>JACVTC010000061.1:0-290000 GCA_016946835.1 Neocallimastix lanati (nom. inval.)
AATAATTAATGAATTATAAATTTTTATTAATTATTTTGTTTTTAATAATTTTAATTGAAATTAATTGAAATTGAAATTTAATCAGTTGTAATTTCGACAACGCCCTTCCACAAAAATCGGATTCCAGACGATTTTGTGTAACGTTACATAAAGAAATTATTATATTTATAAAATTGTATATTTTAAAAAATTTTTTTTTTTTTTTTTTTTTTTGAAGTAAAAAGGTCACATGAGTCCTTTAAAGAACACATTACAAGTGGCCATTTCATGGAAATTTCGAAATTGTCAAAATTTACTGAAATTAAAATTTTGTTATAAAATTAAATATCGAGAAATATAATGGTGTGAATTTTATTAAAAATTTCGTTGAAAAAATGTAAAATTGAAATTTTGAAATTGAAATTGAAATTTCATCTTAATTTTATGCATTAAATTGAAAATTTTTAAATATAGTGAAAATTTATAATTTAATGAATATAATAATGTAAAAATAAATAAAGTATTATTAAATTTCGATTTTTTAAAAATTTTTGAAATTTTGAAATGTAAAATTTTAAATTAACTAATTTAATTTTGAAATATTATTATTTAATATACTATTTATAGCTTAAGTATAATAATTTTTTTTTTTTTTTTTTTTTTTTTTTTTTTTTTTTTTTTTTTTTTTTTTTTTAATTATAAGAAAGAGAAGTGAATTTTCTATTATTCTTTAAATATTCTTGATATATTCTTTGATTCCTTGGATTATTTTCAACTTCATAAGAAGGCACCCAATTACTTGAACTTTTATATTTGTATCTAACTCTATATTCGTAGCAGTTTTTCTTGTAGTTTGTCCTAAATCCAGAAATTTCAATAATATCATTAATGGATTCATTGTGCGAACTTCTATTTAAAAACTTTTGCGGAGTTGGGACATAAGGTTCCAATTCAGAGATATGAAAGATTGGATGATGTTTTGGAAAAGGTGACTTTTTAAGATCAATTTTATAATTATTATTCTCTAAAACATCGATTACCTTGTAAGGTCCATATTTGCAAGGAGCGAGTTTAGAACAATCTTCAATATTTAAGGAAGGAGGTGCTTGAATCCAAACCAAGTCACCTTCTTTTATTACAGGAGGTGGCATCCTTTTCTTATCCGCATAATTTTTATATAATTCTTTAGATCTTAATAAGACATCTTTAATATGATTAAAACTTGTACTTACATTTTTAATAAATTTACTATTAGTATCAACTTGGGGTAGTAAGAAATATTCGTCCATAGATGGATGAAATCCATAGTTAATAAAGAAAGGTGTTTCTTTTGTAGATTCATTGACTGAATTATTATAAGCGAACTCTGCAAGATAGATCCAATTAATCCAATCGTCGTGATAATAAGATCTTGAATAAGCTCTTAAATACTGTTCAATAAAGGAGTTACATCTCTCAACTTGACCAACAGTCTCATGATGATCTGTTGTAGCTAATTTGGATTTAATATTAAGTAATTTCATGAATTCTTTCCAAAGTGCACTTGTAAACTGAGGACCTCTATCTGTATACATATCATAAGGAAGGCCATGTAATTTATAAACATTATTCATAAATGCTTTGGCAGTTTGTTTTGCATCAGGAATTTGTTTGAAAGGTATTAAGTGAATCATTTTAGAGAAACGATCCACTACAACCATTATTACCGTATATCCCTTTGAATCCGGGAGGCCACATAAAAAGTCAACTTCTATAGATTTCCAAGGTCTATCAGGTGTTTCCAACGGTTGTAGAAAGCCATATTTCCTATGTCTATTAATTTTATTTCTTGCACAACATTCACAGGAATTGACAAATTTTATAACATCATCTTGCATTTTGGGCCACCAAAAGTTTCTTGTAATTAATTCAAGAGTTCTTTTAATTCCAAGATGACCAGCGGAAGGCTTTTCATGATATTTAGTTAAGATTTCTAATCTTAAAATTTCAGGAATATAAATTAAATTATTATATAATATAATATTATCCTTTATTTTGAACTTATTCATTTTCCTAAAGGGTTTATAGGACATATCATTTTTAATATTCTGTGGGCTAAAATAGAGTCTAATATCATCAGCTGTGGCATCTGTTTTTGTAGCTTCTATAATTCTTTCTAAAAGATCGCTAACAACACCAATAAAACATGGAACTTCCTTTACATTTTTTATGTCAAGAATATTTTCGGTTTTAGTTTCTTCATTATTTTTTATATAATCTGGTCTTCTTGAAAGAGAATCAGGTTTTCCATTATTGGAACCTTGTCTATAAATTAATTCAAAATTATATTCTTGGAAGAACATATGCCATCTATGTTGCCTTTGATTACCAATTTTACCACCAAGGGTATATAATAAGTTCCTATGATCAGTATAAACAGTTACTTTGTATTTCGCACCAAGTAATAAATGTCTCCATGCCAAAAAGGCTTCTCTAATAGCTAACAACTCCTTGTCTGTAATAGTATAATTAATTTCTGCACCTTGTAAGCTTCTTGAGAAATATGCAACTGGATGTAATTTATTATTATCATCCTTTTGTGATAAAACAGCACCAAGGGCAAAGTTACTTGCATCACATTCAACAATAAATGGTTTATTATTATCCGGATGGAATAAAACTGGAGAACTGGTTAATCTTTTCTTTAATTCTGAGAATGATTCTTCACATTTGTTATTCCAATTAAATTTAATATTTTTTCTGGTTAAATTATGTAAAGGTTTTGCAATTTTTGCAAAATCTTTAACAAATCTTCTATAATAATTGCAAAGACCTAAAAACCTCTGTACGTCCTTTAAGTTATTTGGTTGAGGCCAGTCTTTAATTGATTCTATTTTCTTCGGATCGGTAGTGACACCTTGACCTGATAATACATATCCAAGGAATTCAACTTTCTCTTTATCAAATTCGCATTTTTCTAATTTTGCATATAAGTTATTATTAATTAATGCTTGCAAAACCTCCCTAACTTGTTTATGATGTTCTTTTAAATCTTTGGAGTAGATTAAAATATCGTCTAAATAAAGAATAACACTTTTTTCTAAATATGGTCTTAGTACCGAATTAATAAACGATTGAAAAGTAGCTGGTGCGTTTTTTAAACCAAATGGCATAACTAAGTATTCATAGTGACCATATTTAGTTCTGAAAGCTGTCTTGTATTCATCCCCTTCCTTAATACGGATTAAATTATAGGCTGAACGTAAATCTAATTTTGTAAAATACTTTGCTCCTTTAACCTTTTCAATAATTTCATTAATAAGAGGTATGGGGTACGAGTTTCTTATAGTAACAGCGTTTAACTTCCTATAGTCTACGCATAACCGAAGTGTACCATCTTTTTTCTTTTGGAATAGAACTGGATAACCTGCAGGTGATTCAGATGGTCTAATAAATCCTTTTTTTTAGGTTTTCTTTTATATATTCCTTCAAAACTTTATTTTCCTCTTCGGTTAAGGGATAGATTGGACCATAGTGAAGGGAAGCGTCCTTCTCCAGCACTATTTTGCAGTCGGTTAAACGATGTGGGGGAAGTTTATCGGCTTCGGCTTTACTAAAAACAATAAATAGATCGCGATATTGAGGCGGAATATCTTCAATATTTGGATCTTCATTGTCATTTTTATTAATTTCTTTATTTGATAAGAAGGAATATATTAAAAAATTGTAATTATAGTCATTGTTTAAATTAAAATTGTTTTTTAAATATTTATTTTGTTTTTTGAAATAATATTTATATTTATTAATAAAATAATGATTTTTATTAAAAAATTTTTTATAATTAAATTTATCACAAAATTTTGAAAATTTATTAAGGTTAAGGTTATTAAGTTTTTTATTAAAAAATTTTTTATTATAATTAAACTTCTGATCAAATTTTTTTAAATTTTTTGAAAAATTTTTATAATTAAATTTTTTTATTGATTTATTAAAAAGTAAATAATTTTTTAAAATTTTATTTTTCATCGACTGTAGATATAAATTGTTTTTGCAATATTTATTAGGATTTTTGTTATTTTTATTTGAAAAATAATAATTTAAGTAAGAATATAATATATTCTTATCATAATTATAGTGAATTTTGAATTTTCGCATGAATTGATTACCAAAAAGTAGATCAGTTGGTATGCAATTTGTTATTAGAAATTTTTCATTGTAATTTTTAAAATAAAATTTTTTATTCTTTTGTATTTTTATTTGAAATTTTAGCCAAACGTACTGATCTATCTTAGTAGTAGAACCAGATATACCTTTGACTGAAATTTTATTTTTTAAATTATAAATTTTTAAATTTAGTTTTTGAACTAAATTTTTTGTAATAAAATTACAAAATGATCCAGAATCTAGCATAGATTCAGATGTAATTTTTTGGTTATTTTTAATTTTTAATTTATTATTATTAATTGGTAGTCTTGTTGGAATGTAGCAATGGAATAAAAGAAAAGTTGAAGGTAGTTTTTGGGTTGTGATGTTATCAAATGAAGGAAAGTTATAATAAATTGTTTTTACATTTTTTGATGAATTGGACTCCGAGTGAAGTCCTTCATTTAGTTTTTTGAATTATTATTATTTGTACTATTATTACTGTTATTATTAATTTTATTAAAGTTATTATTATTATGGACTTTATTATAATTATTATTATAATATTTGTTATAATTGTTATTATTATTATATTTATTATTATTGTTGTTGTTGTTATTGTGGACATTAGAAGGCTTTTTCTTTAAATTTTTATTACCATTAGATTTTAATTGACCTTTAGATTTCAAGGAATTTTCGTAAAGAATACATCTAGTATAAATAGTACTAAGATCAGAAGGAAATTCATCCATTTTTTCTATTTCTTCCTGGAACCTTGGGTGCAATCCATTATAAAAGAATAAAACTAAAGCTTCTTCATTCCAATTCAAACATGTTGTAAGGGTTCGAAATTCATCAATATAATCATTAATTTTCCCAAATGTGTGAGAAATTTTTGCGAGTTGGATCATGGCTAATTTCTTACTGGCAACATTATTAAAAGCTTTCCTTAATTCTTTAATCAATTCTTCTAATGTTGCTAGACTTCTATCTTTATATTTGGCATAATACCAATTACGAGCACCATCTCTTAAGCGTGACTTAACATAATTAATTTTTACATCCATAGTAGATTCACAGTTAGGATAAGTCTTAAAAGTATCTTCACAGAGCTGACAAAAGAGATCGGTTTTCTTAGTATCCCCAGTGAAAAATCCAGGTTCTGGGACTTCTTGAAGTGTATTGGGAATAGTATTCCTCATTATTACATCATTGTCTGCCTCTCTTCTTGTTGATATAGAAGCGTTATCATCTTGATTTTGAGAAGCATTAACATTAGGAATAAAATCGAATTTCTGATTTAAAATGCTGGTAATAGAAGAAAGTTGTTTTATGATATTCTTGTTATCCCTATTTAAAGTAAAAAGTTTCTTTTGAAGATCTTCATTATATTTATTAAAATCTTCTCTTGATAAGAATGTAACTTCTGCATCTTTTGCCAGTTCAGAGACAGTAATCTGAGCGTCTGTTCTTAGCTTATTTACTTCCGACATAGGAGCAAAGTCAGGATAGGAGTTTGCCCACACGTTATTATAAAGGGACATATCAAGGTGATTCTCTTTTCTAAGGTAAGGTTATTGTTAAAAAGTAAACAGGTTGAATTTAACGAGGAATCAGGTTGATATATCTATATAATATAACTATATAGATATAAGTAAATTACTAAAATAAAAGAGTTATAAAGTTAAATTTGTTAATTTAACACTTAATTAAAACTAATAATTGGTTTGATATGATAAAAATTTTTATTTATTAATAAAAATATATAGTTATATTATAATAGGTTAACTATAACCTTACAAAGGACAAAAAGATAAATTTGAATTTTCTTTTTATACTTTGTAGGTTTGAGAATATTGATAATAATAATATAAAGTTGATAATAATAATATTTAGTATAAGAATATGTTTAATATAAATAAATTATATTTTTTAATCTAATATATTAGCTAATATATATAATATAATATTAAATTTAAATATTTAATATAGTAATTAATAATTAATAATTAATTAAATCAATATAACATAAATTAATACATAAACATTAATTTATGAATCAAGGATGACATGACCAAATGATTCATGTTAATAAATATTTTATTTATTAATAATATTTAAGTTTAATATGATATCATTAGAATCAGTAGGCCTAAGCTGGTCCTAAGATGATCAAATAACTTATAATATTATAAAATAAATAAAATTTAAAGAATAATTAATGAATTATAAATTTTTATTAATTATTTTGTTTTTAATAATTTTAATTGAAATTAATTGAAATTGAAATTTAATTCAGTTGTAATTTCGACATATATTCTTGATAACCTAAACTTAATAATAAAATTTAATTTATTTTGATATAAATTAATTTTAACTTGTAAATAATGTAAATAAATTTTAATTAATTATTTTATTGTTATATTATTAAATATATGTATATTAAAATACAATTGTAAATATTAAAATTATACTTTTAAGATACTAAATTATTAAAACTATTAATTAAATAT
This sequence comes from Neocallimastix lanati (nom. inval.), assembly GCA_016946835.1. NCBI lineage: Eukaryota > Fungi > Neocallimastigomycota > Neocallimastigomycetes > Neocallimastigales > Neocallimastigaceae > Neocallimastix > Neocallimastix lanati (nom. inval.). Next base: position 6,615 of record JACVTC010000061.1, read on the forward strand.
TATTATAAAAATTATTATAAAATTATTAAAATTATTAATTAAATATTATTATAAAAATTATAAAATTATTAAAATTATTAATTAAATATTATTCTAAAAATTATTATAAATTATTAATATTATAAAATTATTAAAATTATTAAATATTATTATAAAAATTTATTTATTATAACTATTAAATATTATTATAAAATTATTAAGATTATTAATTAAATTTATTATTAAAAATTATTATTAAAAATTTTTACTTATTATAAAAATTATTATTTAAATATTATCAAATTTATTAATTAAATATTATAAAAATTTTATTTTATTTTGAAAATAATTACAAGTATTATTTAAAATAATTAAAGATTATTAAATTTATTATATTAATCTTTAAAAACAATTTATTTAACTTAAAAATATCAAAGAAAATAGTAAAAACTATTTTCTATATATTTATTTTATAATTATTTTTAATTAAATTATATTTGAATATTATATTATTATATTTATAAAAATTAAAACAAAAATGAATTATTGATATAAAATTAATTCAATAATTCTATAAAATTACTTAAATTATAAACAACTAATTATACCTTAAATTCATAAAAAATTATAAATATTGTAAATATTTCTTAAAAATTAAATATGTGTACTTTAAATAATAAAATTTTATATTAATAAATAATAAACGCTTTTTAATAAAAAAAAAAAAATTTTTCTTTGTTAAAATCAAAGCAGGGTAATACCCGTCCCCCCCTGCTTGATTTTAAATCAATAAGAATCACCCCGAGTCTACCATGTTTGTTACGGTACAATTAAATAAAGAAAAATTAAACTATTTAAAGAAAATATTAAAGTAAAAAATATCATTAACAATTATAAATAAATAATAAAAAATTGAATATTAAAATATTAGTTATAGAATATTATAAAGTTAAATAAAAATAATTAGATGTATTAAAAAATCATGTATTAATTATATTATTTAATATTGTAAAATTTTTATATAATATTTTAATAATTTAGAAAATTTAAGTTTATTATATTTTTATTACTATATTTTTATTATTAAATTTTTATTATTAATTTTTTTATTTTTATTTTTAATCCAATCAAATAAATATTTTATTAGTATAAAAAAGAACAAAGTAACACAATACTTTTGTTCTCTCCCTTTTTTTCTTACGACTTTATTATTATATTATTTTTTTAATATTTTCTAAAAGTTAAATAATAAATTAAATAGTTTAAAATAAATTAAAATTTATTAAATAGTTTTTTCTAAATTTAATGTTTTAAAAGTGTTTAATTAATAGTTTTTTGTGTTTAGTGTATAATATTAAGATAAATATAGTATAAAATTAGTTTAGTAATAGATTAGTTGTATTAAACATTTTATAGAAATAGTAATAGATTTAGAGAAATTGTTTAGTTTAGATTAGAATAGTTTAGATTAAGATATTAGTTTAAGTTATTTTAACTTAGTTTAAATTCTTTTAGATTAGGATAGTTTAGACTAAAATTAGAGTAGTTTATTAATTAATTTAGGTTTAGAATTAGAGAATAATATTTTAAATTTTTCCTTATTATTAGAATATATTATTTTATTAATAAAATCTTCAGATCTTGTACCATGTTGGTGTAATAATTCTATTAAGAACTAACTCAAAATAGAATTATTAACTACAACTTAACGACTAATTCATTAAGTTGAGAAAATAAAATAAAATAAATTTTTTTACCTTTAGAGTAGAGTTTATTATAAAATTAATTATAATAATAACACAAAAAGTAAGAAAAGAATTGTTTGTATAAATTGATTTTAAAAATATGTTTTTGAATAAAATATTTTTATTAATTTATTAAAGTTAAAAATATAAAATTGTTACTATTATAACTATGTTTTTTATAATAATAACTCTTGATTTCTCAAAGAGAACTCAAGAGCCTTATTTATATTTTTTTATGAAAATAAGGTTAAATAAGAAAGGGTTTTCTAATCTTAACAAATCTCTTATCTAGGAAAAGATTAGATAGAAAAACCTAGATAAGTTTCCGATCGATATTCTATCCATATCGATCATCGCATTAATTAAGTAAAACCGATTACTTCTAAAAAGTAATTGGAAAAAATCTTAATTAACCGATTTTCCAATCTAATGATCGAAAATAAAAGAATAAAATAATAAAAGATATTTCGATCATATAATTTATCCTTATATTAAAAATATAAAATTAAATAGTTAATAAAATACAGAATACATTATAAAATACAGAATACATTATAAAATACAGAATAAAATACAATACAAAATACATTAGTTACAGTAGAGAATTTAGCATATTGTAAATATATTATTTAAAATTAATTAAATAAATTTTGTTAAATTAATGAATATTTAAAATTAAATTAAATAATTTAATAAATATTATATGTAATTAAATAAAGTTATAGTTATAATAACTTAACTAAGAAAATATAATTATTTGCTAACAAATAATTATAGATTCTTACAGTTGGTAAAGAACGAACATATAATGGATTATTAATTAGAATTTCAACTTACTTTAGAATCCATTATATTATTCTTTACTTAATATTACTTTACTATATTTTCTATACTAAAATATTTTCTAAATATATTTTTTTTTTTTTATATTTTTATTAAAAGTTTCTAAAATATTATCAATAATTTTATATTTTTATTATTAATATCAATATCTATAATTTAATCTTAAATTTTATTATTTTATTAAAGTGTTTATTATCAATATTAATATTTTATTTTTATTTTCAAATATATTATTATATTATTATTATATTGTATCAATATTAAACTTGTATTCTTTTTAGTATTTTATTTTATTTTTAAATTGATTATTTTATATTTTTATTCCCCACAAATAAAATCAAATCTTAATTGATTAATAATAAATATTAAATATATTATAGTTTTTAAATTTATTTTATATAAAATATAAGAATATTATATTAACATTCTTGATTAAAATAACTTTATTTTTCTGTAAAATCTTTTTAAATTTTGTTTGTTACTTTTCGTATATATTAAATAATTTAGTTTTAGTATATGAAAAATAATATAAAATTATGTAAACAAAATTTATTAAAATAAAAATACTTATGAATTAGTTAATTTAAATTAATATAAAATTTTAAGTAATTAGTAATAGTAAATATTTTTTTTTAAATATGATAATAAAATGTAGAAAGGCTTTACATATTTATTTTTTTTTTTTCAAAAAGTATAAATAAGTGAAGTTTTTCAATAATTAAAATGTAGACAGAAAAATATTAAAAATAAATAATTAAATAAAAATTCTAATAAAACCCGAACCATAACATTGTTAATTGTAAGAATCTATAATTATTTTTAAATAAAATAATTATTTTTTCTTAGTTAAAGATATAATTATAACTTTATTTAATTATATAAAATTTATTCATTTAAATATTATTAATAATTTATTTAACCCATATTAAATAAATTTAATACAACAAAATTTATTTAATTAATTATTATTTATACATTTATTAATAATTATAGTTTATTTAATTATACATTTAATTATTAAATTTATTAGTTTTAGTTTATTTATTTAATTAAATTGTAAACAAATGTATTATGTATTCTAATATGTATTTTAATAATGTATTCTGTATTTTGTTTATTAATATCATTATGTTATTTTCCTTATTTGTAAATTTATAATTTTATGATCGAAATATCTTTTATTATTTTATTCTTTTATTTTCGATCAATTACATTAGATTAACGAATCGGTTAATTAGGGTTTTTTCCCAATTACTTCTTAAAAGTAATTGGTTTTACCTAATTGATACGATGATCGATATGGATAGAATATCGATCAAAAATCTTATCTAGGTTTTTCTCTCTAATCTTTTCCTAGATAAGAGATTTGTTAAGATTAGAAAACATTTTTTAATTTAACCTTATTTTTCAAAAAAGTATAAATAAGGCTCTTGAATTCTCTTTGAGAAATCAAGAGTTATTATTATAACAATTATAATATAGTAATAACATTAATAAATATTTTATATTTCTATTTTAATAAAGCAAGTTTTAATAAAACAAATTTAAAAATAAAATAAAATAAAATAATCTTTTTCCTTTGTCAATTCTGTGTTATTAGTTTATTATAATTAGTTATAATAAACTCTTTCCTATAGAAGATAAGTATATTCCCTACTGTTATCGTCCAAATAAAATAAAATAAATATTGATATTGATGTTTAATAAAAATATCGTATCATTAGTGGTAAAGAATGAATTAATAACCTTTATTTTATTATTAATAATTCTTTACTAAATTGTACTTTCCTATATTCCTGATAACCTAAACTTAATAATAAAATTTAATTTATTTTGATATAAATTAATTTTAACTTGTAAATAATGTAAATAAATTTTAATTAATTACTTTATTGTTATATTATTAAATATATGTATATATTAAAATACAATTGTAAATATTAAAATTATACTTTTAAGATACTAAATTATTAAAATTATTAATTAAATATTATTATAAAAATTATTATATACTATTAATATTATAAAATTATTAAAATTATTTAGTATTATTATAAAAATTTATTTATTATAACTATTAAATATTATTATAAAATTATTAAGATTATTAATTAAATTTATTATTAAAAATTATTATTAAAAATTATTACTTATTATAAAAATTATTATTTAAATATTATCAAATTTATTAATTAAATATTATAAAAATTTTATTTTATTTTTGAAAATAATTACAAGTATTATTTAAAATAATTATAGATTATTAAATTTATTATATTAATCTTTAAAAACAATTTATTTAACTTAAAAATATCAAAGAAAATAGTAAAAACTATTTTCTATATATTTATTTTATAATTATTTTTAATTAAATTATATTTGAATATTATATTATTATATTTATAAAAATTAAAACAAAAATGAATTATTGATATAAAATTAATTCAATAATTCTATAAAATTACTTAAATTATAAACAACTAATTATACTTTAAATTCATAAAAAAAATATAAATATTGTAAATATTTCTTAAAAATTAAATATGTGTACTTCAAAAATAAAATTTTATATTAATAAATAATAAATACTTTTTAATAAAAAGAATTTTTTTTTTTGTTAAAATCAAAGCAGGGTAATACCCGTCCCCCCCTTCTTGATTTTAAATCCATAAGAATCAACCCCGAGTCTACCATTAGTATTCGTTATATGGTCCTCCTCAAGGATTCGGATACCAAACGAATCTTAAATTTAAATTATTTTTAAAATAATAAAAAACTAATCTATATTAATAATATATCAAATAAATTTTTAATCAAAGAATTATACAAGAGTAAATTTTCAAATACATCTTAATAATAAAATACATGAAATATTTAAATTTAAAAATAAAGTATATAAAAAGAAACTATCTAAGATACATGTTTTTAATTATAAAATAAAAATAATAAACTTTAAGTAATAATAATAATAATTAATTAAACTAAATTATAACTAAAACTAAACTATAAAAATATTAGATTATTAATAAAAGTTAAAGTAATATATATTAATATTAAAATTATTGATTATTTGAAAAAAGTAAAAGGTAGTGAATTGTAGTTTTAGGGAGGTTTATTTTCATACGGAAGAAAAGTATCATATTTAAATATTTTAAATTGATAATGTTTTTTCTTAACTTTTGCAATGTTTGAATTATGGATTACAAGAAATAAAAAGTGATTTATATTTTTCTTTTTAATTTGAAATAATAAATAAATATTGATTGTTTGATTACTTGGATAAGTGGAAGAAAAATTTTGACCATTTGAAATAAAATTTTTAAAAGATTTTGAATTTTGATTAGTCTGAATAAGGTTTTCATGAAAATTTGAATTTAGTTTAACAAAGGAGTTCACCCTCTCCTTCGGAAAATTAGAATTATTATTTAAAGATTTAGAGTTCTGAGTATGAATATATTTATTAATAGTGGGGTTGTTTGTACTAAAGGATTTATTAATTTTACTATGAAAAGAATCGGATATTGATATTTTAGCAGATTTGATAAAAGAATTATTGGATTTTCTAATAAATTTTTTGTCTTCATTTTCTTTAATATATTTCTTTAAGGCTAGAGATTCTTTTTCTGTTAGGGGATAAATAGGGCCATAATGAATTTTTTGCGTTTGGCTTTAGTTTAATTTCGCAATCATAAGGACGATGAGGTGGTAATTTATTAACAGATTTTTCGTCAAATACATCCTTGTATGGAAGAAATTTTGCAGGTAGTATTTTTTGAATATCATTATTTATTTCATTAGTTTCATTATGTGTAAAAATAAGAAAAATAAAATTAAAATAAAAGTTGGAATTACTTTTAAAATTATTAATTTCACAATTAGAAAATAATAAATAAGAAATTATAATAAATTAAAACTTTAAAATAAATATTCGTCTAAAAACGAATATATTAAATTAATGAAATAAATAAATAAAGTTAATAAAAAAATGGGCTTTAACTTTAAAAGTCCATAACTCCCCAAATCGCCGCGATGGAGGGTTAAAAATAGGCGAAGAGAAAAATAATTTCGTCATCATACGAGGTCTCAAAGCCTCCTAGATGTCGAGATATTTACATTTAAAGTTTAAGGGTGTTAATTAAAATTAACTAGAATTTTTTATAATTATTTTTATTATAATTTAATTATTAAAATATAAATAACATATATCAAATATAAAATATACCCTTATTAGATTAGGAAATTAATTACAAAATAATTAATATTTTAATTTTTTAATTATCTAGATAATATTAAAGAAAACTTAAAACAAAATAAATAAGGGATCCAATTTATTATTAAATAATTAAAATAAAAATTTATTTAGATTAGGAATTAATAATAGAAATATAGTGTAAAAATTTTATAAGCCATGTAAATATAGTTTAGGAAAAATATAAATAGTTTAGTTTTTATTTTAAATTAATCTTGGAAAAAGATTATTGAAAAATTATCTCTGACAATTTATCTTTAATTGAAAATTTTATTATAGAAATTATAATTAAGACTTTCTATTTTATAAAAATTATATTGAACTTTTTATTATTAAACTTTTATATCAATAAATAATAAATAAAATTAATTTAATTTTAAAAAACCAAAGTTTCTTTATTATACATTAATTACGTGTTACCAAATAAAATTTATATGAATTATTTATTCGGATTATATTCTAATTAAATAATCTATTGATTCATAAAATAATTATCTTGTTTTAATAATAAAAGAACCCTAACCAAATAACAAATAAAATACAGAGTAAAAATTTTTCTAACCTAGTTATTCTAATCTTTAGTCTGTGTAACCTTGTATACGTATCCCAATCAGACTAAGTCTCTTTACATTATGTTATTCGTTTTTACTTGGGTTATGTTCTTCAGTACAAATAGAAACAGTAAAATTTGATGGGATAACAAGACAGTTATCAATACAATGATTTGATTTAAAAGAAAGTTTATTAGAAGTAAAGTCTATAGTAGGATTATGAGTAATAAGCCATTCAGTTCCAAGAATAGCACAATATGATGGAAGGTCAACTACATAAAATTTAGTTTTGCAAATATGGTTTTCATGCTGAATAGAAATTGATGAAGTTTTTCCTAAGATTTGTTGATTGTCTCCGATTCCAGAGACTCTAGGAAAGTCAGATTGAGAAGAATAAGGAATATTATTTTCTTTAACAAAATAGACATCAATTAGGTTTAATTGAGATCCTGAATCAAGGAGAATTTTAATTTTTGTTTTAGAATTATTAACTTTAATAGTAAATTCATATATTGGAAGGTTTACATTTGGTAGATCGGAAATCCTTGGTCTAGTAATAGTTTTAGGTTCTAGATTGCTGATATGAACATTGCTTGAAGAGCTTTTATATTTATTTCTTAAAGGACAGTTGTTAAGTGAATGTTCAGAAGAACCACAGTACATGCATAGATTTTCTTTTCTTCTTTTATCTTTTTCTTCTTTCGATAATGAACTGCGAGTTTGAAATTTTGGTTTTCCTTTGGGTGGAGGTCTTCTGCTATTGTTATTTTTATTTGAATGATTTTGATGATTGAAAAATTGCCTCCTAGTTGAAAGTCGAGAATCAAGTCTAGCAGCAATTGTTTGTAGAGCAAAAAGAGTTTGTGGTCCAGGGAACATTTCAAGTATCTTGGTAGCTACTTGATCCTGTAGACAAATGAATGCATCCATTTTAGCTTCTTCATTCCAAGAAGACTCATCAGCATACTTGTTGAATTCCAAAATATAGCTTCTTATATCTCCAAGTCGCTTTTGTTTTATTGTTCGTAACTTTTGATTTGCTACGAAGGTAGCATCATTGTTCCCAAACATAGCTTTAAGTCTTCCAACAAAGGCTTCATAATTATTCAAGCATGGATTTTGGTTTTCTATTAAAGATGCGGCCCAATTCATAGCAGAACCATAGAGTTGAATTATTAAATATACAATTTTTGTTTTATCGTCAGCAAATTTGTCGGGATAGAGCATAAAGACTAACTCTATCTTAGCAAGAAAACCTTTAAAGAAACGACGGTCTCCAGAAAAACCAGTTTTAAAAGTAGAATTATTATCAGTAAAATTGTCTTGTTCCATCTTTATGTATGTTTTAATTTAAAATTATTTTCAAATAGTAATGAAATAATAAATCAATTTTTTACAGGAATAATAATTAAGTAACTAGAATATAATCACAACAATAAAAAACAAATTCTGTTACTTATAACAAGTAGGCGAACAAATTTATAAAAGCCTAAAATAAAAAATAAAAACTATATAATTTTAACGTCACTTCGCAAGAATGACAAGGGTTTTATCAGGGATCGAACCTGACCCACCTCTTATTTTATGCGCGAGTGAACAAACTATCACCTGTTGAAGTGTGTAGTAACCCTCAAGCGTTGAAGGTTTTACATTTCTAGGTGTTATAAACCTAATTGTCAAAGGTTGGCTCCTTTGAGATACCCGCATTTACTATCTACAAAATTTTGCAAAATAGTAAATAAGAGTATATGAAATTAATATTTGGCAAGCCGACACTGTCTATACTCAAATATTAATTTCGTAAATTTGTTTACTTTTTACAAATATTTTTAAATTGATTTATTATTTATTTTATTATTCGTTAAAGAATAATATAGCAATTAAAATTAACTTTAAAAAAATATAAAGTATTAAATCTTTTGTTTCTTTTCTTTTCCGCACCGCTGTTCATTCAGTTTATCAACCGAAGAGCTGCAATATAGGACTTACGCCTCAGCCTACCAGCGAGGGTCGGTAACGTACTTAGAAAAGTATATAAACAAAAGGTTTAAGATTTAAAAATAAGGAAGTGTTATACAAGACTTTCCTTGATTATATTAATTAAGTATTAACGTAATAATTTCTTCTATTATTAGGAGAACTACGTATTTAGTTCCAAGATTTATTATACGAATTCCGAGGATGACTGTTTGAATAAAGAAAGTAGTAATTAAAACGAATAATAGGTAGAGTAATCTAAAGTTTTCTTTTAAGATATTAAAATTCATGTATAATTTTGAAAGAGTACTAAAAAAGTTATGATTCCAAAATGACAGAGTTCCTTAACAGGGTTTCCTTAACAGGGGTTCCTTAACAAGGGTTCCTTAAGTAGATATTTCCAAAAAGTAGATTCAAAGAGATAAATACTTCCAAAGGATAGTAGATCCAAGAGGTAAAAATTTCCAAAAAAATAAAAGATCCAAAAGGTAGATATTTAAAAAAAAATAGTAGATCCAAAGGGTTCATGAATTCAGTGCCAGGTATTGTATGGTAGTAATAGGTGCTTTTATTGTAACGGAAACCTGGGTGTTCCAATACTAAAAGGACACTTAGAATAAGTAAACTAAACACAAGAATTAGTAAACACAAAATATTAATATTGGAGCACTTGATTCCTTTGTTGATTAGGAAGGTCGGTGCTGAAATATTAGTAATATTGGTTTTATTTATTATTTTATTTATTTAATTATTTATTTAAAAATTGTTTTATTAGAAAGATGTTTTATTACTAATAATAATAAACTACGTTAAAATACGATAAAAGCACGAAGAGAAATATTTTCAAGTGAAAATTCATACCTATTTATACTTTTTACAGAAAAACAGTTTGTATGATTTTCAAAAATTTTAGAATCTTAGAAAAATCGTTTAAAACTGATTTTCTCGGTTAATTTAGAAACTAATGGAAAAAAGGATAAAATAAAATAAAAAATTCAATTTAATTATTAAGAATTTCTATGAAATTCTTAAAGAAAATACAGAAAGAATTAACTAGAACAATGAAAATAAAATATTCAAAAAGTAGGTTTAAGTGAATCAAACTCGAGTAGTTTGATTCATGGCTATAGCTCTAACGGCTATACCAAGATTTCTTTTTACAAATTTTAGTATTCGTTACAATTATATGAATATTATAATATAAAGAGTACATTTATTTAATAATATGGTTTACATGCAATTTATATATATCAAATGTGGCTTTTATCCTTTAGACACTAACGTAATGTAATGTACATGATTAATGTATACATAGAATATTCACATATTCTAACATTCCCCCTCAAACCTAGTTATTTTTATAGAATAAATTGGTTTGTTGATGAATATGTATATTTACATATTATGATAATTATTATTTAAATCTAAATTTTCTAAGACTAAATTTTCTCTAATTTAGACTATTTTAATACATAAATTTCGAAAAATTATAATATATTATATAATTTCTTTTATGTAAATGTAACGGTTTACACCCAATAGGTCTACACTAATAAGTAATTCGTTTTCTTAAAAAATTTGTTTTATTAATATTTTTTATTAAAATATAAAATTTATTATTATTCTTTATTATTAATTAGTTATTGTAATATTTCGAATTACTTTTAACTAGTTAATAAAAGCACAAAGAAAAATTATTTTTTATTGAGAAATTCACGCTTATTTATACTTTTTCGGAAAAATAGTTTCGGAAAAAGTTAAGATTAACGAAAGTTCGAAAAATTAAGTTTTCTTTCTAGAAAATGAATCTTATAGAAAAATGATAAAATAATTATTAAAATAGAACTTTCTAGTTTCATTTAGTTATATAATATTAACCAAAGAAACTCTAGAACTTTCTACAATAATTTAATTAATTAACTAAAAATAATTTAGATTGGGAAAGGGTGTGAGTCAAACCTAAGAAGTTCAGCTTCATTGTCATGGTGTATTACCACCAGACTACAACAACAATTTTACTAACTTTAGGATTCGTTACATTGTAAAATAAAATAATAGCTTAGGTCGGCGAGGACAGACTATAATTTATTTTACACTATTTTATTATATCAACACTAATATTAATTATTAACTAAAACACTAAAACTAAAAAACTAATTTAATTTTTTGTTTTATAAAAAAAATCCTTTTATTAATATTTCTTATTTGTTGAATTTAACTATTCTAAAATCAACAATCACTTAACTGGGTACCGTAGGGTCCTTTACCGGAAAGCCTACTAGCAGTTAAGATTTTAAAATAAAATTTAAAATAAAATTTGCTTTATAAAAGATAACTATTCTAATAATAGTTATAATACTAATTAATAAAATATAAAATTTGTACTATCTATCTTATCTATAATATTTCCTATACTATTCTATTTTCTAACTAAATTATACTATTTTCTATACTATTTTCCAACTATCGTTCAATAGTTGAAAATTAACTCTTTTTATACTTTTTGAAAATTAAAATTTAAATTGAATAGATTGTAATAAACTAACTAAAATATTATTATATATTTGTAATTACATTTAATAATAAATTACATGAATTTTTATGAGTTATTTTAATATAAAAACTATTTAAAACTATCTAATATTTCTAAAAATAAATAAACAAAACGGCAAGTTTTTGTAAACAAACGGATTCGTGTAAAGAATTATAATTATTTTTCAAAATAATTATTATTCTTTATTAAAAAATTAATATTTAAAGTTTATTATTTTATAAAATTTTATGAATAATTTTATTAATTATGTCACATAGTAATTATTAATTAATGTTATTGTTTTAAAATTTATTTACATTAAATTAAATTATCAATAATTAATATATTAAATTATAATAATGTATTATTGTATTAAAATAATGATAAATTCTATTTAATTAAGAAAAATTAAATTGTATTAAAATGATAATTCTATTTAATCAAGAAATAATTAAATTATATTATTTCTTGGACTTTTAATTAAGATAATTAAAAGAATTAATTATTTAATTTTACTTGTGATTAAATATTAATAAAATTAATATATAATTAGTTAATAAGTTTTCTCCCTTATTCGGGTTTTCTTATTAACTAAAGATTGATGTAATTAAACACCAATCGAGATCTATCTAGTTTTTTCTTCTAATCTTTTTCTAGATAGAGATAATTTTCCAAGATTAGAAATCAAATTAATATAAATAGGACTCTTGATTCTTCTAAAAATAATCAAGAGTTATTATTATAAGAAATTATAATAATTAACACAAATATTTAAAATTACTTTTAAATAAAAAATTTTTATAATAAAATAATTTCTAAAATTCTCTTAACCTACTTTTAGTGTTGTTTATTATAATCTTATAATAAACTCTAAGTTTTTAAATTTTCGTTTTCAATTTTTATATTATATTTTTTAATTTTATCTCAATTAATAATATTTTTTATTATTAATTGTAGAAAGAATTAATTATTAATATAATTAAATATTTTAAATTAATTCTTTACAATTCGTTACAGTAAATCTATTTAAATAATTTATCTTTAATATATTAAAAGTAAATGTTATTCCCCCTTAAACTAACTTTTCTTTTTTACACCTAAAATTAATTCTAATTTTGGATGAATCTCTATCATCTCAATAATTATTATTTATGGTTTAATATACCATTTATATGATGGAAACCTTTATCTTGAAGGGTGATATTATACCATCTTTATTTGTGTGAATACCTCTTATATATTGGGTTTTACATCACTTTCAATTAGAATCCGCTTTGTAGATTAGAGCTAACTTTTATATTTATTTCGCTTTGTAATTTTAGCGATAACTTTTATATAATATTAAGTATTTTATGGTGAATAATCTTGTTAGTTTCAGGAAAGTTATAGTTTCTCTTTTTATATTTAGCATCGTTATTTTCAATATTTTTAAATAATTAAAATCATATATTTAATTTCTTTTATTATTTTCTTTACTTTATATATTAACTTCATGTTATTTATTTAGAGTTTCATTAATTTGAGTCTCATTAAAATTTCTATTTTTCTTTAGCTCAATGTTTCTTTATCTCGATATTTTTGCTAATGTAAATTCGTATAATTGTAGTTCCTTTGACTTCGTAAGTATTGATTCGCTCGTTTTCATATTTAGTTTCACATGTTATTAGAAATTTCAAAACTCTTCACTTACTGTAAAGATATTATTAATATCTTTAAATAATTTTAATTAAATTTAATCATAAATTTAAGTAAAATTAAAATAAATTTATTTGAAATCACGTGTATAAAATTATTGAAAATATTTTTAACATAATTTCGATTTTTTCCCAATCATACTAATAAATTAAAAATTTCTCTTGTGAAACTAGTATTTGAAAATCATTTCTTTTTATGTAATTTAATTTAAATAATAAGAGTTAAGGTTTTTCACAAGATAAATTAACAACATGAAACTATGCAATTAGTCATGTTGAAACTTACGGCATTTTATGCTAAATTTATATTAAATAATTATGACAACTTTTATATTATTTTTAAATAGAAAATATATAATAAATTTACTAATAATATTTAAATAATAAATAAATAATAAATGAACTCAATTAGAATTGATTATATTTATTTTAGTTATTAATTATAATTCTCTTTATTTAGTAATAGTTAATTATTTATTATTAGTTTAGGTTAGTATTGTTTTTAAATAAATAGCTAGATAATATAATTCAATAGGAATTATATATTATAAATGTAATAAGATAAAAATATAAATAGTTATCAAATTTCATGTATTTTAATCGATGTAATTGTTATTAACGATTTCTTGTTAATAACACTTTAAAATAAATAAAGATTTTAATATTTAAAAAATTAATAAAACTTGTTCTTTAAAACTATTATTTTGTGTTTTAGTGTTATTATTGAAGTGTTGATTTATAATCTATTTTTTTACCAAAACTTTATACTTACTTCTTTATACTTCCTTACTACTTCCCCCTAAAATCCAAATATTTAATTTCAATTAAATTTTGGATTTTCATAATCACATAGATTAAATGTAGAATTTAGATATTCTAAAAATCAAATACAAATTGAAATATTTATTGAAGGAATTTCATATTTAATAACTCATAGGTTATATTATAATGTCTTAAATACGACAAATTTGCAATCATTTAATGTGAATGAATAGTCTTCGGTTATTACATCATTCTTTGTATGTGGCAACACTTTGGTTTACTCTTAGGTTTTACGCCAATAAATTAATATAGATATAGACAACACATATGGATTACTCTTTGGTTTTAAGTCTATACTTTGTGACAACTCTAAGGTTTACGTTATTATGTTTCACGTCACCTATAGTGACAACCCTAGGTTAACATTTAGTTTTACGTCTATTTGTGACAACTCTTAGGTTTACCTTTTCGGTTTTACGTCTATTATTGTGCTTTTTACAGTTTAGCAATAACTGATGTTTTTAAGATTAACAATAACTTTATGATTGCATATATTATACAACAAATTATTTATATATTACTTAAATATATTTAAAATTAGTATTGAAATCACACTTTTAAGTTACTTTATATTGGAGAAGTTTTAATTTTTCATAAATCACGCATTTTAAAGATTGTATTGTTGTAATGTTGAGTATTCTTAAATGCTAGCAGAAATTTTAGACTTGTTTCATTATAAAAATAGCAAAAATATTTTCCCTTGTTAGTTGGAAATAATTTTCTATAAGATTTAAATAAATTCTGGTATATAATTGATATATAATTGGACTATGGATTAAGGTTTAAAGTTGAATAATGATATCATAATTTAGGTTAACATAATGGTAACTCTTTATTATTTATATATGTTGGAAATTCTAAATATAATATGTAATGAATAATGTATAACTCAAAATATTGACAAGTTATAGTGCAAGTATTATTCCTAAGTTCAAGATTAAAATCCATAGACATGACTTAATCTTATAATTAATTTGGCTTCCACTTATAACTTCATGGTCTCCATCCATATCAGAATCGTTCCCTTCCAAGTTTAAAGCCTTTAACTTCTTGACAATATTTATCATAATTCTCAATGCTACAAAATGATTTATTTCCTCCTGAATGTTTACCACTCATAGAAATTGCATGTGCCCATTCTCCAGGTTCAGCACAGACTCTTCCAGATTTAGTTTTTCCCCATGCAGTAACAGTATGAACTTTTGTACTGTGGTAATAAAAAGCATGTACTTGTTCGTTAGTAAGTACTGTTAAAATTGTACCACCTTCACAACCGTCCGGTGTACCTATTGTATAGCCTATTGGCCTTAACTCTTCATTTATTGCATTTAGTAAATTTTCAAAATCAGCTGATGTAATGGACCCATTTACATCCAAATTAAAACCTCGACGATTCAAAGCATTATTTTTTATATTATTTCTTTTGAGAATATTAGTAGCATTAATTCCGAAATACTATATAGTAATAAATATGATAATGAATTATAATTGTTTCATTTTAATATTGATACTTAAAATAAATTGATAATATTATTCAAAGCATAAGTGAAATAATTAGTATATATATTAGTTGTATGAATTAGGGTTATTAACATTAGTAAGTGTTTAAATTAAATTGAATTGATCTTTTTATTTTCCGAATTAACTAAGTTCAAATTTGAGTTATAAGTTGCTTTATTTATTTTCATATTTTAAATCTGAATTGCTTATTCTATTTAAAATTAAAATTGTTTTATTTAAATTCAAATTATTTAATTTATTTAAATATTCTAAATTATTTGTTTATTCTTGATAACAATATTTTCAATATCGTAGATTTTTAAATTTAAAATTGTGTTCCTCATTTTATAAATTTAAATTAATTTAAATTTAAATTTTTATGTTTATTTTTAAGAAAATTTAAATTTAAATGTTTATTTATTTATATTTAAAAATTTTTTTTTTGTTTATTTATTTTAAATTTAAATTTATCATTTTTAAATTTAATGTTTATTATTATCGGTATTTTAAATTTTAAATTTTAAATTCAAATTATTATCATAGAAAAATAATTATTTTTAGCTTCAAAATATCAATGTTTTCATTAGTGCAAGGGAAGTTTATTTTTTGCCAATCTCATCATTTCAATTTCAGTTTTTCAAAATTTCAAATATTGAATTTCGAGATCTTAAAAATAATTTTCATACATAATTTTAATCCTGATTGGTAGCTTAATTCGGTAGATCACAAAATAATGATAATATTATTTTGTTTTCATGATTAGAGTAATCGAGGCTCTTAATCTGTTAGATGGTCAAATGTGATGTATTTAATTATGTAAACTTTATTATATGAATATTGATGAAAATTAAATGTAAATTGATCAAATGAAATTACTTTATTAACTTCATTTTATTAAAAATAATATAATATACATCTTAATATATCATAACAATAACATTACATGAATCATAAATGTATTATATAAATATTTATAATGTAACAAGCCACATTTTACATACATAAATTTACTTAATAAATTTTACTATATATAAATTTGTATAACTATATAATTAATAATGAAATAGGAATAATATTAAACTTTATTTTCAACAAATATTATAATATAAAAAGTACATTTATTTAATAATATGGTTTACATGTAATTTATATATATCAAATGTGGCTTTTATCCTTTAGACACTAACGTAATGTAATGTACATTATTAATGTATACATAGAGTATTCACATATTCTAACATTCTTTTAGTGGTTCCGCTTCTACCCACTTGGGTTAGGTAATTCACTAAAACTTTTTAAAAATCTATTTCGTTTCTTTTTGTTCTTGGTAGAAGTCCCAAGTCTAATCCATTTCTCGAGAAAGGGTAACCTGATTTGATTGGTAGATTTTCTAAGGTTTCATTTTTGTTTCCTGCCTTTATACCTTTGACATCTTGGGTAACATGATGTACATTTGAATTTCTTTTTTTATTCATTCCCTTCCAATACGAATTAGGTTTCAACCCCACCGAATGCAATCTATTGGTTGAAACCTTTCTTTTTGGTCATCAATTATCTTTCAAAGTTTACCATCTTGTTTATAATTTTTTTTTTTTTTACAATACTATGATTCCTTGATGAATTGTAACAAAAATCTTTTAACTGGTACAATTAGCACGAATTTCTTAAATTTGTAATTTAATGATTTAAAAAAAAAAAAAAAAAATTGGAAAAAAATTTTTTTCTTGAATTTTCTTTTAGCGTTAATTATTTATAAATATATGTTGTTTTATATTTAGCTAATTTCGTTATTTAAAACTTGAAGTTGTTTCTAGTATACTCTTTATAGATAGTTTTTAAATTTTGAAATAATTTTAAATTCCTAGTTTTATTTAATCTTTAAATATATTTATATAAAAATGTATTAGAGTTAATTTGATTGAAATATGTTTTAATTTTGGATTTAATTCCCCATTTTCCATTGAAATTTTACTTGCATTATTATCAGTGAATAATGTTAGTGGTTTGTTAAATTTGAATAATTCATAAGATATTTTTAATTCTTAATAATTTCTTTATACATACTGATGCACTTATGTATTCAGCTTCTGCTGTTGATGTGGCGACAACTGACTGTTTTTTCGAAGTCCAGGATATTGGATTATTTCCCATTAAGATAATATTACCTGACGTTGATTTTCTGTCAGTAACATCACCAGCGAAGTCTGAATCTGTGTAACCTACAATGTTACCAGTGCCATCATATTTAATTTTATAATTTTTAGTGTCTTTTAAATATTGTAATATAGCTATAACTTTGTGCCAGTCAGATACTGTTGGATTTTCTGAATTTCTAGCGGCTTTATTAACTGAAAATGCAATGTCGGGTCTGGTACATTTTGATAAATATATTAACATACCAATTGCACTTTTATATTTGGTTTTGTCGAATGGTTGATTATTTTCAGATTTAGTATTGTCACCAACACATGGTGTTCTTCTTACTCTTTGGTTGTTAATATTAAATTTTTTTATAATATTGTTTATAAATTGAGTTTGTGATAATGAATATGTTTTATTATTATTTTCGACTTTAATTCCTAATAAGTAGTCAATCGGTCCAGATTTTGAGATTTTAAATTTATTTTTAATTTTATTGAAAATTTTGTTAATTTCTTCCTTTTCGCCAGTAACAATCATATCATCTACATATAAGCCTATTATACAAACTAATTTTCTGTTAATAACTTTCTTAAAAACACAACTTTCGGATTTTAGTTGCTCCATTCCTTGTTCTATTAAAAATTTTGAAATAGTTTTATACCACTGTCGGCCAGATTGTTTTAAACCGTACAGTGCTTTGTTTAGTTTCCAATATCCCCTCCCAAAGTTAGGATCTCCAGGGGGAATTTTAACGTAAATGTCCTTGTCTAAATTCGCGTTGAGATACGCAGCTTTGATATCTAATTGTAGAATATCCCATTTAAATTTAGCAGCGAGAGCGATAAGAAGCTTAAGACAATCAATATTTAAAGTAGGTGAGAAAGTCATTTCGTAATCAATACCATATTTTTGAATAAAGCCTTTAGCAACAAAGCGGGCTTTATGTTTAATTACATGTCCAAGGCCATCGGTTTTAATAGCGTAAACCCATTTGGAAGGAATAGGTTTCTTACCATCTGGAATAGTATTAACAAAAGTCATAATTTTATTGGTGTAAAGATTATCAAGTTCATTATCCATAGCTTTTTCCCATAGAGCATGGTCTTTGCAATTTGTGGCTTGGAAAAATGATTGTGGCACAAAATATTCCAAGGAAGCAATAATTTTAGAATTAAAGTTTGATCTACGAAATTTTTGCGATTGGGAAGGTGTTAAATCGTCTGAAAGTGACCTTTTATGAAAATTAAAATTAAAATGATTTTTATCATGTAAAAAATTATTTTTCTTAATTTTATATTGATTATTTGAAAATAAATAATCGATATTTCCATTTTCAAAATTTTTATTATTTTTGAAATGAAAGTTACTCCTATGATGAGGTAAATTAATTCTATTGAAAGGATTAGTATTAAAAGAATTTTGGTTATCTATGTGTAATTCTTTAACACTTCTTCTGCCGTTAAAAGGGAACTTTTTGTCAATGTAAGAAGAGATAATATTATTTCTATTAAACATAGTGTTTCCTTGAGAAGAAGAAGGAAAATTATAATAATTTGAGTTTGATAAATTTTTTGATTGCAATATATTGTTAGTAGTACTGGTAGATATATTATTTTTAATATTTGTTTCAGAAAAATTTTTATTAAAATTATCTATATATATATTAGATTTATTAGAAGACATATTGGTTTGTTCATTGACTTTTTCTTGATTATTAAATTTCATATTAATTAAGGTTTCGTCATTAATATCAAAAAATTTTTCTTCATCAAAAATTTCATTATTATTTTGAGTTTTAGAAATTCTAACTTTATTATTATTTGAATTTCCAGAAAAATTTTTCTCATGATTAAAATTATTATTTGATAAGGTTTCATTTAAATTTTTGTCTTTGATTATTGAATTTTCTTCATTTTTGAAAAATTTTTATTATCAGAAAAATTTTCATCATTTGAATTTTTGAAATTATCTTGATTTTTGACATTTTGGTCCTCTTCTTCTTGAATTTTTGTAGGAATGTCCTTACCGATATTATTAGAAATATTGGTATCATTTTGATCCTCAGTTGCTGGGCTTTTACCTTTGTCTTTTTTGGGTAAATGTTCGTTATTTGAATTTTTATGAATTTGTTCATTAAGTCCAGTAGGTAATTTCTTTGAAGAAGGTCCCAAATTTTTGTTATTTTTCTTGAAATTTCCGTTATATTTATTTTCAGAAGATTTGTCATTGTGATGGCTATGATCTAGATTGTCTTCCCCAGAAAATTGTGGTGAATTTTTTTGAAAAATAGAAATCAAAGGCTAGAAAGTCTTGGTCCCCATATTGATTAATTTTATTATTTGCTAATTTAATATTAGCAGGAGTATCCTCAAGACAGTATATTTCTCTACAGTAGTGGATTGAATAATCGTGAAAATCCATAATGATGTAACTGTTTGATTTTTCACTAAACCCAAGAAAAATTCCTTTCTTGGAATTAGGTGAAAATTTTGATTTGTTTTGACTTCTGTCAATATAAAAAGAGATGCATCCGAATACTTTGATATGATTAATTTTTACTTTATTCATATAGAAGATTTCATCTGGAATTTTATTATGAATTCCAGAATGAGGAACTTTGTTGTATATATAATTGGCAAATAATATCGCGAAGTCCCAAAAATTTTCACTTAGTCCACTCCAATATAGCAAGGTTTTTGCGCAGGAAACAATAGTTAAGTTAAATCTTTCGCATAATCCGTTATTTTCTGGATTATACGGGGGAGAAAAAACCTTTTCTATTCCATTTTCATTGCAAAAGTAATCAATTTTCTTGTTTTTATATTCCTTTGCGTTATCAGATTTAAAAACTTTTATTTTATAATCTTTGTATTTATTATTTAACATTCTTAAGGTATTAATGATAATGTCTGTAGCTTCTGATTTACTCTTCATAATAAAGACCCATGATTTTCTTGATACTTCATCTAGGATAGTTAGTATAAACCTTTTTCCTGTGTATGATGTGTTAATTGGACCAATAATATCCGAGTGGATAACTTCTAATATTTCTTTGGCTCTGGGAGGAATTTTATTGTGTGGATTGCGTTTCATTTTCGCGATTCTGCAATCGTCACACTTATCTAAGTTAATTTCATGATGGTTTAGGAAGTTTTTCAAATCTTCTTGGTAGAAATGGCCAAGCCGTCGATGCCAAATTAGTTCTTCAGCATTACGAAAATTTTGAATTGCCATAATATTATTCTTAGAGTTTCTTTCGTTTTCAATATTGAAATGAGTAACTACAATTTTAACTTCATTGTTATTATTAGCTTGGAATGTGGCAATAATATTATAATTGTTATCTAAAATTCTGAGGATAATATTATTGTGTTTATCCTTTTCTGTCAAGGTTTTAACATCTTGTTTTGCCCATTCTATTCCACTAATAATATTTTTAGCTACTTCTTTTGAATATAATACTTTGTTAAATTTAAAATGATAATTATTAATAGTAAATTCAAATTCACCATGGCCTTCAAAATAGCAATAAGTATTATTTGCACATCTTAACTTTATTTTTTCTTTTTTAAAATTTTTAAGCAGACTTAGATCATTAGTTATATGTTCACCAGCACCTGAATCATATAACCATTCTGATGTTTCTTTTTTATTGTAATTAATATTAAAAATTTCATTTGTATTATTTGTATTTATTTCCTTTTTATTAATATTATTTATAAAAATTTCTTTAGCTAAATTTAATTTATTTTCTACTC
This sequence comes from Neocallimastix lanati (nom. inval.), assembly GCA_016946835.1. Classification (NCBI taxonomy): domain Eukaryota; kingdom Fungi; phylum Neocallimastigomycota; class Neocallimastigomycetes; order Neocallimastigales; family Neocallimastigaceae; genus Neocallimastix; species Neocallimastix lanati (nom. inval.). Next base: position 28,408 of record JACVTC010000061.1, read on the forward strand.
GTGTTATTATATTATTTTTAATTAAAACTTCATTTTTAACGTCTTCTTTATCATAATTTATGAAACAATTTGATTTTTCAGATTCTTGATATTCATCTGAATCATCATCATCCACAAATTTTCCTTTGCTTTTAGGATTATAATATTTATAAAACATTGGGCGGATATCATCATACGATACATTTTCGTTGTGTTCGTTGTTTAAATTAATGTATCTAACGGCTCTTCCATTTTGCCCATTATAATGTGGATGATTCTTTTGAGTCTGGTTATTTTCATTAAGTTCTAATCCATCACGGAACCTTTTAATTCCTTATTTAATAACTAATTGAAAAATTTGACCAATGGAATACCCATTTGTAATATTTATTATTTTGTTTTTATAATTTATAATTAATTTTAAAATATTATTAGCAATGATAGATGATAATTTCATGTGTTTATATCGGCAGTAGATTTTTATTTATTGTTATTTTACTAATAACTTTTCTGAAAATCTAATTTTGTTGATTTCGATTTTGATCAATTTTTATTAATTTTTAAAATTTTACAAAATCTATTTTTATTTTCTTTATTTATTACATATTAGATTTTAAGAGCCTTATTTACACTTTTTTTGTAACGATTTTAGTGATGTTGCTCACTAAGGTCGTTGTAGATGAAATAAATAAATATATTGAAAAAATAATAAAATTATATATTTTATGGTTTTAATATTATATTTTATTTATTATTCACGTTAAACAATATTGACTCGAAGAGTCAAAATAAAATAATAATACATGATATTTATATTCAAAGACAAAAATTATTCTTTAAATAGTTTATAAAAATAGTTTTGAATTGTAAATATATAAACATTAGTATTAATAATATTTATATAATAAATAGATAATAAATGAGTTCTTATTAAATTTAGTTATTGTAAATAAATTGAAAGTTTATTGAATTAATTATGGTTTAGTTTTAGTTAATTATTATTTAATAAAATTATTAATAAATATTTTGTTTATAAATAAATAGTAATATATGTAAATTAGATAGGAATAATATATAATATAATCATGAAAAAAATAAATACATGTAAATTTTATTATTTAAATCGATGTATTAGTTATTGACTATTATATTTAAATAAGTTTTAATTATAACTTGTTTATAAAACTTATTTTAAAAATAATTAAAATTAAAGTTTTAAAAATAAATATTAATTATTATAAGATTAAAGGGAATTTAAAACTATTTAATAATAAAATTTTAAAATATGTTTGTTTATAATGATTGTTTACAAGAGTTTATATAAAAATTTTTTATTATTTACAAGTTTATTATTTTATATGTTTATTAAATATAAGGATATTAATTATTAATTAATTTTGGTTTTTAATTAAAATAGTTAATGATTGTTATTTTTATTTTAATTTATGTTTATTTAATTAATTTTTTTTTCTAAAATGGAATTTTGTTTTAGAAAGAATTAATTTTTAGGTTAAGTTAATAAGAATTGTAAAAGTTTTTGGGTTTTTTGAGAAAGGTTACGAGTTGAGTTGGGTAAAGATTCTCAAATTTGGGTTAAACTGGTCAGGTCAATATGTTTGTATTAATTATAACAATTAATTAAAATTAAATAATTAACGATACAAAGTTTTATAATTAAGAATTCAATCTTTTAAGATTTATGTTTTATTAGAACTTTATTTAATATATTTAAATAATAAATTTTACTAAGATTAATATTAATTTTTCTTCCAGTTATTTTTGGCAATTTCTTAAGGATTAAATTAAATTAAATTAATTATCTTTAATAAATTAGTCCAAACCCTTTGGTTTCTAATTATTTAATATTTCTAATATTTATTTTTATAATTGAAATTGAATTTAAAATAATTTTTGTCAATAACAATCACCACTTTTAGAATAATTTCTAAATTAAGGTAATTGTTACTTTTTATCAATGTTAAGGCTTGGAGAGAGAAAACAAAAATAAGTAATAGTATAAACAATAAAAATAAATAAATTAACCAACTAAAAAAAATTATATTTTTTATAAATATTTTATTTAAAAATTATTAGAAATTACAATATTTAAAAAAAATACAATAATAATTATTTTTTTCTTAATTTTTTTACGCTTATTTATATTTTTTTTTACAATAATTGATATGGTAAAGCTATTTCTTTACAGGGTTAGGGTTAGGGTTAATCCTAAATAATGAAGAAATTAAAGAACTAATAAAGTTAAGATATGATCCAGATAATGATGGAGATTTATCTATATTCATATCTGATATGAATTTAAAATTCAAGGAATTAGAAAATCTTAAAGAAAAATTAGAATATCAAAATAAATTTAATTATTTATATAGTGCTATTCAAGAAGATTTAGCTATAAAATCAAATATCTTGAGTTGTGAACCTAACTGGGAAGAAACAACTTTACATCTAATTAAAGTTTCTCAACAATTAAAGAGCATACAAGAAATTATTATTAAAAAGGAAGAAAGAACCTCTACTTCACTAAATGTTAAAACAAAAATTAACTCCAATAATATTTGTGGCAATCAAAATAATAATAATAAAACGCGTAATAATTATAATCAAAATCAAAAAGGTAATTATTACAGTCAAAATCAGAAAAGAAATACCTATTATGATAATAATAAATCAAGAAATTATAATAATAATAATCAACAAAATAAGTTAAATAAAAATAATATTAAATGTTGGAATTGTGGAAGGTTTGGTCATTTTTCTGATGAATGCAGATTTAAAGATAATAGTTAAAAAATAATAATAAAAGAAATAAGAATCAACAAAAACGAAATAACTACAATAGAGGGAGGCACCATATAAACAAAATACAATGTAAAAATGCCGAAGTAAATAACGTAAATGAAAATTATATTGATAAACACGAAGAATATTTCTTCGAAGATTATAATGATTCTTATAATTTTGAATCGAATAATATTTTTGGCAATTATTCAAAAAACCTTTTGCCAATGCAAAAATTAAAATATTACACGTGCAGTAATTCATCAGAAGATAAGAAAAACAATAAAAATGATAAAAACAAATTGAACGTGTGGACACTTGATTCCTGAACTACCTACCATATGACTGGAGATTTAGAATGTCTATCCAATATAACAAAGTTTAATAAAAGAATATATTTCGCAAATGGAAAAAATGTAAAATCAAAATTTATAGGAACATATAAAGGATACATTAATGATAATAAAATAAATTTAAAAAATGTCTTATATATACCTGTATTCAAGAGGAATTTAATATCAATAGACTGTCTTAGTGATCAATATTTCAAAACAATTTTTCAAAAGATTAACAATAAAAATAATGTAACTATTTACAACAAAAACAATAATAAAATATACAGTACCAGTGTTAATGAATCCAGGACTTACACTATATGGACCTCTAAAAGAAAAATTGAATTTACAAATGACTTACTATGTAATAATATTTCTTCTGAATCTGAAAAAGATGATATTATGAATACATAGCATCGGAAATTAGGTCACTTTAATATTAATAGTTTAAAAAATATTTTATCAAAAATTGAAAATAAAAGCAAATGTAAAATATGTGCCCACTCCAAATTAAAAAATTTTCCGTTCCATACTAATAAAAGAAGAGCTTCTGAGCCATTTGAGAGTGTCCATATGGATACAGTCTCCCTGAAGCAAAGTTCACTTTATGGAAATAAATGTTTTTTAACTATTCTGGATGACTATTCTAGATACGGATGGGTCATCTTTTGTAAATCTAAGAGTGAAGTTTTTAATATTTTTCTAAATTGGTATAATAGAGTTAAAAATATTTTTAATAAAACTATAAAATATTTACATTCGAATAATGGAACCGAATTTATAAATAGTAAATTTAATGAATTTTGTAATATGAACGGTATTATTTTTGAACATACTATTCTTAACAACCCGCAACAAAATGGTAGAGTTGAATGTCTTCATGGAACTTTATTACCTAGTGCTAGAGCAATGTTAGAAGACGCTCATTTAAATCATGTGTTTTGGGAGGACGCTATTACTATAGCTAATTATATACATAATAGAATCCCCCATAAAGGTAATAATAATAATATTCCTTACGAACTTTTATATAATGAAAAAGTGGACTTAAAAAATTTAAAGTTTTTGGATGTCAGGTTTTCTATTACGTTCCTAAACAATTCCGTAAAAAATTGTCAAACTTTGCTCTTCCAGGTAGTCTTATCGATTATAATCAAAATCCCTCTGCTTACAAAATATACGATATTACTAATAATAAAGTTATCCTTTCCCGTTCGGTTGTCTTTTTTGAGGATACTCCGGGTAATTGTAACTCTCCTTCTATTCCTGAATTTATAAATTTTATTCCATATTATGAAATCGGGGGAGACAGTAATGATGATGACTTTGACTTTCATTTAAATACTGATAATACTGATAATACTGATAATAACATTAATAATAACATTAATAATGACAATAATAATATTAATAATATTAATAACGATAATGATACTAATAATTATAATAATAATAATAATAATATGAATGCTAATAATAATAATGATTAAGTAACACAAATAATAATATAAATAATTTTATAAATGAAAATAATAATAATATAAATAATTTAAATAATTTACCATATTACTATAATAGTAATATAAATTATTATGATCCTTCTATTTATGGTAAAATTTTTTATGGCCAATATAATTATAATATTCCAAATTATTATTTGCCATATTATAATTATAATAATTTAAAACAAAATTTTTCTTCTCCTGTTTTAAATTATCCTCATTTAAATTTTCAAAGTGGCCATTTAAATAATTTAAATGTAAATTTTGAAAATGATAATAATTTAAAGGATTATAATAATAATAATTTATTTTCTGAAAATGATAAAATTAAAAATAATAATTTAATTAATAATAATAATTCTAATTTAAACATAAACAATGAAAATTTAAATTTAAATTTAAAATTTAAAAATAATCAAAATAAAATTCAGGAACATACAATAAACAGTTCAGGAAATAATACCAATTTAAATAAAAATCAGGAAAAATTAAATAACATTGATAATAATAATAATATTATTATTAATAATAAAGGTAATTATTTTGAATAAAAAAATTTAATTTAAGATAATTTAAATAAAGTAAATAATAATTTAAGAAATGTAAACAAAGAATTAAATTTAAATAACAAAAATGTAAGGAGTTAAATTTTAATAATAATGGGAATAAAATTAATAATTATAATAGTAAAAATGACGAAATTGTAAGTGAAAATACAAATTTGCATAATGAAATTAACTCTGTAAATGAACAATTAAATTCAAAATTAAAAAATAATTTAAATTCAAATAAACAATTAAATGTAAACAAATATTTAAATTCAAAAATTGAAAATTCCGAAAACAAAAATTTTAATAAACTTAATGCTGCTAAAAGAAAATTTAATGGAGAAATTGAAAATGAAAATGATATTAGTAAAAAAATAAAAAATTTAGCTAATTTTGAATTATTTTCATGTAATAAAGAAATATTAAAACCTCCTTTAAGTTTTAAAGAAATTTATGGACTACCTGATGAAGAATTATGGCTAAAGGCTGTGGAGAACGAATTAAATAATATGAAAAATAAAAAAGTATATAAATGTGTCCCTTATATTCCAAAAGATAAGAATGTAATATCCTGTAGATGGGTATTTACATATAAATAAATAAATAAATATAAAGCTAGATTAGTTGCAAGAGGTTTTTCACAAATACTAGGTATAGATTATAGAGAAACCTTTTCGCCAACATTAAAACAAGACTCATTAAGAATAATAACAACTTTAGCTGTTTATTACAATTTTAATATTTATCAATTAGATATAAAGGCTGCTTACTTAAATGCCGATTTAGAAGAAGAACTATACATGGATATTCCACAAGGTGATAAAAATTATAATAATAGATTCTGGAAATTAAATAAAGCTATATATGGACTTATACAGGCAGGTAGAATGTGGAGTTTTAAAATTAACGATACATTACTAGAATTAGGATTTAATAGATGTAAAAGTGAACCTTGCGTATATATAAAAAAGGATAGAAATAATAATATTATATGTATTTTAGCTATTTATGTATATGATATTTTAATAGCTGGTAAAAATAAAGAAATAAATAAAATTAGAGAAAGAATTAAAAATAAATTTGAATTATTTAATATTTCTAGTGTTTTAGCACTCTACTTTCTACTGTTTTTGGACTCTACTTTCTACTGCTTTGGGACTCTACTTTCTAGTGTTTTAGGACTCTACGGTTTCTGGCTTCTATTGTGGACTTTTATTATTTTTAGGCATTGTTAACTTTAATCATTGATTTTGGGCTCTTATTATTTTAATTTCTACCATCCAGGTTGGAATATTAATAATAATTAAATTATTCTATATTTTTCATTTTACTAGTTTGACACCTTTACAAGTGGATAGAGTCTGAGTAATTACGATATTAAATATAGAAATAATAATAATTTGTATTATTAATAATAAAAGGTCAAAAAAAAAAATAAATATATATATATATATCAGTATATGAACATTTCACATATGTACTTTGGATAAATATAGTAAATAAATTCTAATAGATAAAAACATAATAATTTGAAGTAAATCACATAAGTGCATATATAAATTAATTATTAGCATTAACAATCTGGAAGAACTAAATCACATATTTCAAAACCTTAACCTTGATGATAACATGGAGGGTCATTACCTGTAAAAAGTTTAGAAGAAACTGATTACAAATAACAAAATACACAAAATAGTTTAAAACACGTAATAAAAAATTCCTTTTTTAGTAATTAATCTTTTATTAATTTTAAAAATAAATCTCTTATTGTTATTAACTATTTGATAGTCAATAACTAATACATCGATTGAAATAATGAATTTTACATGTATTTATATTTTTTCATGATTATATTTTAATATATCAAACCTATTTAATATACATATATTACTATTTATTTATAAACAAAATATTTATTAATAATTTTATTAAATAATAATTAACTAAAACTAAACAATAATTAATTCAATAAACTTTCAACTTATTTACAATAATAATTGAATTCAATAAGAACTCATTTATTATTTATTTATTATTTAAATATTATTAATACTAATGTTTATATATTTACAATTCAAAACTATTTTTATAAACTATTTAAACTAATTTTAACTATTTAAAACTATTCCGAAATTAATTTTAAAGTATTTTAAACTAACTAAACTAAATTAACCAACTTAAATAAAATAACTAAATTAAATAAACTAAATTAACTAAATTAAATAAATTACTTAGATTAAATTTATTACCCAAAATTATTTAAATAATAATTTATCCTTTATGAAAAGTTTACAAAAATTTATAATTAATTTTCATATACGTAAATCATAAATTTATGTAATTTTATTACATTAATTAATTATTATATAATTAATAATTAAAGATTTTATTAAATCTTTACAACACCAAATTCAACAACCACACCAACAACAGAACCCCCCGCAACACAACTGAAAATTATAAACGATCCACCTTTATTATCTGGATCTATCAAGGATCTTGAATCCTCATAGATTCCCCGATGATAGGAGAAGAGTAATTTTTGTAATTTCCAATTTACGGGAAAAGCTTTAAATTGGGCTTCATGCCTTAGAAGAAATAATAATCCTGTTTTGGGGAATTATGGAAATTTAATTGCCAAACTACGTAGAAATTTCGGAGACCCTGATGTAGAATCTGTTGTTGCTAACGGAAAATTATGTAATATACGCCAGTTTAAATATGGACATGTAGTAGAGTATATCTCCGAGTTCCAAAAAATTAGTCAATATTCTGACTTTAATGAATCGGTCAAGATATACATGTTTATAAAAGGGTTCCATTACAGAATGAGAGAAAAACTTGCAATTGTTAATCCGAACTCAAGCAATATGGAAAACCTATTTAGAGAAGCCGTAATGATTGAAAATTTGACAAAAAGAAAAGATGGTAGAGAATATTACCTCACTCATCAAGACAGAAGGAATTAAAAATAAGATCACCCCATGGATGTCGATCTTCACCGAATTAAAAAGGGTCAAACTGCTACTAGATACTTCCCCTCTCACAACAAAAATTATAATGAACAAAATAATCCTTTGTAGGGAAGAACAAAAAAGAAAGGTCTTATGCTTTGTTTGTGGTAAGGCTGGGCATATGCAGTTTAATTGCCCTATCAAGAAAAGACCATAAAATATAAAACTCATCAATAGAACATCGGATACAGAAGCAGATACAACTTTTTCCTTTACCTCAACTTCCTCTGTCAGAAGAATTAAATTAATTGATGATAATGATAGCATTAATAGAATTTTGTAAATTATTGAATTTGAGAATAACAGCTTTAAAGGAAAAACTAATATCCTTGATTTCTATATCAAGACTAATGATTCTGAAGAAGAAATAGTGAAAGTTCTTATTGATTCTGGTTCTGATATTAATTGTATTCACCCAGAATTTGCAAGAGTTAATAATATAAAACTTATGAAGGCCGAAAATCCTTTCAAACTTGCTGGTCTAGGATATGGTTTATCTGTTTATCTACAGTCAAAAAGATAACTGAAAAATGTATACTCCGTTTCAAGAACCATTTTGAGATCATCCAGTTATATGCCCTTCGTATTCCTGATGTCGATATCATTTTAGGACTCCCTTGGATCGAAAAGCATTGTCTAATAAACTACCATGAATCAAAAAAAAAAAATTGCTTTCAGCTCTGGATTCTGCGCTAAACACTATAATGTTGGAAAAAGGAATAGAAAGAATAAGAAAAAACTAAACAAAGTTTCTATTAAATCAAAAGAACCAATTAATGAACCCAAAAACGATATGAATGAAAATTATAACAACAAACGTAAGTATTCCTTTGATGATGAATCTGACTCTGATTGTACTGAAGAAATTTCAATTAGAGGTCGCTATACTTGTGTATAAACTTGTTGTGAATCATTCGATCGAAAACAAAGGTGAAACTAACATTTTTATTATTAATTATGATAGTAATAGTAATAACTCCTCTATGTATGATAGAGATGACGAGATTGTTTAGTGATAGTAATAATATTAATTTAGATAAATTATATACTATTTGCAATTTAAGTAATTCATGTAATAATATAGTTAATAAATGTAATAATAAAGTAAATAAAAATGATGATGTAACAAACTATATTAAAACAAAAAAGTGTTTTAAAAAATTTGTGTAATATTTGTAAGTGTTTATATATTAATAATATTGAAAACGACTTAAATCAAAAAACTATTGGAGTACCTCCTATTTATAAAGACTTCATTGAAGTGCTTAATGAAAGAAATTGTAATATATATGACCACCTCATCGTGAATATGATTGTGAAATCAAGCTAAAGGATAATTCAAATTTATTTTATGGTCCTATATATCCTCTAACTGAAGCAGAACGAGATGAAGTAAAAAAGAATATAAAAGAAAATTTAGAAAAAGGTTTCACTAGGAAATCTATGTCCCCTGCTGGTGCACTTGTACTATTTGTTAAAAAAAAAGATGGTTCATTGAGATTATGTGTTGATTATAGAAAGTTGAATTAAATGACCATCCGTAATTCTTATCCTCTTCTCTTAATAAGTGAATTATTAGATGGAGTTGAAGGTGCAAAATATTTTACAAAGTTGGACTTAAAGTCTACTTATAATTTGGTAAGAATTAAAGAAGGCGATGAGTACAAGACTGCATTTCGTACTCGATATGGTCATTTTGAATATTTAGTCATACCTTTTTGGCTTAAAAAAATGCTCCAGCCACCTACCAGCATTTTATAAATGATGTTTTTAGAGATTACTTAGAAGATTTTATTATTTCTTACATAGATGTTATATTAATTTATTCGAATAGTTTAGAGGAACATCATGAACACGTTAAAAAGGTACTTAAAAAATTATTAAAAAATAACTTGTACATTAAATTAGAGAAATGCGAATTCGATGCCACTAAAACCACTTTCCATGGTTACATATTATCAAAAGACGGTTTGAAAGTTGATCTGTAATACCTTGTATCTTGATCCAAAGTTTTAATTCAGTAGCCCAGGACTTAAAATCTAAATTGTCCTTGCTAAGTTTCACAATATCTCTTAATTCTATTTTTAATTCCTTGAAGCTTAAAGTTGATTCCTTGGACATTTTTGTTTTTAACTAATAATTTCTTGTTATAAATTAGTGAAGAGAATAAATACGTATAAACTTGGAGGTCCAACTTAAAAAAAAAATATAATTTAATAAGTAATTCAATATCGAATCAATTTTAAAACAATATATTTTAGTAACTTTTGAAAATAATAATTTTATTTGCTTTCTTTAGTAGGTATAAGCTCGATAACTTAGTAGAAATTATAAAGCTCGAAGTTCTTTTCGACCACTTTATTAAGAATGATTTTAAGTTCGAAATCTTTACAATAATATAATATAAACAATAAATTAATTAATTAAGATTGATTTAAAATTATTTACAAGATTAAATTTAATTTATATCAAAATAAATTATTTTTATAATTAGGTTTAGGTCATCAAGAATATAGGAAAGTACAAATAACTAAAGAATAATTAATAATAATTTTATAACAAAATAAAGGTTATTGATTCATTCTTTACCAAAAATGGGATGGTCCAAGGTTGTTATAAAATTATTCAATAATTATAAATAAAACTAAAAATAATAAGAGTAAAAATAAATAAAAGAAAATTTTTGTTTTATTAAAAATCTTTATTAAAATTTATTTATTAAATTTTTTTTTTTTTTTTACATGAACAATATTTATTAATTCATAATTATTTTATTTCCTAAACTATCTTTTTTTATACTGTTAAAATTAATTAGAAATGGGAAAGCCATTTCTTATCTTTAATTCTTTTTAATAATAATTGTAATTTTTAAATTGTATCTAATAAATTTATATTTAGTATTTTCTAAAATATATATAAATTTATCCTAATTAATTATTAATGTAATATTAATATATTGAAAACATAATTTTATCAACTTTGCAGAACTTAATAATGTAGTTTAGTAATTATAACTTACTAAATGTTTCATTTATATGTAAAATAATATTAATTTTAAATTATATAATACAATTATTATATTTAATTCTTAAAAGTATAACATTATCGATTATAATAAACATATATTAATCATATATAATTTTATTTTTTGTATTATTATATATTAGTAATATTATTTAGAAATTAATTTTTATTATTAATATAATGAATAACTATTGGTTAAAATTTTTCAGAAGGGGAATTAACTCAGCGGTAGAGCAATTAACTGCAGATAAATAGGTCTTCGATTCAAATACGGAATGCCCCTATTACTTTTTTTTATTTTTATTTTTTATTTTTTATTTTTTAATTATATATATATATATATATAAATTAATAGGACTCATATATACATATATAAATTAATAGGACTCATATATACATATATAAATTAAAAGGACTCATATATATATATATATAAATTAATAGGACTACAAACTGCACTATTTCTTTGCCGTATTGATAGATATGGCGTTGGCACTCTTGGTAATGAAAGTGTTTCTTGCTAAACCTCTCAAAAAAAAAAAAAAAAAAGGATAACTCAAGAGAGCTACTGATAATCGGTATTGTATTTAGCAAGCTATTCCGAAAGCCCCCACAATATACGGAACAATAGACCCCTGTGAACTTTTTAAGGGTTGTTTCACTTGAATGCTTCCGTTCGCCCCAGTATCGAACTATAGCATATCTAAAACTGAAATTCCACAAAGAAAAGACGGAATATATATAAATATATAACCTGTTTATGAAATTTCCATATTTTAAACTATTAGAATAAGAAGGAAATATGGAAAGATTTCTTACTTTATTGGCAAATAAAAATTAAAAAAGGTCATCGATAAAATCTAAAGATTTACCTCGACATGGAAAAAAGGAAGAGCATTCACTTTAGAAAGGATTAACATGGGAATTACAAAAGAAAACTGTCATTAATACACTTGATATAGGCAATTCTTTTTCCATCAACCCTTTGTGGACCTGGAAAAATAGTCCATATCATTGAAGTTAAGATAAAAAAAAAGAATATATATAAAATGTTTCAAATAAAAAAATATTATAAAAAAAATTTAATAAAAATTTCTGATTTAAATAAAAAAAAAAATTTTTTTTTTTTTTTAACAGCAGCAAATAATTGTTTCATCTTTATTAATTAAATAGTTAATATAATACATGTAATAAAAATAAAATAAAATAAGAAAAAATAAAATAATAAACAAAAAAGAAAAAAAAAAACACACACACACACACAAAATAAAATATATAATGGTATAATGTAATCTAGTTTTATTTAATTAAGACTTCACATAAGCATCATAATACTGCAGTATAATAATTATTTTTAACTTCATAATGTAAATCGTAATTTTAAGAAACGAAATTATGACCAAGAAGGAAATTAAATATATATATTTATTATTTTAAGGAATGAATATATACTGTTGAAATATTTCAATATAAAAAGTAAAGAAATCAACTTGAATTTTTTTTTTTTTTTTTCATCATAATTCAAAATTATATAAAAATGATAGTATTCAGTTAATAATAAAATATGGGATAATTATTAAATAAAAATAAAATTTAAAAATAAAAATAAAAATAAAAATAAATAAAAAGTAATTAATAATAATATTACTATAATAAAATGTACTTTTAACAAAATTTATAAAATTTTTTTTTATTATATTATAATTTCATTTTAATTACATTCTTTTTATTATCAACAACTTTATAAAGTTTAATAGGATAGTTAAGATTTTTTTTTTCTCATATAGTAATAAATCTTTTATAAGATATTCTCATATAAATTGATTAATAATACTAATTACATTATATTATATATATTATTATAAAATATATTTAAATATATATATATATTTATTATATATAATAATTTTTTTTTTTTTCATTTTTAATTTTTTTTTCTTAATTTTTTCCTTTTATAAAATAATTATATCATACTTTATATATATAAATATTATACATATATAATTATATATATGAATACTATAAAAATATATTTATATATATATAGGTTATAAGATTATACATATATATTTATTTTATATATATGAAGATTATATGTATATGAGGATTATATATATATATATATTTATATATTTATATATAGTCTTTTAATAAACAAAAAAAAAAAAAAAATATTCAATTCTGTTAACCTTAATATATGGAACACTTCTTTTCTGGGTTCATTGGTGAATTTGATTTACATTTAAAAGCTTTTGCAAATTCTTTGGAATTACTAAGTGAACCGTTTACACGAACTTTACTAGGAGAATGTGGATCTGTATGAACTTGATTATTAAGAAATTCTGGTCTAAATTTACCACACCAAGATTGTCCAAATGAAATAAAGAATAATTGATCTTTGGAATACTTTGTAAGATTTGGAAGAAGTTGATTATTATTATTTTCACTTTTCTTTTTACTTAAAGAAAGTTTATAGGCATCATAGCTACGAGCTAATCCTCCATTATCTGCAAGATTTTCTCCAAGTGTTAATTTTCCATTAATATTAAGTTTAATTCCATTAGCACCATCAATTGTATAGTTTCCATATTGTTCAATATAACATTGAGTTAATTTATTAAATTCTTCTGTAGTAGAATTTGTCCACCAATTTGATAATTTTCCATTTTTATCAAAATTTTTACCTTCATTATCGAAAGCATGAGTTATTTCATGACCCATTATAGATCCAATTGCACCATAATTTATGTAACTTGGATTAGTAGAACTAAAAAATGGATCTTTTAAAATACCTGCTGGGAAACAAATCTCACCATTCATTGGTTGATAATAGGCATTTACAGTAAATGGAGTCATTTCCCATGTAGATTTATCTGTTGGTTTATTTATTTCCATTAAAAGCTTACTTACTTCATGTTTAGATGAATTAATCATATTAGTAAAGAAATCATTATTTACAATTTCTAATCCTTTATACTTTTCATCAAGCTTTATTGGATCCATAATAAAATCAGGATATCCAATTTTTTGATTTATGGCATCGACTTTTTCAATAGCTAATTTACTTGTTTGTTTATCGATCCATGACATTTTTGGTATTCTTTCTTTTAAAACCTCTCTAATATTTACCAAAAGATCTTCAGCCATTTTTCTACTATTATCATTAAATACTTCATCAATAAAAAATCTACCTAATGCCATACCCATAGAATTATCCACTATATTAACACAATATTCATATCTAGCTGGTTCAGATTCAACACCTATAAATTAATTTAATATTTTATAAAGTTATTATTTATAATTTAAATCAATTCATTAAAAAAAATAATAATAATATAATTCTTTTCAAATTTTACCATTAAGAAGTTTATCCATAATTTTTAATGGTTCTTTAAATTCATCACTAATATAATTACCATATGCATTAATTACTATCCTAAAATTAAATAAAAATATTATTTTATTATTTTTTTTTTTTTTTATTTTTTAATTATATTTAAATTAATAAAATTTATCTAAATTAATTTAAATTTAAATATAAATTATTTTTAGAATTTTACCATTCTGCATAAGTAGCTAATGTTTCAACATCGGTTTCTTTTAGAATATTATTTAAGCTTTCAAAATAGGATGGTCCATAAACAAGAATTTGAGAATTTTCATTTACAGTATTTTTCATATTAACTAATCCAAATATTGTTTCGAAATATAAAGACCAGTTAATATATGGAAATTTTTCACTCAATGATTGGATATTAAAATTTTGAACTAAAGAAATATCATACATCTGTTCACTTTAAAATATTGAATTATTAATTTTTAATTAATAATCAAATTAATATATATAAAAAATATTAAATATTAAATATTAAATATTATAAACATATATTTATAAATAAAAATTTACTTACGGTGGAATAGCAACATTTACTAATTTCTTTTCTAATTCAACAATAGAATTAGCTAATTTATCAAAATCTCTTGTATCACTTCCACCAAATAATTTAGTGAAAAAGTTTCCAGAATCTTGATTTTCATCATTGAGAATATTACTAAGCATTCCTTTTATAATTTCTTTATATTTAGTTACCGCTTCTTCTTTTTCATAATATTCTTTACTTGGTAAACCCAATTTAGTTTGTTTAAGGAGAATTTCTTTATCAGTAGAATTCCATAAATCAGTCAAAGTATCAATATCAAAAAGAATTGGAGCTTTATAAAGTCCTAGTTTAGAAACTAAAGTGGTCAATCCATTTACATCTTTATAGGTATCTTTATTTTTATAAATTTCTAATTGATTTAATAAATCAACTAATGGCTTTTTGCCTTTAGATTTGATATTTTGTTCATCCATACAACTATTATATAAACTTTTTAATTGGTTGAAAGTTTTTTCATCTAAATTTTGTTGCTCCGATGTTGAATTATTAATTCCTTTATATTCTCTTTCAAGAATACTACGTGTAATATTCTAAAAAAAAAAAAAAAAAAAAAAAATATTTAATTTTTTTATATATTATTAATTAATATTTATAAAGAGATAAAAATAAAATAAATAAGTTTAATATATAAAAAAAAAAAAAAAAAAAATACATTATTAATATTTAATATTTATAATTTATTATAATTATATTTATTATAAAAAATTTTTTATTATAATTATTAAAATAATACTAACAACATTATCATAATAAATAGAAACAAACGATGAAATTGACGGAAGATCATCTGGAATTATAGTTGTTTTCTACAAAAATTTTTATAAAAGAAATTTTAATAATTTATTCAATAATTTTAATATTAAAAATATCATTATTTATTAATTTTTTATGATACACTTTACCAAATAATTACCACATGCAAATTCATAAAAATCATCACATGGATCAACCTCTTCATTCATATACTTCAAAATTCTTTCAGAAGTAGCGACACATTCAGGGGTAGAACAAACCTAATATTATTTATTTTATATAAAAATTTTTAAAAATTAATATTTAACAATTAGAATTAATTATTAATGCATATATAATTATTAAAATATTTTTATAGATATACATTATCATTATCTTCTTCATTCTTCATAGACTTTCCTATAAATTTTTTAAAAATAAATTAAATATATTAATCTTTAAAACTCATATATTCTCAAATCTATACCCTCAAATTTTTATATATATATGATTTTAAAAGTATTTATTATTGTTTTCAAATGAAAGGCATTATAAATTACCGAAGAACAAATCATCAAAGACTGATGATGATGATACCATTAATGAAAGAGAAATGAACGAAAGTATGACATGAATATTTTTATAATTCATTTTTGAAATATCTAATTTTAAATATTATTAAACATATATATATATTATTAATAAAATATTAAATAATTATTTTATATAAATACTATATATAGTATAATAATTATTACCTTCAAGTAATTTTTAAAAAATTTGTTTATATAAATATAAAATATATATTAATCGTTTTGTTTTGTTTTTTTGTTTTTTGTTTTTTAAGGTCTCAAAAAATGGTTCATACATCTTTTATTTATACTTTTTTTTTCTTTTTTTTTTTTTTTTTTTTTTTAATTAGTATTAACGGCTCATAATTTCATTTATTAAAAAATATTTATTATATATTAGAATATGAATATAATATATTTTATTAAATATATAATAATAATCTTTTTAATTTGTTTGATATTAATTAAAGTTTGAATATTTCATTTAATATCATAGATGTATAGATGTATATATAAATTATTCATAATTTAAAGTATTGGCATCTTTTTTTTTTTTTTTTTTTTTTCTTTAATAATCATTTAAAATATTAAAAATATTATTAATATTTTAAATGATTATTAAAAAATATATATAGTTTTAATTATTCCCAAAACTAATACAAAAAAAATTCAATAGAATTAAAAAAAAAAAAAAAATAAAAATAAACTTTTATTTTAAAAAAAAAAATAAATTAATTTTTATTTATTTATTATTTTTTTAATTAATTTATTAAATATAAAATTGATATGAAATGAAAATAAAAACCTTAATTATTAATAAATTATTTTATTGATAATTACATAAAAATAAATCAATTAATCACTTGATTAATTATCATATGATTTATAAAATGATCCAGAAATAACGTGATATAAGATAAATTTATGCAACATCATAAATTCTATTAAATACATAAAATCAATGTAAAATAAAATTTATATCATAAATTTTATGTTATGTAAATAATTTATAAATTAATTAAGTTTTATTTTTTTTCATCTTAATTATTTTTTTTCATCTTAATTATTTTTATTATATTTTTATTATATTTTTATATGTTCTAATTATTATAAATATTTTATTATTTATATTATACTTTTTATAATATTTAACTAAATATTTATTTCTTATTATTTTTAAATAGTTTATAATTAAAGATAACTATATAAAGAATACATTTTTTTATATGAAATGAAAATAAAAACCTTAATTATTAATAAATTATTTTATTAATAATTACATAAAAATAAAAATAAATCAATTAATCACTTGATTAATTATCATATGATTTATAAAATGATCCATAAATAACGTGATATAAGATAAATTTATGCAACATCATAAATTCTATTAAATACATAAAATTATTGTAAAATAAAATTTATATCATAAATTTTATGTTATGTAAATAATTTATAAATTAATCAAGTTTTATTTTTTTTCATCTTAATTATTTTTATTATATTTTTATTATATTTTTATATGTTCTAATTATTATAAATATTTTATTATTTATATTATACTTTTTATAATATTTAACTAAATATTTAATTCTTATTATTTTTAAATAGTTTATAATTAAAGAAAATTATATAAAGAATACATTTTTTTATATGTTAATTCTTTGCAATTCAAGTATTTAAAATTATAATAATAAAAATTGCCAAAATAAATATATTTTATTAGTAAAATTAGTTTAGTAATATTTAATATGAATTTATAAAAATTATTAGTTATTTAAATAAATTTAAATTATAAAATAAATAAATAAATATTTAATAAATAAATAAATAAAATTATATTATATTAATAAATTTCAAAATAAATTATATAACTTCTCCCAGTAAGAGACTGAACCAAGGTGTACTTTATCAAAATATAAAAAGAAATTTTACATCATAAAATTTATAAAAGGAAAAAAAAAAAAAAAAAAAAAAAAAAAAAAAGAAAAAAAGAACGAAAAAAAATTAAATTTAAAAAAATTTTTTTTTTTTTTTTATTTTTTTTTTTTTAATTAATTTATTAAATATAAAATATAAAAAGAAATTTTACATCATAAAATTTATAAAAGGAAAAAAAAAAAAAAAAAAAAAAAAAAAAAAGAAAAAAAGAATGAAAAAAAAATTAAATTTAAAAAATTTTTTTTTTTTTTTTTATTTTTTTTTTTTAATTAATTTATTAAATATAAAATATAAAAAGAAATTTTACATCATAAAATTTATAAAAGGAAAAAAAAAAAAAAAAAAAAAAAAAAAAAAAAAGAAAAAAAGAACGAAAAAAAATTAAATTTAAAAAAATTTTTTTCTTTTTTTTTATTTTTTTTTTTAATTAATTTATTAAATATAAAATATAAAAAGAAATTTTACATCATAAAATTTATAAAAGGAAAAAAAAAAAAAAAAAAAAGAAAAAAAGAATGAAAAAAAAATTAAATTTACAAAAAATTGGAATAAAGAGTCAATTTTAATTTATACATTTTTTACAAAATTAGAATGATCTTCGAATTAGAGTTTATGTTAATTAATACGATTAATACGAAATATTAATTATTATTTACCATATATGGTGGAGAGTCTCATTTCACCAAGTGGCATATTATTAAAATTCAATTTTTCCTAATACGCCATATGGTGAAATGTAACTCTCAATTATTTGTAATATTTAATTATAAAAGTATATTTATAATAATTATTTAATAATCAATACTATTTTAATATTATTTTTAATATTATTTTTTTTTTTTTTTTTTAATATTTAAACATTTACTTTAAAAAAAATAAATACATCAATTTTAGTAATATTTTAATTTATTTATTTATTTAATTATAATATTTTTCAATTATCGAAATGCAACATTTTAATAATATGCTATTTAGGGAAATGAATCTTGGCGAAAAACACCACTTTCACAATATAGTATTATTTTTGTAAATACAATCCTTTTATTATTATTAACATGATACTTATATATATATATTTATTTTCTTAATAAAATAAGAAAATTATAAAAAATAAAACTTTAATAAAATTGATATAATATATTATATTGAAAAAATAAATGAAAGCTTTTAATGAATTTTGATATCTTTGATGATGCGAATTGAAATTATTAAAAACATTATCATTAATTAAGTTTTTCTATACCGTATTGTATTGGTTAGACGTTGACCTTCTCTTGGTGGTGGAGCGCTTTATAAAGTAGATAATAATATTTTTATGTATTTTTTTTTTTTTTAAAAAAAAAAAAAAAAATACATTAAATAAATTAAAGATAAGTATAATTAATATAAAGATATTTGGTCACCAAACTTTTGGAAGTCCTTAAAACCCATAATGCAGATAGTAAAAGCATATCCTATTCTCTTTTTTTTTTTTTTTTTTGTTCCTAAAAGCCTAAGTAATTTCAGGAATTCCCGATTTCTATTTTTGGGTTAAATCATTAAAATTCTGGGGGATAAATAACAGTAAATTTTTACATATATTTGTTAAAAAGATTAAGGAGTATTCTTGCATAATCTGATGTAAATTATACTCCATTATCTGTGGTAATGACATGATGATCCTCATATCTTGTGAAATTTTGGGACAAGAATTTTATAACATCATCTTGATAGTTTTTTCTGAAGTTCTCTCCGTCTTTAATATATTCTTCTCCATTTAATTTTATAATGTAGCTCTCTAAAAATTTTTTCATAAATTTACCAATTTCCCTATTATCTTCAGTATTAGTTTCATTTTTGTTCTTGTTCTATTTCTTTGGCATTTTCATTATTACTTCACTCTTTATGATTTATAGGATGAACTTGATAATTAGTATTGTTAATATATTTATCAACATTATTTTCTAATATTTTATTCATATATAATAATTACAATACTGAAAACTTGGTATAATTGATTTCGCAATTGATGATAACGAAGTCTTCAGTGATATGTTATTTTTTATATTTTTTATAAGTATCAATGTTTTTTGAATTAGCAAGATAATATTAAATAAAATAATATATTCTAATACGGAAATATACAATAAATATTACACACGTTTTATTAAAACAAAATATAAAGAATTATAGTTTAATCGTTTTTTTTTTTTTTTTTTTTATTTATTTATTTATTTTAGTCGTAATTCAAATTTTATAATAAAGTATTATTAAAAGTTCTATTAATTATTTATTTTTATCCTAATATTATATAATTTTTATAAATAAATATATTCCCCGAATATATTCATTTTATTAGTATTAATAATAATTATCCTTAAATTCTAATATATTTTTAACCAAATATTTTAACTTATATATATATATATTTTTCTATCTCTTTAAAGACTCTCTTTTTAAAAGTTACTATAATTTTTATTTTTTTTTTTTCAACAATTTTAATATGTTTAATAATAAAGGTATTTGTGGTAGAATACTTTTCAAATTTGAAAATTAATTTTATATTAAACCTATATCTTATTGTTAATGATATAAAATCACATGGAATTAATCTGTTTAAATTTAGGGTAATATTTATTACATATTTATTACATATTTTTTATATTTTTTATTTTATTTTATTTTTATTTTTTTTTTTTTTGAAGTTAAGAGTAAGAAATAAAGGTAAATAGATCTAAAAAGGCTAAATATGTGAATTTTCCTTAAAAATTTCTTCTTTGGCAAATTTCTCTTACGGAAATGAATAAACTAAAGCATTCTTCACGGTTGCGAAAACCAAAATTGTTCAGGTCTTAATGAAATTGTGTGAAAGTGTGTAAGTTGATATTCATTTTTGTTATATATTTTTTGAAATAATTTTCAGTCCAATATTAATGAGAGAGAGAAATACCACGAGAATTACTACAATCTAATAGGGTCATCTTTCTTAGGGATAGATACAATAGAAGCCGAGTTCCAATTTTTTTTTTTTTTTTTTTTTTTTTTGGAAAGGACCCATTCCAGATTTTTATTAAATATTGATTTAAGGCACTTTCCAGCTGGCAGGATGTTGTTTCTAGTAATTCTTTATTGCAAAAGAGAGCTCTGTAGAATTCAATCGGGATACCATCGGAGCCGGGTGCTTTGATTATTTTTCATTGATGAAATAATATTTTTTTTTTTTTTAATATCTTCAATCGTAATTGGACCGTTGATATTCCAAGCAGAGGATCTAAGACGATTATTCCCGTAAAGCATGATTCCAGTAGTTACGATTAAGGCTGTGACCTTGAGGGATCAGAAGCTAGATCTTTATAATATTCAGCCTATCTATTTAATTGCTTAGTAGGAGAGATAATATCTTGACCAAATTTAGATTTAATGCAAGTAAGTGAGGTTGGATGAATAAGATAGTTTAGCCATTTTTTTTTTTTTTTTTTAAACATCTTAATCATTTTTGAAATCTTTATTCAAAAAATAATTACAGATTTTTACTATATTAGCCTTATAACTAGCAGAACGAAATTTGCTCTTTGTTTTCTTGATTAATTTGCAAAGTTTTTCATATTTATTAAATTGTTCAAGGTAATTATCAACAATTTCTCAATTAAAGAAAGGCTTAATGTTTTGAAATGCAATTTGTTTTTCATGAGACAGTTTTTTAATGTAATAAGGACAATGAAAAGCAGAGCCTTTTAAATTTGTTGGAATGATAGCCTTAATAACTTTCCCGATATTATTTACTATATTGATAAAATTTTCTCCCATTTCATCAGCCGTAAGCGTATTGTAATGAGAATCAAGGACATTTGCTAAGATTGAAAAAATAATTGTGTGGTAAAATATATGAATTTTTTATTTTTGCAATTATGAGTAGACCATTTAAAAACTTTAGTAGGCCTCCTAAAACCATTGGAAAGAACTTTGTTGCAAGAAAGAAAAATAGGTTTATGATTGGGAATACCATAAAATGAAGTACAAACCGATGTCTTATTAATATGAGTTGCCAAAAGCCTCATTATAGATGGCATGATCAATGCAAAGATGATCTAGTACCTTTGGCATAAGTATATTGATTACCATATATGGAAGTAATATACTAGAACATGACCTGCTTTCTCTTTATTATTTAATGTACACAAGTGTATGGAAAGAAGAAAAAGAAGGTTTAGCTTTAGCGATTTTTTTTTTTTTTTTTTTTTTTTTTTTAAGTCTCGACTAACCCCATTGCCATTTTTTTAAGTTTCGGTTTATTTAGTAATTTAGTCATGCTAAAATTACCAACAATAACCGAAAGGTTTATCCGGGATGATTGTTGAGCCAGTGAGTAAACATAATTTTCACTTTATCTCCAGACAATTTTCTATCAAAAAAAAAAAAAAAAAAAAAAGAAAAAGAAAAACATATACATCCTTTGAAGAAAAAAGAAAAAAAAAAAAATAAAAATAAAAAAATTAATAATAATAATAGAGAGTAAGAATAAAAGTAAGAATAAGAATAAGTATAAGAATAAGTATAAGAATAAGAATAAGAGTAAGAATAAGAGTAAGAATATATATATATATGTATATTTTTTTTTTTTTTTATTATATTTTTATTTTCATTTAATTTTTTTTTTTTTTATTTTTATTTAATTTTTTTATTTATATTTAATTTTTTTATTTATATTTAAATATTTTTATTTTTATTTTTATTTTTCTTTTTAATAATAAAATTAAAAAACAAAAAATTTTAAATATATATATTTAAAAGTTTCATTTAATTTAATCCTATTATATTATTTTTAATATTATAAATTTTAAATTTTGATAAATATTTAAAATCTAAATTTTAATTTAATTTTTATTTATTTATTTATTTATCTATTTATTTATTTATTTTGTGATTATTCAAAAAATAAAAATTTGTATATAATAAATTAAAATATATATATAAATATTGTTATTTTTGATTTTTGATTTTTTTTTGTTTTTGATTTATAAATGTATATTGTTATTTATTTATTTATTTATTTTACTATGGTAATATTTTTATTGTGATTTTTTTTTATTGTTTTTGTTTTATTTTGTTATTATTTACTTCTTTTTTTTTTTTTTTTTTTTTTTTTTTTTTTTTTTTTTTTTGCTTTATTTTTATTTCTATTTTTAAATCTACAATATAATATAAGAGAATTGATAAATTTTAATACCCATTCGCATCATTGCAGAGTAGATTAAAATAGAGATTGCATTTAATAACACAGAAATGGAAACTACCTTAAAAAAAATTAAGGGGATCACCACAACTGTTCGTTATAAACTATTAATAATGATCTTTTTTATATCTTACTGCTAATTATTAGCTTTATGAAGAAGTTGGAGTAGCGGTAACTGTTTTAGTTATGGTGACTGGACTACTACCATTTCTATTGATACCAAAAATACTTAAATCTGGATAACACTGATGATAGGATGGATCAGCAGTTTCACAATAGTAATACTTTTCACAACATGTTGGAGCATCTGGGAATTTACTACCACCACATGGCATGTAACCCTTAGCACATTGAGTTGGTACTGGGGCAGCAGTGGTAGTTGGTACTTCAGTAGTAGTAGTAGTGGTTGTGGTTGTAGTAGTAGTAGTAGTAGTAGTTGTTGTTTCAAGATGTAAACTAGTAACAACATCATCTGGAATACATTCATGATATCTTGGATTCATAATAACACAAGTATTACCAGGTTCACAACAAGTTGGTTGATTTGGGAACAATGTACCTCCACACATTTCATAAGCCTTTGCACAAACGGTTGGTTCAGGAGTAGTAGTAGTAGTAGTAGTAGTAGTGGTAGTGGTGGTAGTGGTGGTAGTAGTGGTCGTTGGAACTTCAGAAGTAGTAGTAGTGGTAGTAGTGGTAGTAGTGGTCGTTGGAACTTCAGAAGTAGTAGTGGTGGTGGTAGTGGTAGTAACTGGAGCTTGAGTAGTAGTAGTAGTAGTAGTAGTAGTAGTAGAGGTAACAGGTTCAAGAATGACAGGTTCAGCACCAGATAAACTTTCATTACAAGTGTAAGGAATTAAACACCAATTATTACTTTCGACAGCCCAATCACCAGTAGAATCAGTATAAGAGGCCTTACAAGTCTTAAGACAACATCTGTACTTATCACCACCATCTGGACAAAGTTGTTTATCCTTAAGACCACAACGTTTACCATTTTCCATACCTAACCAAAGATTATTTTCTTTAGAGAACACTTCAGCAGGTTTGGTACTGCTAGATTGACAACAGTCAATACCATACTTTTTAGACCAACAAAGATCATCACCAATGAGACATAAGTGGCCCTGTTCTCTACCAATTCTACCCTTAGTACTAGATTTCACTTGTTCGGTTAAATCACTGGTACAACAAGGATAGTCAGTACCTTGGCAACCACTGTATCTTTCATTATGAGTAATCGATTTAGTTTTGTAGGAAAGACTCTTTAAGTAACCGTCAGCAAAGGAACAATCAATATTATAGGTAGTACAAGCAAAATTGAATTTTTCAACAATCCATTGTTTTAAACCAAGAATGGTATTTGAATCCTTGATAATATTAGTAGAATATCTGGTATGTTTAATGGTAGTGAATTCACTATTAGCAAGGAAATAGTCATAGGTATAATCATCTTCTCCGTGATGAGCGGCTCTTGGTAATCTACCAGGAAGTTGACCGTTAGCATCTGGAGTACGATCCAACTTAACAGCATCATCAATACTTTCCTTGAGTTCATCAATATGAGGAATTAAAATGACTGGATTGAAGACGGTCTTCATAAATTCTTCCATATATTTGATAATTTCAGGATTAGATTCAGAGATGTCAAGAACCTTGAAAAGATTATTTTTAGATTTAATATCCTTATTAAAGGTTTTCTTGGCATCACCACTACCACCAAGGAAATAATCAAATTGAACGGGGATTGGAACCCACATTTCCTTGTTGTTGTAGGAATGCATGTAGAGGTAGTCATTTTTAACATTCGAGTAGATAACGGTATAACCTAATAAATACTTTAAAGCTTGCCATTTCATGTATGTTTCAACATCAAAGAATTTTTCTAATTCTTCTCTGGTAGTAGCATTATTTATCTTTTCTTGGAAACGTTTGACATTATCACTGGAAGATTGTAAAGCATTCTTACAGCTGGTATAGTCTGGATCACAAAAGAATAAATTCTTTGAATTCTTAGCACCGAAGTAGTTTTCAAGCCAATCTGAGTTTAAGAAGTCTCTCATGGTGTATAAACCCATATAGTGATCGTTGAAGTAAAGTTGAACAAAATTAGCACTAAGTGATGGAATTTGGGCTGCATTCAATATATCATAGACTACTTTTTCTCTTAAGAGAGAGGGATCCCCATTTTCAGCACGGAATTGAATATAATTGTTTCCTTCAAGATTACCATCATTAATAGTTACATCATAACTCAATTTTGAATAGAAAGTAGTAGTAGCATCTCCAAGAACTATATTAACATTTGAAATTTTATCCTTTTTACTATTAAAAAAAAATATGTATATATTTATATATATTTATATATTTTTATATATAATATAATAATATAATTTAATTTAATAAAAATAAATATAATAAAATTAATATAAATATAAAATAAATGTATATTTTAAAAAAAATAATTAATCATTCCATATTGTATTAAAAAAAAAAAAAAAAAAAAAAAAAAAAGTAAATAAAATAAACAGATAGATATATTATATATTATGATTGATTTATTATTAATACAATTATATTAATTTAGGTATAGATTTATATATGTCTTATTTAAAAAAATATTATATTTAAATAATTGACTGTTTCCATTTTTAGCATATATATATATTGTTAATATTACGTATTATGTTTTGTTAAAACTTAATATTTCTCTCAATTTATTTAATTGTTATATTAGGATACTTTTAATATTATATTTTCTAATTAAATTACTTGATTTATATATATATATATATATTCTTATTTATATTTCTTAAAATTATTTTTATCCTTATACATATTCTTCTGAATGAATATTCTATCAATGTTTTTAATAATAGATACAGTCCAAAATTTAAAAACATATTGAAATATAATTTTTTATTTTTTTATTTTTTTAATTCCAAAAATATATTACCCATTAAAATCAATTTCCATACTGGCATTATTAACGTTTAATTTAGGATAAGATACTAATTCATTATCGATGTTGACTAATTTTTCGATTGAAGAATCAGTGTACTTATTGATAATACTTTCAAGTTCAGAAACAGAAAGATCAGATTTTTGAATAAGTTTTAAATCATTAGCATCCTTTATGGAACTCTTATCGATTAAATTGGCACTAAATATATTATTTAAAACTTTACTTGGATTAAACCATGGAGCAGCATAACATTGTTCATCCTTAATAAGATTTAATCTACCAGAATTATATTCACATTGATAAGCTAAGAAAAAGTTATCGAGTTTAGACTGATCAAAAGAAATAGTAACTTTTGGTACTATATAATCAGAATTTTTAAAGAGTTTAGTTCTTGAATCATTATTACCAAAGAAATTGCTATTAGCAAACGCAGTACTAATAACTGTATATAAATAGGTTCATATTATAAATTTTTTTTTTATTTTTTTTTTTGAATTATAATAAAATGTAGTATAGTATAATATATATTCATATATAAAATGTTATAATAATAATATAATGAAAATAGGAAATAAAAAAAAAAAAATAATATATATTAATAAATTAAATAATTTTATTTTGTAAAAAAAAAATAAAATAAAATAAAATAAATAAATAAATAATAATAATAATAAATTTTCATTAATACATAAAGTATTTATTGTATAACTTACATAAAGCTAAAATTGAAGTAATTCTCATTCTCATTTTGTCTATTATTTTTAAATTAATTTTTAATTTTATTCTATTTTTTATTATTTATTTTAGATATTGTTTTATTTTTTGTTATTCAATTGAATTTTCTTTTGTTTTTGAGTATCTTTATTTATTTTTTATATTAATTTATCTTTATTTTTTTTTTTTTTGTATTTTTATCAAAGATTATAATCTCTTCCTTTTTCTTAAATAATAAATAAAAATAATATATATATTATTAATATCCTTTTTTTTTTTTTTAGTTTTATTTTTATAATTAAAACTATATATAAAATGTATATATATAATTTTTATAATTTTTTTATTATTTTATTATTATTTTTTTTTTTTTTTTTGAATAACCCAAAACAAATAAAATAGAATAAGAAAAAAAAAAAAAAAAAAGTAAAGAAAAGAAAAGAAAATTTTAATTATTTTTATATATTCCTTTTTTTATAGAAAAAAAAAAAGTAAATTAATAAATTTTTTTTAATATTAAATAAACTTTTTATTTATATTATTATTTTTTTTTTTTTTTAATTTTTTTTATTTTTTTTTAATTTAATTAGAGAGGAAAAAAAACTTAAAAATTATAAAAATTAAACTTTTTTTTTTCCTCTTTCCCTTTTAATCAGCATAAAAACAATCAAATCAATCACAAATTATTTTTCCATTTTTATACAAACTATAAAAAATCATGTTAATATTCTATATGTTGTACATTATACTACTTTCTAACTTTATTTATATCTATTTTATTATTTATTATTTATTATTCAATTATTTATTAATAAAAACTCTTTTTATTATTTACTATTTAATATTTATTAATACATACTCCTTTTATTATTTATTAACAAATATTCTTTTTATTATTTATTATTTATTATTTATTAATAAATACTCTTTTATTATTTATTATTTATTATTTATTAATAAATACTCTTTTATTATTTATTATTTATTATTTATTTATTATTTATTATTTATTATTTATTATTTATTATTTATTATTTATTATTTATTATTTATTATTTATTATTTATTATTTATTATTTATTATTTATTATTTATTATTTATTATTTATTATTTATTATTTATTATTTATTATTTATTATTTATTATTTATTATTTATTATTTATTATTTATTATTTATTATTTATTATTTATTATTTATTATTTATTATTTATTATTTATTATTTATTATTTATTATTTATTATTTATTATTTATTATTTTATTTATTATTTATTATTTATTATTTATTATTTATTAATAAATACTCTTATTATTATTTATTATTTATTATTTATTAATAAATATTCTTTTTATTATTTATCATTAATGTAAAAAAAAAAAAATTAAGAAAAATTAAAATTAAAATAATAAATAATTTTATTAATAATTAAAATGATTTAAAAAAAAAATTACTTTATTTCATATTAAATGAGTTAAAGAAAAAAAAAATTAAATTGAAAAATTTTTTAATTTAGTTTTTAATTTAAATAATGACTATTACGGATAATCAAAACATTATTTTATAATAAAATGATAATTTTCTTCATATTATGAAAATGATTTTTTAATTAAAAAAATTTTTTAAATAATAAATTAAAATTTAAATTAAAATTAGATAAAATAATATATAAATAATATAAATAATATTATTAAGTATAAATATAAAAAAAAAATAAAAAATTAATAATACAATAAAAAAAAATTGTTATGATTAATTATAGATATAAAAACTTTAATTATTATAAAATGGAGTTGATTGAGAGAAATACAAAAGAAATGTATACAAAATAAAAAATACATATAAATTTATATATATAGACATAAATGACATATTTATATTTATATATATAATATTAATATCCTAATATTTATATTATATTTATATTTGTATTATATTTATATTTATAAATATAATATTTATATACACATATTAATATATTTATATATATAAATCAATATATATTTCGACTATAAATAAATTTAAATGAGGATAGAAAAGAATTTACATAAATAAATAAATATATATATATAAAAAAAATTTTTTTCTTCTCTTTATTTATTTATATAGTTTTATATGTAATGGAATATATAAAGGATATTCCATTGACTAAAAACAATAAATTCTATAATGAATATTAATATTCCATAATTAAATAGTTTCTATAAGTAATGAGTACTTTAGTAATGATTTAATATTACATAAAATTAAAAAGAAAAGTAAAAAAAAAAAAAAAAAAAAGAGGATCAATCTTTATATATACACAAATATATTTAAAAATATTATAAAATCAAAAAAAAGGAAAAAAAAAAAGTTTATTTATTCATATTTAAAAGAACATCTGAAAATAATTTTTTTTTTTTCTTTTTTACTTTATAATTAATTTTACTTTGGATCATTGTGAATATCATTTCATTATAACGATAAGAAGGAACTTTGTTCTAAAAGTAATAAAAAATTAAAAGAATAAAAGAATAAAAGAGAAAGGCATCAAATTATATAAACTAAAAACTAAAACAAAAAAATTATTAAATAAAAAAAAAAAAAGAATACATAATAAAAAAAAAATTATTATATTTATATTATTTATATATTTTATAAAATAAAACTAAAAAAAAAAAAAATTTAATAAAAAAAATTTTTTTTAGTTTTTTTTTTTGTCAATTTTTTTTTTTTTTGGTGGTACGAAAATTTCTTATGATGGACACAAAAGTTCAAATTAATTTTAATGAGTTCAATATAAATTAAAATTTTAAAACTTTGAGGATCAAAACTTTAAATCATTTATAAAAAAATAAAATAATTAAATAATTAAATAATAAATAAATAATTAAATAATTAAATAATAATTAAATAATTAAATAATTGAATAATTGAATAATAATTAAATAATTAAATAATTAAATAATAATTAAATAATTAAATAATAATTAAATAATTAAATAATAATTAAATAATTGAATAATTAAATAATAAATCATTGAATAATAAATAAGCTTCAAATAATTTGAATAATTAAATAAATAATTGAATAATAATTTAAATAAATAATTGTAAATAAATAGTAATTTATTAATTAGTTAATAAATAATTTGAATAAATTTGAAATAATACTATTTAAAGTTGTGATAATCCTTTTTCTTCCTTAAAAATAAGTTATTAGAAATAAAATAATAAAATTTGTAAAAGAATAGAAAAAAAAAAAAAGATTAATCAAATATATTAAAATAAATAAATTTTAATTATATTTTCTACAATTATAATATAATTATAATATTAATATAAAATTCTTTTTTTTTTTTTTTTTAATTTTTATTCAAATAAGAAAAAAATTTTCATAATTAAAAATTTAATTATTATTATTAACACTGTTATTTATTATAATATTAATAATATTTATTTTTCAACTGAAACATTGTTGAATTAATGATTAATATTTATTATTTTATATATATTTATATTTTCTCTTTTTTTTTTTTTTTATTTTCTTAAAATAATAATAATAATAAATAAAATTTAAATTTTAATTTTATCATGGTAAAGATTCATAAAAAAGAAAGGTGAGAAAATTGAAAATAATATTAAGATAATAATAATAATAATAATAAATGTAAAAAAAAAAAAAAAAAAAAATAAAATAAAATAATAATTAAAATAATAATAAATAATTAATAATTAAACTTTAATTATGCCATAAATTTTAATAATACTTTAGTAATTCAAATATAATAATCATATTTTACCAAAAAAAATATTAATTAAATAATTGAATAATAAATAATTAATATTTAAAATTTAATATTTAATAATTAATATTTAATATTTTTAATATTTAATATTTAATATTTAATATTAAATATTTAATATTTAATATTTAATATTTAATATTTAAGATTTAATATTTAATATTTAATTCTTAATATTTAATATTCATTAATAATGAGAAAAGTATTTCCTTATTTTATAAATGGTGATAAAAATAATATAGATATTTATAGTAAAATAAGATATTAAAAAAACTAATTAAAGATAATAGTAATGATAGATAATAATAATGATATTAATAAAGATAATAATAACAAATTATTATTTATAATTATTTGTTATTATCATTTTATTAATAATAAATATATAAAAATAAATAATAATTAATAATTAATAAATATTTAAATAATTGAATAATAATTAATAAATAATAAATAATAAATAATGAAATAATAATTAATATATACTATCTTATGATAATAATAAACCATACATTAATATTTTTATTTGTTATTATTATTATAATGTCAAGAACAATCACTTCAAATTATTAAAAATTCATAATTAGTTATGCAATGATCAATCCATAATACTAAGTCAAGGGGATAATTCTATAAAAATATTTTAATGATGTATTTTTTGTTCATTTTTAAATGATAATAATATTATTATCTACTTTCTTATATATTCATTCATTTACATTATTATTTAGTTATTTATCTACTTTCTTATATATTCATTCATTTACATTATAATTTAATTATTTATCTATTTTCTTATATATTCATTCATTTACATTATTATTTAGTTATTTATCTACTTAATTATATATTCATTCATTTACATTATTTAATTATTACTATTATTATCTACTTATGATTTCTACCATATGACTTTTAATAAATAGTTTCAGTGTTTTATGTTTAAAGAATCTATTCATAATATATAATTGATTATAATTCTATATATATATATTAAATTTATATATATTTATAATATATAATATATTATATTATACTGTATTCTAATATATAGAAATTTATCCCTAAAAAAAATAAAAAAAATTTTATAAAAATTTGATTTTAAAGAAAAGATTAAATGATCCAAAAAAAAAAAAAATAAAAAAAGTTTTAGAAATTAATTTTGAAATGTCAATTCTTCATATTGTTTTTTTTTTTTTTATTTTTAATTTTTATTTTTTTATTTTATTTTTAAAGAAAATTTTTAGTTATTTTTTAATAAATGAAATGATTTTCTTTTTTTATTATTTGAAAATTATCAATTAATAATTAATAATAAAAATAATAGTAGATAAATAATCCTCTTATTTAATTATTTTGTTTTAGTTTTTAAATATCGTATTATAAATATCTTATTTATATTATTTTACTAAAATTCTTTAAAAAAATTAAAGAAACCCCGCTAAAAAAAAAAAAATGAAATATAAACCAATTAAGTATAAAAATAAATGAATAAATAAAATAATTAATTAATTTTTATTTTTTTACTTTTATATATTTTTTTTTTAATTTAAAAATAGATTTTAATTTTTTAGAAATTGATTTTAATTTTTAGTTTTTTTTAAAAATAAAGATCAAAAAATTTTATTTAAAATTGATATAAAATTTTGTAAATAGAATGGATTAAAAAAACAACAAAAAAAATGAATAATAAAATAATGCCATTTAAATTTTATAGGTTTACATTTGTTTATAATTATTTAATAATAAAAATTTCCATTAACTCTATGATATTATGATAATATCAATTAAATATTAAGGATTTAAATCTTTTTTTTTTTTTTTTAAGGAGATCATTTATATTAGCTATAAGAAATTATGAAAAAAAAAGGTTTTTTTTTTAGAAAAAAAAAAAAGAAAAAATATTGTTACACTTATTACGAAAATCAATTATTTCTATTAACATGTGATATTTATTATTTAATTAATTATTTATTTATTTATTTATTATTCAATTATTTATTATTTATTATTCAATTATTTATTATTTATTATTCAATTATTTATTATTTATTATTTATTATTTATTATTTATTATTTATTATTTATTATTATTTATTATTATTTATTATTTATTATTTATTAATATTTATTATTTATTATTATTTAATATTTATTATTTATTATTTATTATTCAATTATTTATTATTTATTATTTATTATTCCATTATTTATTATTTATTATTTATTATTTATTATTTATTATTTATTATTTATTATTTATTATTTATTATATTTATTATTTATTATATTTATTATTTATTATATTTATTATTTATTATTTATTATTTATTATTTATTATTTATTATTTATTATTTATTATTTATTATTTATCATTCAATTATTTATTTTTTATTTATTAATAAATATTTTTTTTATTATTTATTATGTTAAAAAATAAAAAGAAATACAAAAATTTTTTGTTTTTATTGGAGTGTTGCATTTCGGAATGAAGCTTTATATGAAATGAGGCGTACTTTAAGGGGAGTGTGCATTTCGAAAATTTTTATTACAAAAATTTATATTTTGTTGTATGGCTTAAATATTTTTAATTTTAAGCCATTTAATTTTATTAAAATTTTAATGAATAATAATTAATTAATTAAATAAATAAAATTACAATTCTCAAAAATTTTCAAACACGTAATCTTACGTGGGGCGTATATCTAATTGTATCATAATTTTGTGGCTTTTTCTACAATTTTTAAAAAGTCATATATTTACAATATGGCGTGAATAATAATTGTGGTGATATTTTATGACGTAAATTTATAAGCCACCAAGAATTTGGCGAAATTCAACTGGACGAAATTCAACTTTTGGCGAAATACAACACTTTAATAAATAATAGTTAGGTTAGGTATTTCTATTTAACATTGAAAAATAAAATAAAAAATAAATAAACATTTTATTTTTTAATGCTTAAAAAATAAAATAAAAATAAAAAATAAGAAAACTTTTTTTTTAAACATTGAAAAAGTAAAATAAAAATAAATAAAAATATATTTTTTAAGCATTAAAAAATAAAAAAAAATAAAATAAAATAAAAAATAAAAAATAAAAATAAAAATAAAAATAAATAAATAAAATAGTAAATAAAGAAATAATAAATAATTAATAATTAAATAATTATTTAAATAATTATATAATTAATTAAAAAAAAGTTTATTATTTTAATATTAAAAAAAAAAAAAAAAAAGTTTCAAAGCATTTAAAAGTATATTTATTAAAATATTTTATTGAAAAATTTTAATTATCAATAGAAGATAATATAGAAATTGAAATAAGTGAAACAAATCGAGGAAATGAACAAATTATTATTAATAAAAAACAAAAATTTAATTTTTCATTTCAAAGGAAAGATAGATCAAAAATTTATAGATGCACTGAATATAAGACTTTAAATAAATGCAAATCTTTAATTATTTTAAATGATAAAAAGGAGGTTTTAAAATATAAAAGTTTACATAACCATCTCGAAAAAGAAATTAATGTGTCTATATCAGTAGCAAAGCATAAAATTAAGGAAGAAATTAAAAAAAATTCAATTCCTATGGATATAAAACCTAAACATATATTTATTGCTGTTTCTCAAGAAATGGGACTTATATGTCCCGAATATAGTACAATTAGATCCCAAATAATAAGAAATATAAATAAACAATTTCCTCCAAACATAAAAAGTTTTGATGATATTCCCATTGAATCAGAATATTATAAAACTAAAAGAAATGGAAATTTTATGATATTTAGAAATACTGATCTAATAATCTTTCAATCACCATTCCAAGCATATTTATTTTCGAATTATCATAAAAATATATTTGCGGACGGTACATTTTATGCAGCATCGAAATTTAGTTATCAGTTATTTATAACAAGAACTTATGTTGGGGAATTTAATATGTTTTACACTACTTCCATTTCTATATTAAAAAATAAAAAACAATCTACATATGAAACATTATTTAAAGAAATAAAAAAAAATGCAAATAAATTTAGGAGTAATACATTAATTACTACAATTAATTTTCATTGTGATTTTGAACAAGGTATATCTAATGCCGCAAAAAAAGTTTTTCCCAATATAAATATTAAATATTGTGTTTGGCATTACAAAAGATAATTAGAAAAACAAAAAAATATATTATGTTATCATGAAGTGAAGAATAATAATGATGTATATATTTATTATAAAGCTATTTCGAACTTACCGTTTATAAACCCTAACTATATATTTGATATTTATATTATAATAAAAAGAATTTGTCAAAAAAAAAAGTATAATAATTTTCTGCAATTTTTAGAATATTTTAATAAAAATTATTTACTTAAGTATAATGTTAATAATTGGAATTATTATGAAAATATAGAGCATTTAACAAACAATGCATCAGAATCTTATAATAGCTACTTAAATAATATATTTCCAAATAAACCTTTATTTTATAAATTAATATATATATTAAAAGAAGAAGAAAACTTATCTTATAATGATTACTAAAGGAGAACTAAAGGAACTTGGAAAAAAAAGCAAAAAATATTTAGTGCAACTGATGAAATTAAAATTTTAATTGAAAATTACAAAAGTAAGGAAATAAATTTATTTTATAATGGATGCAACAGAAATGAATTAGTTAAATTATGGAAAGATTGTTTAATTGATTTAACGATATAAATATTAATTTAAAATAAATAATCTTAATTTAAAAAAATGCTAGAAAAATACAAATTTATTTATTTTAAATTTATATTTATAATCGTTTAAATAATAATTAAATAATCTTAATTTAAAAAAAATGCTAGAAAAACACAAATTTATTTATCTATTGTGTTTATTTAATAATCTTAATAGAAATTATCTTTAGTAATTTATAACTAAAACCGATTTATTTGATACTAGTTAAAATTTTATTAATATCAATATTAATATTATATAATTATAAATTTTATTAATATCAATATCAATATTATATAATTATCAATATCAATATTATATTATAAATTTTATTAATATCAATATACTTTTCAAAATTAATTATGTTATTAAAAATATTAAATTCAATAAAAGATTTTTATTATTTTATTAAAATTCTAATTGTTATTATTATATTTTAATAATAATTGATTCATATTGATCAAACATTATAAATATTACTATGCAAATAATTAATTATTTTAATAGGATCAATTATTCAACTCTTATTGTTTTAATTTTTAATTCTTATATTATTTAAATTAATATATATATATATCGTTTATGAAAATATGAATTATAAATTATTAAAATTATTTACTTTTCATTTAAATTTTTTTATTTACTATAATAAAATATAATAATTAAAAGACAAACGTTATTATAACTAAATTTTTTTTTTTAGAAAAATAAATGAAAAAAAATTAAAATATATAAGATTCCTATATATATAAAATAATTATTATATATATATTTTTTTATTTTATTTTATTTTATTTTATATTTATTTCACCTATATACTTTATTATTTAATATTTTTATATATGTTAAACTTATATATATTTATATGGTTTATATATTATATAGAAAAATAAATGATAAAAAATTAAAATATATGATTCCTATATATATAAAATAATTGTTATATTTTTTTTTTATTTTATTTTATTTTATTTTATTTTATATTTATTTCACCTATATACTTTATTATTTAATATTTTTATATATGTTATACTTATATGGCTTATATATTATCTTAATCTTTAAAAAAATAATATTTAGTTTAATAATAAATTTAAAATTAATCTATAAAAAATCTATTTTTTATTTATTTAACTACGCCAACACCAACCATATTCAGTAAGACAGTATTTACCAACTATATCATAAACACGAGCATCGCGATTAACATAACCTCTCCATGAAAATCCACCTCTTGTGTTGTTTGGTGTGTAATAACATCCATTTTTGGTACTTATATGTCTAGTAATCCATTTACAATTATCTGGATTTTTATATTGTGTATCTCTAAGATATGCTCCAACAGGGATTTCTCTATAATTAACTACTGAATTATGGAGGAAACAATCATAAAATCCACGATTACTATTTTTATAATACCATAACCTTTATATATATATGTATTTTTGCAATCTCTAGAATTAAGGAAATATAGATGAGATATATCTGAATATATAGCTGGTCCAACCAATTTTATACCACAAACATAAGTAATGCATGCAGTAGCAATTAATAAAGCAGTTAATAATTTTTTAAACATTTTAATTTATAAAATTAATACTTTAATATAATATTGTAAAAAATACTAATTATAAACCTATTTATATATTTATTTTTTTTTTTAATTATTCAATTATGTAATTACGTATGTAATTCTGTTGATAATATAAACAAGGTATTAATAATAATTAATAATATACAATAAAATAAAAAAAATATAATAATTATTTTATATATGTAGTAATTATATATATATATATATATATATTTTTTATTTAGTTTTCTAAAAAAAAATTTTTAAGTCATAATAAACGTTTGTCTTAATTATTTTTATTATCATTTAAAAATTTATTTATTCATTTATAATTTATTTATTCATTTATTTATTTATTTATTTATTACATTATAATACTCCATGTTTTCCGAAATGCACTACAACAAAATACAAATTTATGTAATAAAAATTTTCGAAATGACACACTCCCTTTAGCAATATGGTGTATTTTCATAAGTGGCTTGTTTTTTTTAATAATTAAATAATAAATAATAATTAAATAAATTAAATATTCTAAAAATAATTTTTTATAATTCTTTTTTAATAGAATATAATAATTATTTCTTTTGAAATAATTATTTATATATTTATTTATGATTGTATAGAATATCTTAAAAATGTATGGCTTTATTTTAAAATTTTATATTAAAATTTTATATGCCACATTGTGAAATGCACGATCCTCTTCAAATGTAACTTCGGTTCAATGTTATATATGTATAATTTTAACACTAATTTTTAGAATTAAAATCATAAATCTTCAATTTTATATAATACAGAATTTCTGAGTTTTTCCATAAGATTGTTATTTATTATTGATATTATTATTATTATTTATATGTATTAGTATCATGTATTTTTATTTATAGTTTGTATTATCTCCCCTGATTTCATGATCCGGAATAAAATTGGAAATTTCAGGTGACCATGCTTTAAAAAAGCTGTTCCCAAGATTGGATTTGAAAAATCCAAATGACCTAGATAGGATTGTTTTATTATTAGTAATATCTAATATTTTATAAGCTGATAGATTTTCAGAGTATCCTAGAAATATCCCTGGTTTAGTATTGTTATCGAATTTAGATCTAAAGACTTTAGGAATAGAAAAAAAAAAAAAAAACTTTGCATCCAAATACTTTAATATTTGAGTAGTTGACCTTTATGTTTCATTAATTATTTCGTATTAAATTTTCAGATTTATACTTTTGTGTGGAATACGATTATGGATATAATTGGCCGTAGATGTAGCATCTTCCCAAAAATTTTTGACGAAGTTTAGAATCATTCAGCATAGCTTTGGTTGAGTTTATTAAAGTACCATTGAAACCTTCCACCCTTCCATTTTTTAATTATGGATTATATGATACAGTTTAGTTGATGTTTAATACCATAAAGATTTGAAGAATAAATTAAAATTATGATTACAAATTCTGTACCATTATCAGTTCGAATATATATTTAATTCTAGTATTATACTTATTTTTAATACTTAAAGAACCAACGATAAAAATGAATTAAATGTATCACTAATGGATTTTTAAAAAAAAACAGAGTCCATCCATACCGTGAATAGTCATCAAGGAATGTAAATAGATATTTGTTGCCATAAAGCAATTCAGGAAGAGGACCAACCAAGTCCATGTGAAGTAATTCAAATATATGTTTTGATTTAGTTATTGCTTGCTTATATGTTTTTTTTTTGTTTTTTTTTTTGGTTTTGAATTCACACAATTTGGGCATTGATTAATTGGAGTATTTAGTTTTAATAATTTGCCTTTAATATGACCTAATGGTCAAAATGACATAATCTTCTATGCCAATAGATATAATTTCTTTGTTGCATTTTGGTTTAGTGAAATTTATTTCTAAATTATTATATTGATTGTTATTATTATTGAGATTTATTTTATTATTGGAAAACCATATTTTTAGATGAATAGGTTTTGATTGTCATGTTATTAACTATTCTTTTATCATTACTATCGTAAATGACTACGTATGGTTTATTGTTTGAATTGTTGAAAAAACAGAATTTGTAATTTTCTTTTAGTAATTTACATACTGATACAAAGATTGTATTTTCATCTTGATGATATTATTTTTATTTTATCTTTTATATTAATATCATCGGTTGACAATTTAATTTTTCATCTTGATGATATTAGTTTTATTTTAATTTTTAGTATTTAATTATAATTTTATTTATAGTTGATTAAGAAAAAATATTTTTATTTCTTACGGATTCGATTCAGTAATAAATAAAATATAATCAATAATAAAAATAATTATTTATTAGTTCTTTGTTTAATTAAAAGAGTTTTTTTTTTTTAAAGACAACAAAAAATTGATTTATCTTTATTAATTAAATAGTTAATAAAAATACATGTAATAAAAAGAAAAAAGATAAAATAATAAACAAAAAAAAAAAAAAAACAGAAAATAAAAAAAAAAATAATGGTATAATGTATTTTAGATTCATTTAATTAAGTAAGACTTCACAAGGGCATTATCATATTGTAGTATAATTATTATTTTTTGACTTCACGATGTTAATCATAATTTTAAGATACGAAATTATGATCTTTATTGGTTACGCTAGCCTTTGTTAGAAACTTCCGAGATCCCCACTAAATATGGAATAGTCGACGAAGTTGAATATTTAGCACAATCGGAGTAGTGAATATATGAAAAAGAAATGGATAATTATTTGAAAGTACATTAAGATATTGGCTATTACCGACCTCTTGCAAGCAAATACAGATAGGTTTATAAATTTCATTAAAGTACCTTATGCCGTTACGTTTTTCTACATTCCATCCATTAATGTTTCAATTGACACATAGATTAAAGCTTTGAGTAGACGGTGAGCAAATACTACTCTAGAGAAAATCTTTAACCATTGATTGAGTTTCAAAAGAAGAAAATTTATTGTTAAATTTCTTAACATAACTGAAAGTTCGGATTTTGTTGGTTTTGATCATGAATAAAGATAAAAATGAAATTTTTATTCCGAATATCGAATCTGCGAAGGCCTCAGATGTAAGACAAGTATAGTTTCTGTATTTGAAGAAGTATTATCCATTTCGAAGAAAGCCAAAAAAAAATAAAATAAAAGAAGTAAAAAAATAAAAAATA
The DNA here is from genome assembly GCA_016946835.1 of Neocallimastix lanati (nom. inval.). Classification (NCBI taxonomy): domain Eukaryota; kingdom Fungi; phylum Neocallimastigomycota; class Neocallimastigomycetes; order Neocallimastigales; family Neocallimastigaceae; genus Neocallimastix; species Neocallimastix lanati (nom. inval.). Next base: position 68,918 of record JACVTC010000061.1, read on the forward strand.
GTAATAATAATAATAATAGATAATCTTTTTTTTTTTAATATAATATATATATAATAAAATAAAAATAAAAAAATAAAAGAGAAAGTAAACTCCCTTTAAATAGTATCAAAAAAAATTGTTAGTGTTGAATATATGAAAATTTGAAATATATCGTTGTTCTTGATGATTATGTAATTGTTTGATTTAGTAAAGAATTGATTTTATCCTGTATTGTTGTAATAATATTTATAATTTTTTACAAGGGTTAGAAAGTTATTAATTCTTTGTACAGTAACTGAAAGATATAAAAGTAAAATAAAATACTTGTATATTCTGTTAAAATGAATAATCTATTCTTTTTATCTTTTGAATAATTGTTTTTCTTTTCAATTAATAAAGCTCTTTAAGACGTAAAAATTTTCTGTTGAATAATCATTTAATAGCTAAAATATAGATGTAAAGAAAAAAAAAAGTTAGTAGTGAAAGACGATTAAAAGATTCCCATCTGTAAAATAATGTCTGAAATACAAGCTTTGGAGTGAATCAATCTCCTACATTTCCATTTTACAATAGCTACATGAGAGATTAAATAAAATTATAGAAAAATACATATATAAAATAATGCTAAAAGTAAAAAATACAATTGTTTCATTACAATATTAATATATAGAAACTGCATGATATATATTAATTATACAACTCCAATGTTACTACATATCCAGTTTAAAACAATATAAAATATCAAATTCACTTTCAACAGTCTTCCAGTATTCCAATATACACTCTTCGTACTTGATGCCACTTTAGAGAGGAGAACCATCGATTGTCATCAGAATCACAGAAAGCTGCAATTTAGTACACATGATATAGGCTATTCCTTTTCCATCAACCCGCCATGAACCTGGAAAAACAATCCACATCATTGGGGTCATTAATATTAATATTCTATATGAACTATTATTCCATGAAGTGCTGATAGTAATACCCCCTCAGAGACATCATTCCTGGTGGTAAATCAAAATATAATAAAATATATTTTAACAAAAATTCATATTGAGATAAAATTCATTAATAAATTTATTATTTATTAATAGATATTCTTTATTATTCTTTATTATATATTAATAAATACCATTTATTATTATTTATTATTTATTATTTATTAATAAATACCATTCATTATTATTTATTATTTATTATTTATTATTTATTAATAAATACCATTCATTATTATTTATTATTTATTAATAAATACCATTCATTATTACTTATTATTTATTAATAAATACCATTCATTATTATTTATTATTTATTAATAAATACCATTCATTATTATTTATTATTTATTAATAAATACCATTCATTATTACTTATTATTTATTAATAAATACCATTCATTATTATTTATTATTTATTAATAAATACCATTCATTATTATTTATTATTTATGAATAAATACCATTCATTATTATTTATTATTTATGAATAAATACCATTCATTATTATTTATTATTTATTATTTATTATTTATTATTTATTATTTATTATTTATTAATAAATACCATTCATTATTATTTATTATTTATTATTTATTATTTATTATTTATTATTTATTAATAAATACCATTCATTATGTTCAAGGTTGTGGATTCAGAGAACGCGAACAAGTATTACACCAAGTGTTTTAATATATATTTATTATATATTTTTATTTATATATTTATTTAGAAAAATACATGTATCTTTATTATTATAAAATCAACGAGAAAACAAATAAACTAATTTTTAATTAAACTATAAAATAACTATATACAAAATAAGGTTATAATTAATGAGGCTTGTGTGGCATATTAGATATGTTATGCATAATGTTCATATAACATTGCTAATATTTAACATTCCCCCTACATTTTGCATTACATATTTACAATAAAAAAAATAAATTTTTTTTTTTTTTTTTTTATTTTCTATATTAAATTTGTATTAATAAATTTTTTTTTTTTTTTCTTTTTTCTTTTTTTAATCAAAAATAAAATCAGTGAAAATTTTCATTTTTGGACCTGAAATATTTTTAGTTAATGAGTCTGCAACCATATTTTCTGTATCAATATTTTAATGATACTTTTCCTTCATTTATTTTTTCATTAACATATTTATATTTTATATCCATATGTTTACATCTTGCATTAGAATTTTCATCTTCTGCGATAAATTTGCATGATTTGTTATCAATATTTATTTTTAGAGTAAAGTTGTTATTAAATATTTCACCCAATAATTTTTGTAACCACATACCATGCTTAGTACATTCAGTTAGGCTGACAAATTCCGCTTCCGCTGTTGATAAAGTTACACATTTTTGTAATTGTGATTTCCAAGAAATAGGACTATCTCCATTAAGAAATATATATCCTGTTGTTGATTTTCTTGTTTCTTCATCTTCAGCAAAATCTGCATCACAATAAACAGATATATTTTTGTTTCCTTTATAATGAATTGATTTTTCTTTTGTTGAATTTAAATATTGTAAAATCATATGAGCTGATTTTAAATCTACTTCTTTTGGATATTCTGAATGTCTTGCTGCTTGATTAACAGCAAAAGCTATATCTGGTCTTGTTTTAGTAGATATAAATAATAATTCTCCTATGATTGATTTATAGATTGTTTTGTCAATTTCTGGAGAATTTTCTCTTTCTTCTTTAGTAATTTTTCTACTAGGATATTTGATTGGTTTTGTTTTCTTCATATTATATTTTTCAATTAATTTTTCTATGTAATCTATTTGATTAATTTTGTATCCTTGATCTGTCTTGAAAATGTTTATTCCAATTATTTTATCAGCATTTGTATATTTTGAAATTTGATATTTATTTTGAAGATCGTTTGATACATATTTTATTTCTTCTTCAATTCCTGAAAGTAAAATATCATCAACATATAGACTTAATACTAATGATAATTTATTATTTTTATATTTAGTAAATATACACTTATCAGTATTAATTTGTTTAAGTCCTATACTTATTAAGAATTTGGATATTTCATTATTCCACTCTCTACCAGCTTGTTTTAAGCCATATAGAACTTTCTTTAGTAACCAATACTTACCTTTGTTATAATTTTTATCTCCTTTTGGAATTTTCATGTAGATTTTTTCTTTTAATTTAGCATTCAGGTAAGCTGCTTTTATATCTAATTGTTTTAACTCCCAATTATATCTGGCAGCTATTGCAATAGTTATTCTAAGACTATCGGCTTGTACTGTTGGTGAGTATGTGTTGTTATAGTCTATTCCTTCTCTTTGTTTGAAACCTTTGGCTACCCATCTTGCATTTTTTGTTCCATCATTTTTTGTAGTGAATATCCATCTTCCATCAATTAATGTTGCGTTACGAGGAATACTGTTAATTATTTCCATAACTCTTTGATTATACATGTTATTTAGTTTTTTATTTATGGCTTGTTTCCATTGTTTTGAATCTTTTGAGTTAATTGCTTCCTCATAATTTGATGGATTATTAAATTTGATATTTAAAATTTTGTTTTTCTTTTTTGGATTTGTATTATTTTCTTTTATAACGTCATCATTATTATTTTTTTCATTATCATTTTCATTAATGAATTTTCTTTTATTGTTATTAGAATTTGTTTCACTATTGTTAGAATTTGTTTCACTATTGTTATTATTATTTAAATAATTTTTATTATTATCCTTGGTGTTAATTGTAGTTTTAGTATTGTTATTATTTTTATTATTTTCAATAGTGTTTTGTTTATTCGTAATATTGTTATTATTATTATCTGTGGTATCGGTATTGTTGTTATTATTGTCAGCAGTTTCAAAATTATTATTATTTGAATTATTCATATTAATATTCTTGGTATTTGAATTATTATTGTTTAAGTTATTATTTAAATTTTGATTATTCATAAATTGTGAATTATTATCTGAATGTTCCCCCTGAATTTGTGAATTATCAAAATCAAAAAGAGAATCAACGGAATCATTTGATAAGAAAGTAGTTTCAATAGATCCAGGAATATTTTCCATAAAATATACATCTCTTGCAGATATAATAGAATTAGTAGTTATATCAAGGATTTTATAACCTGTAGAGCCAGAAGCACAACCAAGAAAGATACCTGGTTTAGTATTATTATCTAATTTATTTTTCTTATGATTATTATAAAAATAAACTCTGCAACCAAAAACTTTTAAATGGGATATATCAACAGGCTTGTTGAAGAAAACTTCATCAGGAATAAGAGAGTTATTGCCTTGATGAGGATTAAGATTATAGAGACGACAAGCACATAAAATTGCTGAATCCCAAAAGTTAATAGGTAGTTTCGCAGAAGATAAGAGTGTTTTAACACAGTTATCTAAGGTTTGGTTAAGACGTTCTGCACGACCATTTTGCTGAGGGCAATTAGGTAAAGAATGAATAAATTCAATACCATTATCCGCAAGATATTTTATCAAATTAGCGTTATCGTATTCTCTTCCATTATCGGTTTTGAGAGTAACTATGTTATAACTAGTGGTATTTTTCATTAGCTTATGGAAGTGAATAAACGCGTTACATACATCGGATTTATTCTTTAATAAATAAATCCAGCATTTTCTTGAGAAGTCATCTAAGAATGTGACATAATAATTGTAACCGTTGTATGATGTGATAAATTTTCCAACAACATCTGAATGAATAAGTTGTAATGAATGTGTTGATTTATTAAAAGATGAGTAGAAAGGTTTTTTCTTCATTTTACTAATATGGCATTGAGAACAATCCTTTTTATTATGTAAATTTGTATGTTTTAAAACAAAGTCTTGAATATTTTTATTATTATTAAAGTGTCCTAATCTAGCATGCCATAAATCGTAGTCAAAATTTATTACATTTGTGTTGTTAATTAAATTATAATTATTTATATTATGTGTATTTAGTGTAAATAGGAAGTCATCATTTGCATGTAGCGTTGAAATCAGTTTATTGTTTTTATAAATTTGTAGACGATCTTTATTTTTGATAACGTCATAATCCATTATGAGAGTGTAACCTTTTAGAACCAAACAATGGGTAGATAACAAATTATTTTTAATATTGTCAGCATAATATACCTTTGATAGTTCTAAAGAGTTGTTGTCAAAGGTTCCAATATATTTACCAACTTTTTTAATTTTTTCGGATTTACCATTAGGATATGTGATTGATTTATTTTTTATATTTTTAGTGTTTTTTAATTTTCTAATTTCATTTGTTAAATTTATAGGACATCCTTAATCAATTATCCATTCAGTTTTGTCATTTTCTTTGGTAGATTGTGTAATATTATTTACCGTAATATTACCGGAGAATCCGATGTTTATATTTTCTTCTTCACTATCTTCACTATCAGTTGAATCTGATTCACTTTTAATGTTATTGCTATGAAATTTTTGTATTCTTCCTACCTTTTTGCTTTCTGATATCATTTTTTCTTGGATTGTTTCTATTTTTATTCTTTCTTTTAACATTAAAGAAACATGTGTCGGTAGTATGTCCATCTTTTTGACATATATAGCAATAATTTTCTTTATTTTTAATTTCATAATTTTTATTATTTGGTTTATTTATATTGGTTTTACTGACGGCATTCACCTGGTTCTTTAGATTTGGATTTTCTTCAATTCTTTTGATTTCTTTACATTTTTTAATAAATACTTCCATAGTAATAATTGAATTCTTCAAGTCACTAAAGGTTTTAAATTGGATTAAATTTATAGGATGGATTCCAATTTTGACAAGTTCATCAGCGGCGAATAATATTTTGGTTTCTTCATCTAACGTTGACTTGCCCAGTTTATTAGCTTCCCTTTTGTGTGATTCGAAGAGTGTATTTAAATTATTCAAATATAATTTATAATCATTATTTTCTATTTTTAATGTTTTAATTTTATATTCGATTTTATATAATTTTGATGGGCCTGACTGGTCAAATCTACTTTTCAGTTCTTCTATCATTTCATAAGCTGTTTGACAGTCAATGATAAATTTACTTGTTGGGTCGTCCAAACTGTTTTCAATAATGGATTGAGTTGCGTTGTCTTCTTCATTTTGGATTTCTTCCATATTATTAGGATCAATTTTGACATTAATATATTGGATTAACTTTAAAGCTATTAAATGTCTTTTTAATGCTTTAAACCACCTTGGAAAGTTTTCAGTAGTGAGCCCAAAATTTGTATAGTTAAATACGGATTTCTTGGTCATATCAATTATTACAGTGTTACTGGTATTATTATTTTGCACTGTACTGACCTTAGGGATAGAAGATGTACTTTCTTCGTAATCTTGATTTGTTTCATTTATTTCATCTTCAGTATTCTGTGATGATTGGGAACTATCTTCCTTTATGAAACCTTTTTTAGATTTTCCTCCCATCTTAAGAATTAAATGTTTTAACAATTTTTAATAAAATTATAGTTTATTTTAAAATAAATAAATTTAATATCTCCTTAAGGATTTATATATTCGAGTTGTCTCTTAGAGTCGAATGAGACTCTTAATCTGTTCAAGGTTGTGGATTCAGAGAACGCGAACAAGTATTACACCAAGTGTTTTAATATATATTTATTATATATTTTTATTTATTTATTTATTTAGAAAAATACATGTATCTTTATTATTATAAAATCAACGAGAAAAAAAAATAAACTAATTTTTAATTAAACTATAAAATAACTATATACAAAATAAGGTTATAATTAATAAGGCTTGTGTGGCATATTAGATATGTTATGCATAATGTTCATATAACATTACTAATATTTAACACATTATTATTTATTATTTATTAATAAATACCATTCATTATTATTTATTATTTATTAATAAATACCATTCATTATTATTTATTATTTATTAATAAATACCATTCATTATTATTTATTATTTATTAATAAATACCATTCATTATTATTTATTATTTATTAATAAATACCATTCATTATTATTTATTATTTATTAATAAATACCATTCATTATTATTTATTATTTATTAATAAATACCATTCATTATTATTTATTATTTATTAATAAATACCATTCATTATTATTTATTATTTATTAATAAATACCATTCATTATTATTTATTATTTATTAATAAATACCATTCATTATTATTTATTATTTATTAATAAATACCATTCATTATTATTTATTATTTATTAATAAATACCATTCATTATTATTTATTATTTATTAATAAATACCATTCATTATTATTTATTATTTATTAATAAATACCATTCATTATTATTTATTATTTATTAATAAATACCATTCATTATTATTTATTATTTATTAATAAATACCATTCATTATTATTTATTATTTATTAATAAATACCATTCATTATTATTTATTATTTATTAATAAATACCATTCATTATTATTTATTATTTATTAATAAATACCATTCATTATTATTTATTATTTATTAATAAATACCATTCATTATTATTTATTATTTATTAATAAATACCATTCATTATTATTTATTATTTATTAATAAATACCATTCATTATTATTTATTATTTATTAATAAATACCATTCATTATTATTTATTATTTATTAATAAATACCATTCATTATTTATTTATTATTTATTATTTACTATTTATTATTATTTATTATTTATTATTTATTAATAAATACTATTTATAATTATTTATATTTTATTTTATTTTATTTTATTTATATTTTATTTATATTTTATTTATATTTTATTTATATTTTATTTTATTTTATTTTATTTTATTCAATTTGTACTTTAATTATATTTATATTTTTTTATTATTTATTATTTATTAATAAACACTCTTTATTATTAGTTATTATTTATTAATAAATACTCTTTATTATTATTTATTATTTATTAATAAATACTCTTTATTATTAGTTATTATTTATTAATAAATACTCCTATTGTTATTTAATATTTATTATTTATTAATAAATATTCTTTATTATTCTTTATTCTTTATAATTTATTATTAAATGCTCTTTTTATTATTTCTTATAATATAAAATAAATGCTATTAACTATTTGTTTATTTATTTTTTAGTTCATTTTATTTTGATTTTTAGTTTTTGTTTTTGTCTTTGATTTTGCTTCTTTTATTATTATTATTATTATTATTATTATTGTTGCTCTATATTTTAATGATGAACAATTTATTTTTTACATTTTATTGTATGATATAATATGTAATGCAATTAATATAAAAATATGTATATTTTTATTTTCATAATATATCAATAATTAATATAATTTTAGCGTTTTTATAATTCTATTTCACCTAAATTAACAGCAATATTCATAACACCAGAATCATAATCACTTAGGCATATTTCATTTAATTTTCTTTCTACTTCCTCTGTACAATCATTAACCATAGGATCATTCCAATTAAAGGATTTACCACATCCTACAGGTAAAATTTTAGTTTTTCCTTGCATATTCAAAAATACGTTTATTTGTTTTTCTTCCTCTGTTAGTCCAGAAAATTCTCTGTCATTTTCATTATAATTATTATTTACTATTTCTTTACATGAAATTATAATTTTTCCTTGTTTATACTGTACTAAATAATTTCTATATCTTCCACAAATTTTGTCCTTTAAATTAGTCCTTTTTCCACAAATCATACTATTACATCCTTTAATTTTAAACCAAATTTGACCACAGTGTGGACACTTTTTATATCTACTTAAATTGTTACTTTCGTAATTATTGGTCTGAACTTTAATTTGACTTTGGGCTCTCATTGTAAAATCATTAAATTTGTTAAATATTATATTATTAAAAATAATAACTTCAGTAATTATGGAATCAAAATCAGCTTTCTTTTCACGAACAGTTTCTGAGTATCTTTTAATTAAATCTTCTTTGAAATCCTTAAATGCAAAATAAATTGCTCTTCTCAAATCATCATTTTCAGCTTTTTTAAATTCGTCTTCAAATTTTTTCAAGGTTTCATCAAATTCATCCTCGTATCTTTGTCTTTCTTCCATGACACTTATGTCAAACACGTCTTTAATTGAAGCTAGGAAATCTCTTGTTTTTAAGAGTTCTAATTTGGGGATGTTTTCCATTGTATTCTTGATTTTTTGTAATGCATTAAGAAGTTGACCTGCGGGAGTTTTATCTTTTGTTGTAAAAATGACATTTCTTATTCCAAATTGAGTAGAAAAAATTGCTTTAATATCTTCTTTATTAGTTAATGAACAATCTTCTGAATGAGTTACCAACACTGTAATATTATTCCTATACTCATAAAATATTTTAAGCATTTGAGAAAGACTGTCAATTAAGTGATCATATCTCTTATCATATTTAATAATAAAACATATCATTCTTGCAGGAATCACTTTTAAAGTGTTTTTTTGCTTTTTTAAATGTCCAATGATATCAGTCGTTGAACGTAAACCTGGAAAGTCAATTAATAACATGTCTCCGTCTAATGAGAAACCATATTGAATGTCTTTGGTACAAGAAAATCCACTTTCAGCTGTTTCACCATTAGTTCCACAAATTTTATTTAGAATAGTCGTTTTTCCATGGCCAACCGATCCAAACAAGATGATGTTATCTTTAGATCGTAAAACAGTATCCATGCCATGATTACTAAGTTTAAAAAGTGGTGAAAATATATTCCTAAAGAATCCTAACATTTTCTTAATTAACTTTGGTTTTTTTTTTTTTTTTTTTTTTTTTTTTTTTTATTTTGTTAATTGATTTTATTAAAGATTTTTTGTATTTCACTTTATTATATTTTATTTTATTTATTTTTTTATGGTTTATAGAGAAAAAAAAGAGGAAAACTGTTCCCTTTATATATATAAAAAAAATATGAAGACAAAAATAAAAATCATCATGACAATACTTTTACAATTATAATTTCTTTCGATAACATTATGCTTAATCAATACGACGAACACATGAAATATATTCTTATAAATTAATAAATATTTATTTATATTATTATTGATATTTTTTAACATCTCTACATTGAAAAAGGAAATTAGTATTGCTAGTATGTCTAATTTAAATTGCTTAGCTACTCCATAGTAAATAATTCATAAATAAATAAATATTTATTCATATTATTGTTAAAGTATATTTTTTAACATCTCTACATTGAAAAAAGGAAATTAGTATGGCTAGTATGTCCAATTTATGCTGCTTAGCTACTCCATAGTAAATAATTCATTAAGTTTTTTTTTAATTTTTTTTTTTTTATTAATACTACCAATATTTTATCTTTTCATGTCCAAAAAAAAAATTTAATATTACCAAATAAGTAAATTTATAATTGAAAAAAGAAAAATAAATTTTTAAATTTTTAAATTCTTAAATTTTTATATTTTTATATTTCTTATCTTTGTAATTAATCTTAGTACTACTTATTATTACTGTTTACAATATGTAAATAAGTAATAATTATAAGAATCATTTATCGTTACCATTCGCCAATGGTCAATGTATTTGTAATTATTACAATAACTACATGTTAAAAAAAATAAATAAAAATAAATAAATATAAATACTATTTATTATAATTATTATTATTATTATTATTATTATTATTATTATTATTATTATTATTATTACTATTATTATTATTATTATTATTATTATTATTATTAAATATTATTTTAACAAAAAGTATTTAAATATTTTATTACAATTAAATATTTTTAATATTATTTCATTATATTATTTATTAAAATTTTAAATATACTTATTTATTTATTAAAATAAATTTAAGCCACTTTAACATCAACGTTTTTTTTGTACGCCGCATTTCATATAAAACCACATTAAATGTTTTTTTTTTATTTCTGGTGTGTATTGCACTAGGGGGATAATGCATTTCGGACCAGCAGGTGTTTAAATATAAGCCACATATTTTTTAAGATGGCGTATTATATATAAATTTTTTATATATATATGTTAACATGAATTTTATTATAATTTTTACAGTATTAAAAAATAGTATTGAAAAAAATATTATTAAATATTAGTATTAAATAAATAAATGAAGAAATTAATAAATAAATAAAAATTTTCAGAATATGGCGAATTAAATATATTTGTAAATCATCAATTTTTTTGAAATATATCACATTTTAAATATTATATTTATAAATAAAAATTTATAAAAAATAATATAAGCCACATTCCGAAATGAAATTTATGTAAAATATTTAAAGCCACATTCTGAAGTGCCCACCCTCGACAATATTAATTATATAAAACAAATATGTGTAGTAACATATTTGTATATTTAATATTAATTATTAAATATTAAATTTATATCTTTTTGATAATAATTATTTTATTTTATTTTATTTCAATATGTAGTATTATAATTATAATAATTATAATACTTTAATTCATATAAATTTAATATAGTTCTATATATTAGAATATATAATTAATATAATACCTATTTCTTATAAATAGATTAGATTATTTATATTAGAAATAGTGGACTCTTGTAAATTTTTAGGAATTAGATTATTTATATTAGAAATAGTGGACTCTTGTAAATTTTTAGGAATTAGAATTATTATTTTTATTGTACGAATATTATAATTTTATTAATAAAATTTACTAAACAACCATTATTTTTAAAAACCCACTGCTTATAAATTATTGCACATAAAAGTCATGCATATCATTAAGGTAGTCACAACACCATGTCACGTTAAATGAACCACATTCTTTTCATTTATTCATTTTTTTTAATGTTAAACAATTATAAAATAATGTGCTTTTGAGAAAAAATTTTTTTTGTTTTATTTATTTATATACAATTATCTAAAAAAAATAAAAATGTGGTGGGCTAAATTACAATTTAATTTTTAATTAATAAGCCATGTTCCGAAATGCAATATATTCAGTTTTTTTTTAATTTTTAAAAGAAATTATAGTGGGGAAGGTTGCATTTCGTCAAGTGGTGTTGATATAAATGAATGAATGAATAAATAAATAAAAATTTAAAATATATGACGAAATGCAACTTGGAGAAATATTAATAAATTATATATATATATATATATATATATATATAAAAGAATATTTATTATTTAATTATTATATATTTAATTATCCACTCTCCTAAAATCCATGTCATAATATTTAAAAATAATTTTTTTTCATCGAAAATTAAATTAGGTGTATGACCTGCATTCTAAAATATTGCTGAAAGATATAAATCATTATTACTGTGATTAGAATGTATTAATTGTTTTGTTTCACTATTTGAAATAAAAAAATTACAATGAGTATCACAAACATTTATTATTAAGTTGCCCATTGTATCTATAGAATAATATGAATTCCATATTTTATGGTTACTGGATACATTTATGGCTTCTTTATAATCTCTAAGTGGATGATCTACTTTTCTGAGACCCAAAATAGGACAAAGTCCATTAACTAAATAATCATGAATGACAAGAATATTGCCACCATTTTTTTAAATAATTTTTTATTTCAATTGTTGGGTTATTTATTTCAAATCCATGGTCTAATAAATAATATATCATACAATCATAATGTATTAAAGATAATTCGTTAATACAATTGACTGCATCTAAAGAAGTTACATATATAATACAATTTATTCTTGATGGATCTAAAGTATAATATAACATATCTTTTCTTGATTGAATATCTGTTTCGATGGACCTGTATTCATATTTGATATAAGTAAAAATTTTATTAGGAAGATAAGACTGAAAGTTTTGTATTATAAGGTATAATTTCCATATTTTAATTAATAATAAAATAATATTTATAAATAGGAAAATTATTTAATATTTGATATTTGATTATTCAATATAAAAAAAAATATAAATTTATTAAATTAAATAGATAAATATATATTTATTAATTATTTATTTTTTCAAATTAAATAGAAGTCAAAAATTATAACAATAATAAATAAATAAATAAATAAATAAATAAATAAATAAATAAATAAATAAATAAATAAATAAATAAATAAATAAAATAATAAATTTTAATAATAATACTAAAATTATTTTTTGTCAACTCAAAACTAATAATTGTATTATAAGTTATAGTATTAGTGATAATTTTTAAAATCTAAGAAAAACGCAGAAGGAAGTATCAAGTATTACAGAATGTATCTCTGATGCGTTTCTACCGTATAATAACACCTACGTTCACTTTTCACATCCATTTACAAGTTTTTTAATTCTTGATTTTTAGTTAACAAATTTTTTTATACTTAATTCAGAGAAAAAAAATTGAACTTTTTTTTTTTTTTTTTTTTTGAATTCTTTCAGAGAAGTTTATTTAAATGTATGTTTGTTTGAACTTCTCAAAAAAATGAAAGCTACTTTTCTACTTTGAAGTTAAAAAGTTTTTTTTTTCTCTTATTCTCCAAAGTTTACTTGGCCTGTGTAATTTTATAAATTTTTTTCTTACAAAAAAAAAAAAAAAAGAAGCATATCTCTCTATATTCTCCTTTTACTTAAACTGTGTTACCCTCTTGTTCTCTCATACACATTAACCATTCGATTTTCGATTTTTAATGACATTACTGTACTAAGAAACATTCTCCTACATACGTGAAAAAATATCTTCTTTCCTCGTTACAATTGTTTCTTCATTCATTCATTCAAAAAAAAAAAAAAAAAACTGCCTGACTTTATTGTCTAATAACCTTCGGTTACATTATTAATCATCATCGTTGATACATCCTTATAATAGAAAAAAAAATTTTTTTTCTAATTCTTTGTTATTGCTATTTATTATATTCTCTACATATGCTTCTTTTTCGGTATCTGTGGAACCTGGGACTAATCAAATCTATAAGTTTAATAATGGTTGATAACGGTTCCACTAAAACGGTATATATATCTCGTTCTTCATATAAATATCGAATCGGTAATAGGAAGGAATACCTACAGCAACTTACCGAGAGAGCAATGCTAAATCAAAAAAATTTCATCACTTGTTCTCTTCATCATTAAGAAACAAAAGACTAATTTTCCTCATTGCTATTTCGTCTCTAAATGCGCATTCTACTGAGAATTCAAATAAAGGAATGTTTTTTTTTGTCTGTTCATCATAATCATTTAATAAACCTAATTTATAAGCAGCATGGGGAAGTTTTTGACATTATTATCAGAAGAAACATCAACTAAATTATCAAAATCTTTATATTCTTTAGATTCTTTATCTGAAATTTGCAGTAATTTTTTATCAGAAAGCTCTTGATTTTCTTCCCTTAAAAAATATTTTTTGTATTCTTCTTCCAAAAAACTTCACCACCATTAATGGAATTGTTTTTGAATTATTTGTAATTAATTTTTGATCACACTCACCCCAATGCATTTTCTAATTGTTTTATATTATCCAGAAGTACTTATTTTTCATAAACCTCAAAAGCTTCTTTCCAAAGAATTTTTTTTGTCCATAGCCCTAAAAGAAAATAAAAGAGAAAAAATTAAAATTTATTAAAAAAAAAAAAAAAAAAAAAAAAAAAATTCATAAATTTTTTCTTATATATATATATAAATATATATATATTTATTTTTTTTTTCTTACATGCATATTTATATATATATAAATATATATTTTTAATAATATGAAAAAAATTCTATATAAAATAAAATATAATAAAATAAATTAAATTAAATAGAAAAATATGAAAATAATTAAAGTACATATTGAATAAAATAAAATAAAATAAATAGTGAAGTAATGTAAAATTTTAAAGTTAACAAAAATAAAATAAAATAAAATAAATAGTGAAGTAATAAAAATATTAAAATATTAATAAAAATAAAATAAATAATAGAATATAAATTTAAATAATAATTTATTTAAAAAAATATATATATAAATATATTTATATATTTAAATTTTGGTAAAATAAATAAAAAAATGACTATTTATTAAAGAATAAATAAAAAGAAAAAAATTATTAAATTATTATATTTTATCTTTTTTTTTTTTTTTTTTTTGTATTTAAAAATAAATTAAATATTGGAAGATATAAATATATATTTTTTTATCGAATAATTTTCATGTATATAAATATTTATATATAAATATAAATATATTTTATATAAAATAATTTATTTGTAAGAATTTTATTTTTATTTTTATTTTTATTTTTTCATTATATTTTTCTGTTTAAGCAATAATATTCAACATTAATAAATCTCTTAATATTATACATTAATTAAAATTCAAGAATAGAATATAAGTTTTAATTAATAGTTAAAAAGGACTTATTAATTTTATCATAAAAAATTAAGGACATAAAAAAAAGACATAAAAAAAAGACGTAAAAAAAAGACGTAAAAATATATATATATAAAAAAAAATTTTTTTTTTTTTATTTTTTTTTATAAAAACTATTTATTCATTATTAAAATTTTTGATTTCTATTTAATTTAAAAAAAAAAAATAATTAAAAAATAATTAATAAATATACATTTATTTATATAATTTAATATATTTATATTTTTATTTTATATTGAATAATCATAAATAATTTGCCTATACATAATTATTATTTAATAATTAATTAAAAAATGGAAATTGTACCTTATAATAAAAAATTTCAGTCTTATCGCCCTAAGAAAATTTTACTTATATCAAATATAAATACAGGTCCATCGAAACATAATATACAATCAAGAAAAGATATGTTATATGATATTTTAGATCAATCAAGAATAAATTGTATTATAAATGTAGCTTCTTTTAATTCAATCAATCATATGAACGAATTAACTTTAATACATTATGATTGTATAATATATGATTTATTAGATGGTGGATGTGAAATAAATAATCCAACAAGTGAAATAGAAAATTATTTAAAAAATGGTGGAAATATTCTTGTCACTCATGATCATTTAGGTTATGGACTTTGTCCTCTTTTGGGTCTTCAATTTGCAGATCATCCAATTAGAATTCATAAAGAAGCTATCAATGTATCTAGTAAACATGAAATATGGAATTCATATTATTCTTTGAATACAATGGACAACTTAATAATAAATGTTTGTGATACTCATGGTAATTATAATATTTCAAATAAAGAAACAATACAATTAATGCATTCTAATGACAGTAATAATGATTTATATCTTTCAGTCCGACATCTAGGAAAAGGAAAAGCAGTATATTGGAATGCGGGTCATACACCCATTATAACTCCCGATGAAAAAAGATTATTTTTAAATATTATGACATGGATTTTAGATTTAAATTTAAATGAATCATAGACATTAAATATATATTGTCTAATATATATTATACGAAGATTGAGAATACATTTAAAGTAAAAAAAAAATAATTTAGATTTAGATTAAACATTTATCCCTTTTTAAAAGAAGAAAACAATTTTTTTTCTTTTTTTTTTTTTTTTGATTTTTTTTTCTATTTTAAATATATTTTTTTAACTACAAGTAAATAGATAATAAAAAGATTTTTTAAAATAATATATTTAAAGATTATTTAAACAAAAATAAAATAAAAAAAAAAACTATTAATAATTTATCATAAAAAAAAAATGTATAAATCAAATCACATTAAATAATAAAATTTTTTCAAAAAAAAAAAAAAAAAAAAAAAAATAATAATAATAATAATAATAATAATAATTAATATATAATTTGTATATTCATTATTTCTCTCTCATTTTTATTTTTTATTTTTATTTTTTTTAATTATTTAATATATATTTTATTATGAATTAATAATAAGATATTATTTGATCCTTTGGTGATGTTAAATTTATAATATTTATATTATTTTTTTTCAAAAAAGAAAAAAAAAAAAAAAAAAAAAAAAATAAATATTATAATCAAAGTAATAATTTAAAATTAACTAATCATTTTTATTATAATAATAACTTTTTTTATATATATACAAAATATAGTAAAGCTTGTCCTGAAGTTGTCAATATTTAATACATAATATTAAAAGTGTTTATTTCTAATAATATAAATACTTTATTGATATATAACATATTTTATTTACATTCTATTCTAATAAAAAAAAAAAAAAAAAAAAGTCAAATTGTGATTTCAAAAATTTATTATTAAGGAAGACAAAAAAAAAATAATTATTGTGATATGATTTTACTAATGAAGTTTCAGGTAATAATAATAATGACAGTAATATTGTAGTTATGATAAAAGTGATGAAAGAAATAGTGGCTCTAATTATAATAGTACTAATAATAGTATAGTAGAAGTAGTAGAAAGTAGAAATAGTAGTAATAGTAGTAATAGTAGAAATAGTAGTAATAGTATTAATAGTATTAATAGTATAAGTATATTTTAAAAACAATAACTTAGGATTTATAAATTTTAATTTTCATTTTATAAATTCATAAATTTATTGCATTATAAAATGAAAATTAAAATTTATTAATCCTAACTAAATATATTCAAATATTAAAATTATAATAAAATTTATATTTATTATATCCTAAAAAAAAAAAAACAATTATATTAATTTTGTATTTTGAATAAATTCAATAATAAATTTAAAATAATTAAAAAAAAACTATGTAAATATTATATATTTACATAATTGATATTCAATACACATTACTTGTTGGATAATTTATAAATTATAAATATTATAACCACGTTTTGTATTTTTTTTTTATCCATTGATATTAAAATGTAAATTTTTGTCGAAAATAAAATATAATTAGGATAATTAAAATTGATTTTTAAAAGTATCAAAAATAAAAAAAAAATAAAAATTATATAATTTAAAATAAATAAAATATAGAATTAATAGAAAATAGTTCAATTTGTGACGTACTATAATGACATCAAAAACCAATATTAATTGGAGGTTGAGTGTAATGACCTTGCCATGAATTTGTCCTACCAGCAAATACAATCTTTAGTGAATTGTAACTATTAAAATAATTTTATTTGACGATCTAAAGAAAATAATCAATCCTTAATGATCTTTAGGTTTAAAAGCAGATTTAGTAGAAGAAATCCAAAGCCACCTAAGGGTTTTGATAACTATTGTGAATGTAGGAAAAGCTAATCTTCTAAGATCCAATATAGTTTTAAGTCATATTGGGCAGCTTTGGTAGCACGAGCATTGAATTTATATCCACATCTGGCACGAAGTACCCATCCGAAACCAATACTCTATTCATGATATTTAAAGTTGAGCTAGTTTTCTGAGATTCATTTTTCTTATAAGCTTTAAGCCATGATTGATTTTCTTGCCATATCTCTATTATTCAAATAAGAGTTGCAATTGCTTTTTGGGATGGAAATTTATCTAATTTTTCTGGTAAATTATTTATTTCTTTATCTCATACATGACGTTTACAATGTGATATATCTCTAAGTAAAATAGAGATAATATAATTAGAATTTTTTCATTTTTTAAATCATATCACCTGAATAATGGCACATTTCACCAGTAGAGGAGTAATGCTAAACTCAACACAATAAAGGGATGAAAAAGTATTTGCATTAGAAAATCCTTCTATTCAGTGTAATACTATATTAACTAGCGTCTATGTAGTTCTCATTCTTTCTTTGTTTGATCCAGGTAGAGATGCATAATACAAAACTTTCTCAATTACTATATCAGAAATTAACATTCATTTATAAGGGATTAAGAACATGAGGATTTTTAATAAATCCTTTAATGGAATAAATTGTTTTTCTAACTTTATTATTCATTTTCTGTATGAAAAATATCAGTTCTTAATTATTTGAAAACGATATACA
This sequence comes from Neocallimastix lanati (nom. inval.), assembly GCA_016946835.1. Lineage (NCBI taxonomy): Eukaryota > Fungi > Neocallimastigomycota > Neocallimastigomycetes > Neocallimastigales > Neocallimastigaceae > Neocallimastix > Neocallimastix lanati (nom. inval.). Next base: position 87,724 of record JACVTC010000061.1, read on the forward strand.
TAAATAGGTATAACAATTCATTTTAAGTAACTCTTGTCTTGAAAGATAAAAGGAAGGATCTTTTTTATTATGAAATTCGGAACTTTTCCTTTATACCACTAAATTTATGTATTTATTGATACTAGATTGCATTTCATTATTTCTAGTTCACTTATTGGTTAATTGTAACAATTTCCTAAGATAAGATCTTGTTGGAGCACATAATACAATATTATCTGCAAGGAGACCTCCACAGCGGCGTTTATCACCAATCGAGATTCCATATTTATCACATTCATTAGAAATATCATTAATGAACAAGTTAAAATTGATGAGAGGGGATAGCATTGATGAACACCTTTCCTAATACTAAATGATTCCGATAATTGTCGATCAACCCTTACATAAGTCTTGAAAGATGCCCATCCTTTAAATAAAGTCTTAAACACAAATTTTTGAGTGAATCAATCCCCTGTACTTCCATTTTTTTTTTTTACATTCCACAGTCCTCCTATATTCCAAATTTTCTCTCTTCGTACAATAAGCTACATTGGAAAGGATAAGCATCGATTATCATCATAATTATAGAAACCTGTAATTGGTACACCTAGTATTATTTTATTTTATATTAATTATATAATTATCTCACATGAATAAAGCAATTTACATGGGCATGATATAATTAATGATTTACATTTAATTATGTTTTAACATAAATAAAATTAATTTACATTTTAAGTTACATAAATATTTATGATTTATATTTTCCTATTATTTAATTATAAACCTAAAATTATAAAGTTTATTTTAAATGTTTTATTGTTTTAGTTTTAGTATATAAATTTATTGTTTTTTTAAAAAAAAATAAATTTAAATAGTTCAGAAAATTATAAAAGTAAAATTAATACTGTTATTATTTATTTATTATTAAAATTTATGATTTCTATTTAATTTTAAAAAAAAAAAAATTAAAAAATAATTAATAAATATACATTTATCAATATAATTTAATAAATTTATATTTTTATTTTATATTGAATAATCACATATCAAATATTAAATAATTTTCTTATATATAAATATTATTTAATTATTAATTAAAAAGTGGAAATTGAATCTTATAATAAAAAATTTCAGTCTTATCGCCCTAAGAAAATTTTACTTTATCAAATATAAATACAGGTCTATCGAAATATTATATACAATCAAGAAAAGATATGTTATATGATATTTTAGATCAATCAAGAATAAATTGTATTATAAATGTAGCTTCTTTAAATGCAATCAATCATATGAACGAATTAACTTTAATACATTATGATTGTATAATATATGATTTATTAAATGTTGGATGTGAAATAAATAATCCATCAAATGAAATAGAAAATTATTTAAAAAATGGTGGAAATATTCTTGTCACTCATGATCATTTAGGTTATGGACTTTGTGCTCTTTTGGGTCTTCAATTTGCAAATCATCTAATTAGAATTCATAAAGAAGCTATCAATGTATCCGGTAAACATGAAATATGGAATTCATATTATTCTTTGAATACAATGAACAAACTAATAATAAATGTTTGTGATACTCATGGTAATTTTATTATTTCAAATAAAGAAACAATACAATTAATGCATTCTAATGACAGTAATAATGATTTATAACTTTCAGTCCGACATTTAGGAAAAGGAAAAGCAGTATATTGGAATGCGGGTCATACACCCAATATAACTCTCGATGAAAAAAAATTATTTTTAAATATTATGGCATGGATTTTAGATTTAAATTTAAATGAATCATAGACATTAAAAATATATAGTCTAATATATAATATATTATTTAATAATAAAAATATTTGTTATAATCAAATCATAATTAAATAATTTAATAATAAAAATGATATTGAATATTGTTTTTAACTTATTATATTATATTTTCAAAAAAAAAAAAAAAAAAAAAATATATATATATATATATATATATATAAAATTAAAAAAAAGAGAATATTATTGAATTTATATATTGTTCTTTTAATTATTTACTGTATCTATCAATCTAATAGTTACTTATAATGACTTTTAAATATATTATTTTATTACAATATTAAATTTTTATTGTGATAAATAAATGGAATTTTATCACTTTTGTGTTTAAATTAATCAAATATATTTTTGTCTTTAAATCTCATAATTATTTACAAAGACTTTTAAATACTATTAAATAAATATTAAAAGAATTTAATAAGATATTAATTATTTATACATTTATTTATTTATTATAAAATTATTTATTGAAGAAGTTGGGAATTTTTGTCTAAACAATAAATAATTATTTTATTTATTTTACATAAATAAAGAAAGCTATTTTCATGTGCTTGATAAAATTAATGATTTATATTTAATTATGTATTAACATATTTTTTTTTTTTTTTTTTTTTTTTTTTTTTTTTTTTTTTTTAGACAGGGAAGAGAATACACTTCCAAAAACTTTATTAAATTTTATTTTAAAAAATACATGTAGGTGAAAAGTACATTAGAAATTAAAAATAAAAAATTAAAAAATAAAAAATAAAAAATAAAAAAGCTCGAAAATACTATGTATTTCGGCAAGTTGTACTATGCGGGAATTTTACCCTTCCTATCAAATAAAAAAGAAATAAAATTTAGAAGTAACATCCTTAAAATAGATAGTGTGGTGTCCACTAAACTCTCCCCGGATTCATCATTTATTGAGCTACTAGGGCGAGAATCACCCTTCGTAGTAATAGATGATAATCCTGTATTTTCATTATGCCTTATCAGTACGACGTCGACGCTCTTGGTTAAGTTTGATATTTTGCAATACCTATCAAATAATAGCTCAAACGAACTACTTATGATAGGTATTGCATTTGTTAAGAATTCCGCCAAGCCCACAATTTTTGGAACAGGTGACTCAGATGAACCTTTGAAAAGTAGTTCATTTAAATGTCTCTGTTCCCCACTATCGAAATGTAGTTCATTTAAAACTAAAGTCCCACCAAGAAGGAACAAGTATATATAATGATTGATATAATCTTCAAAATCAGAAATAGAGTCATAGGAAGAAAGAGGATTAAACGCTCTAATCTTCCTAATGAATAAAACATAGAGATCATCGATGAAATTTAAAGAATTCCATCTAAAAGATGCAAGAGCATCGCATTTAAAAATCCAATGTTCAAAAGATTGATTACCTTCACCACAACATGGGCAGGACTTTGGACAATCTTCTGAAACTCTACCCATTCTAATAGCAATAGTAGTATTGTATTTATAACCACAGCGTAAACGTATAATCCACGAAAATCCTAAGTTGAATTGGGGATATTTTAAGCTAAGCATTATTATAGCTTTATTGTTTGAGAACTTGTTACTATCGTAGTTTTGACCTTTAATACCTTGAAATCTGGAAACTGATTTCCAGTAACGTTCTATAATATCGTCATATTTTACACATTTATATTTTTTGATTTTTTTATATAGAGTTCTAGATTCTTTAGTCCAGGAATAATAAGGCATTTTGGGAATAGATTTAATAAGATCCTTTATGATACAGTTTGATTTACTCCATTTTGCAAATGATTTAATCTGTAAGGCTGCGCAGATACCAGCAATAGGAGGGATGCTTAGATCTCGAGATAAAGCATAAGTACTCATTGTTGAATTATGTCTAATATAGTCATTGTTTTCTGTATTTGTTTTACCATTTTTAGAGAAGGAACCGATACACCAAAATAAACCAGTATTAATTAATGTTTGAATTCTAGCCGTTCTAGATTTGTTTGAACCAAGTAAAGGAGAATAATAAATTACTTTACTAATAACAAAGGATTGAAGAACTTTTTTCTTGTATACAATAGGAATAAGTTTATTTGAAAAGAAACGTGTAAATGAAAGAAGGGATTTTCTAACTTTAAAATGCATGTGAGATATAATGTGTTCTAGTAGGAGATCATCTGAAAAAGGAATACCAAGATAGACATAACTAGAAACTTTAGGAATATCATTCTTTCCTAAATAGAAGGTTGGATCACTATAGTTTGGAGGAGGTTGGAAGTTCATTGGTTTTATAACCATAGTTGCACACTTTTCAATACCAAAAGTCATTTCATTTAAATTAGCCCATTTATGTACCTTTTTTAATAATTTTTCTAAATTTTTTGCACTTGGAGCAATGAGAACAACATCATCAGCAAAGAGTCCACCACAACACTTTTTTCTTCCAACATTAACACCATACTTTTCACAGTCATTTAGTATATCATTGATGAATAAATTGAATAAGATTGGAGATAAAGGACAACCTTGACGAACACCTCTTTTAATAGGAAATTCATTTGATAACATTGAAGCAAATCGAGCACGTGCTTTAGATGAAGTATATAAATTACAAAGAAAATCAAAACATTTACCGCGTACTCCATAGTGATATAATTTAGTAAGAATGTTAAAAATAGGAACTGAATCATAAGCTTTTTTAAGATCTAAAAAAGCTAAATATGTGAATTTTCCTTGGAATTTTCTTCTTTGACAAATTTCTCTAACGGAAATGAATAAACTAATGCATTCTTCGCGGTTGCGAAATCCAAATTGTTCAGGTCTAATGAAATTGTGTGAGAGTGCGTAAGTAGATATTCTATCTGTTATAATTTTTGAAATGATTTTTAGTCCAACGTTAATGAGAGAAATACCTCGATAATTACTACAATCTGATAGGTCACCCTTCTTAGGAATTGATACAATAGAAGCTGAGTTCCATTTTTTAGGAAATGACCCATTCCATATTTTATTAAATATTAATTTTAGACACTTTCCAGCAGCAGGATGTGATTCTAGTAATTCTTCGTTACAAAAAAGAGCTTTGTAGAATTCAATCGGAATACCATCGGGGCCGGGTGCTTTGTTATTTTTCATCGATGAAATAGTTTTTTTAATATCTTCAATCGTAATAGGACCATTTATATTCCAGGTAGTGGATCTAAGACTAATATTCCTTAAAGCATGATTCCAGTAATTACGATTAAGGCTGTGACCTGAGGGATCCGAAGCAAGATCTTTATAATATTCAGCCCATCTATCTAATTGCTTTGAAGGAGAGATAATATCTTGACCAAACTTAGATTTAATGCAAGTAAGGGAGGTAGATGAATATGATGGTTTAGCCATTTTCTTTAAACATCTCCAACCATTTTTGAAATCTTTATTCAAAAAATAATTACCTATTTTTACTATATTAGCCTTAAATCTAGCAGAACGAAATTTACTCTTAGTTTTCTTGATTAATTTGCAAAGTTTTTCATATTTATTAAATTGTTCAAGGTAATTATCAACATTTTCACAATTAAAGTAAGGCTTAATATTCCGAAATGCAATATGTTTTTCATGAGATAGTTTTTTAATGTAATAAGGACAATGAAAAGCAGAGCCCTTTAAATTTGTTGGAATAAAAGCCTTAATATCTTTCCCGATATTATTTGCTGTATTGATAAATTTTTCTACCATTTCATCAGCCGTAAGCAAATTGTAATGAGAATCAAGGTCATTTTCTAGGATTGAAAAATAATTATGTGATAAAATATCTGAATTTTTTGTTTTACAAATATGAGTTGACCATTTAGAAACTTTAGTAGGCCTTATAAAACCATCGGAGAGAACTTTGTTGCAAGAAAGTAAAATAGGTTTATGATCAGAAATACCATAAAACGAAGTACAAACCGAGGTTTTATTAATATGGGATGCCAAAGCCTCATTATAGATGACATGATCAATGCAAGATGATCTAGTACCTTTAGCATATGTAAATTGATTACCATATAAAGGAGCAATATACCAATTAGGAAAATTATTTGAAATGTATGTTTTGATCTTCTTTAATGACATGTTAAAGTCACCAACTAGGACAGCCGGAACATTTTTTCTATTGTGAAAACGTAACCATTGAGAGAGTTCATCAAAAGCAACTAGTCTTGCTTCCTTCCATTTGCTTTGAGGGAAGTAGATATTACCAATAGTACATTTTTGATTCCAAAAAGAAGTAATATTAACTGAAATGATATATTTGTATAAAAACGGTTCTTGGAAGAAAGAGCACGAAGAATGAACACCAATAAAGAGTCCTCTCATACCAGGGGTTTTAGGATTAGCTTTAAGGAAAACTGAGTTGTAATATGGAATTAAAGGTGATGAAACATCTTTTGGTAGATATTTACTTTTTCCAGTTTCTTGTAGACAGATACATATAGGTTTAAAAGTAGAGTTGAGATACAAAATACTATCTCGCTTTTCAGTATTCCAACCGTTAATATTCCAACTAACACAGAGATTAAAGAAAGAAGAATTTGAATTTAGATGGCTAGAGAAAAAATCTTTTGCCATAGGATTAAGTTCAACATCAATGTTTTTAGATTTCCTCGACTTGTTCATTTGATTCAGTTTATTACACAAGGACCAGGTAATTTTAGCTGTTTCAGGAATTTCATATGTATTAACATAAATAATGTTAATTTACATTTTAAGTTTAGTTTATTAAGTTTATTTATTTATATTATTAAATACTTTAACAATTATTACTATTATTAATATTATTGTTACTGCTATATATAAAGAAATAAATAGAAAAAGAAATAATCATAATCATAGTCATACTCAATAAATATTTAAATATAATTTCTAAAACACGTAATTTTTAAATTTAAAGCAAAAATTGATAAAGAGAAATATATAAATATCATGTAATTTTTTTTTTTTAATAAATTAATTTTTCATTTTATTGTTTTATTATATAATTTAAGTATTAAAATTAAAACTATTTAGTATAATAAATTTTAATATTAAGAAAATTATATTAGTAAAAATTAAAATTATTAAATAAACAATTATAATATTCAATTAAAAGATATTATATTGACTAAAAACAAAATAAAACAAAATAAAAAAAAAATAATAAAAAAAAAAAAAAAAAAAGAATTATTAAAAAAAAATATTTACTTATTTAAAAAAAAAATATTCATTTATACTAAAATTATTATAATGATAATATTTATGTAATAAATATTTTTTGCTGTTTTCATACTCTTATATAAATCGTTAAAAAAAATATTATAGTAATATTTTTTTTTATTTAAATTTATAATCTATAAAAGATTATGAAAATTAATATAATACTAAAAAAGAAAAAAAAAATAATATATATTTATATGTATGTATTTTGATCTATCATTATTGTTGTTCATAATTAAGATATATTAATTTTATAGTTTTATTAGAAAAAAATACACGCAATTAAATATATATTACTTATAATTTTAATAATAATTTCCATAATAAACGAAATTGGTATTTATATTTAAAATTTTTTCATGCATATATGAAAAAATTTTATATTATTTTATATTATCTATATATGTATATTAAAGCTTTTTGGAATAATCATTATATATATATGAAAGCCATTTATTGAACTTTTTTTTTATTGTTCAACTTTAATTTTTCTTATTACGAACAATACATCTAGCTCTAGTTTTAGTGATTGTTTTCTTTGTAACCTTAGTAGTATTAGTACTTGTAGTGTTTGTTTGAACAGGAATCATCATTTTTGTGGAAGAAGTATTTGTTAAAGTAATGGTTGGAATATTTACTACAGAAGTACTATTAATTGTAATTGTTGGAATAATTACTACAGAAGTAGTAGTAATAGTTGGAATATTTTCTACAGAAGTAATAGATGAAATTAATCTAGTAGTAGTTTTAGTAATAGTAGTAGTAGTTGGAACTGTTATTGTTGGACTAGAAGAAATTATAGTTGTGATAGTTGTAGGAATTACAGTGGTTGTAGTTGTAGTTAAGCTTGAATATATAGTTGTAGTAGTAGTAGTAGTTGGGATAATTGTAGTTGAGCTTGAATTTGTAGTTGTTGTGGTAGTAGTAGTTGGGATAGTTGTAGCTGGAGATATAGTTGTGATATTTGTATGAACTACAGGAGTTGTAGTTGTAGTTGTACTTGAACTTGTAGTGGTAGTAGTAGTAGTTGGAATAGTTGAAGTTGTAGATGTAATGGTACTAATAGTAGTAGAAGTCGTAGTTGGAATAGTTGTAGTTGTAGATACAGTGGTACTAGTAGTAGTAGTAGTAGTAGTAGTAGTAGTAGTAGTAGTAGTAGTAGTAGTTGGAATAGCTGTAGTTGTAGATGTAGTTGTAGATGTAGTTGTAGTAGTTGTAGTAGTGGTTGTAGATTTTGGTTTTAAAGTTTGTTTGCTAATACTAAAATCTGGAATACATTGATGATAATATTCATTGTATGCATGACAAACATAACCTATTTCACAGCAAGTTGGAGCTTCTGGCCAAGTAGAACCACCACAAGGCATATAAGCCTTGGCACATACTGGTAATGGCGTATAAATATCAGGTTCTTCTCCTGAACATTCAAAGGTTATAGAGCACCATTTTCCATTTTCATATCCCCATCCACTGTATTCATTTTCGAAACGTAAATCGCATTTTTTACAACAGTCATATATACCTTCTCCTGGACAACGCTTAGTTGCGAGAGCAGTACCAATAACTGTAAATAAAATAATTAATTATTTTTAAAAAGTTTTATAATATACCAATTAGGAATATATATAAAAATATTATTTTCCATTAATTTTTTTATATATTATTATTAGTGGTTTTAATTATTTTATCATTATTTCGAATTTTTAAAATATATATACACATTAAAATTTCAATACAATATATGCATTTAAATTTTTATAAATATAGATATTTTATTTTTGATAATATTTAATTATTATTATTATTTTTTTTTTCAAAAATAATTTAAAAAGCACTTACATAAAGTAATAATTGAAGTTAATTGTAGTTTCATTTTGAAAATAAAAAAACTAAGCTTAAATTACTTATGATGAAAAGTTAATTTTATAGAAATGTTTATTTTTTTTAAAAATTTGAATATGTATTTCCTTTGTTACTTGAATGATTTTGTTAAAATATTATTAACTTGTATGTATATTTTTATTATATATTATATATTCTTAAATATAAAATATACAATATCAATTTAAGTAACTAAAAAAGTAATAACTATACTTTTAAATTTTTTTGTATATTATCCAAAAAGGCTTATAAATAAAAATAATACAAATTAAAATAAATTTATTTAAAGTAGTTTTTTTTTTCTTTTATATATTTTTTAAAATAGTTTTTGAATATTCTAAATTTTTAACATTAATCAATAATTAAGTATAAATAAATTAATGTTTTTTTTATTTATTAATTTATTTATTTATTTATTTATTTATTGTTTATTTATTTATTTATTTATTTATTGCTTATTATTTATATCTTTATTCATTTATCAATAAAATAATTCATTTTCCATTTAAAGAAAAAATATTTTTCATTTTTTATTTAATTATATTGATAATATATTTTATAATATATATACATTTATAAATTAATATATGATCAATATATTATGAATCATGAAACTTAACTTTTTTATACAAAAATATTTATTAATTAAAAAATATAAACTTTAATTACTAACGAATTATTTTATTATTTTATTTTATATTTTATTAATAAAATATATTTTTTATTTTATATACATAAAATTGTTTCATATTTTTTTTTATTTATTTATATCAATTATTAAGTAATTTGTACTATTTTTTCCTTTGGCTATTATTTAAAATTATATTAAATAAAGTTTGAATACTAATGAAAAATAGGAAAATAAATTAAACTATAAAAGATATTATGATCTTAAAAAGAACAATCTATTCAAAATAATAAAGTTTATTTAATATTAAACAAAATATAAATTGTCACAATAATTATATTAATTAATTAAATAAAGAAATAATGATTAAAAATTCTTTATTTCTTTTTTAATTTATTTTTTGTTGTGGAAAATAGATAAACAATATTAATTATTATATATAATATTTGTAATTAATTAAATAAAAAGTTTACAATTTAAATATAAAATGTTTATATAATATTGAAATATTTTTTATTGTTGAGAATATTTATGATAATAAATAATAATAATAACAATAATAATAATAATAATAATAATAATAATTAATTATTTTAATTATTAGTTATTATTATTTTATAATTATTCATTATGATTAATATTAATATTATATTAAGAATTTAATAAATAGAAAAAGATAAAAAAATTACCAAATAAAAAAAAAAAAGAAAAGGAAATTGTTACATAAAAAATTTTATTAAAAAAGGAGACTTTTGCTTTTTATATATAATAAATAAATTTATCTCCTTTTTTTTTTTTTTTTTTTTTTTTAATTTATTGATTTACATAAAAATATTTAGAAAATTTTTCAAAAAAAATTTTTTTCTTTTCATTCCTTTTTTTTTTTATTTTTTTTTTTTTTTTGAATCCATTATTTCCAATAATACCAAATATAGAAAATATTTAAATCTTTTTTTTCTACCAAATTTAAAATATATGAGAAACTTTAATAATTAATTAAACTATAAAATAAATTAAAAAATTAAATATTAAATAGTTTTTATGTATGTATCAGATATTTTTATTTTGTTTAAATAATTTATTATTTAATTATTTAATTATTGTTTATTATTTATATATTTATTATTTATTATTTATTATTTATTATTTATTATTTATTATTTATTATTTATTATTTATTATTTATTATTTATTATTTATTATTTATTATTTATTATTTATTATTTATTATTTATTATTTATTATTTATTATTTATTATTTATTATTTATTATTTATTATTTATTATTTATTATTTATTATTTATTATTTATTATTTATTATTTATTATTTATTATTTATTATTTATATTATTATTTATTATTTATTATTTATTATTTATTATTTATTATTTATTATTTATTATTTATTATTTATTATTTATTATTTATTATTTATTATTTATTATTTATTATTTATTATTTATTATTTATTATTTATTATTTATTATTTATTATTTATTATTTATTATTTATTATTTATTACTTAACATTTATTATTTATTATTTATTATTTATTATTTATTATTTATTATTTATTATTTATTATTTATTATTTATTATTTATTATTTATTATTTATTATTTATTATTTATTTATTTATTATTTATTAGTTATTATTTATTATTTTATTTATAAATTTATCAAATAATTTAAAGAAAGAAATATTAGAATATTTTACTTTTTTATTTTAATATATATATTTATATTTTTTATATATAAATAATATTTAGTTAAAAACTTGTATTATTAACACAAAGTTTTGAATGAAAAAATTGCCATATTCTCCCAAATTTTGTTTTATGTTAATTAACATTCAGTTCTAATAAAAGAAAAATTAATTTTTTTATATTTTTATATATATACATATTTATAATTAATATATAAATATTTTTTTTTTGTAGTTCATTTCATAGTAAATAATAATATGTAATGAATTATAAATGAATGAATGAATATATAAATAACTAAATAAATAAATAATAGTTTTTTTTTTGGATGTTTAATTCATAAAAAATAAATAAATACATAATAAATAATAATTTTTTTTTTATTTATGATCAGGAATAGACCATTATTCAATTATATTATTAAAAATATATATGAAATTTTTTATATCAATATTACAAAACTGAATTTTGAGGAAAAAATGACCTCAAACTCTTCCTGTTCATCAGTGATAACTTTATGTGAATAAAAATTGTTATTCAAATTTAATTTCTTCTTTACCTAATCGTTTTGACATAGAAGTGCTTGATAACTGTATGCCTAATGGTATACAATTTGATCAAAGTGTATAAATTACTAATTACAAAAGACCTAACATTAGTATGGAATTAAAATTGAGAAAGAAGACTCTGTCGAAGGTAATTGAAAGATATTATTAATAAAGTGCTGAACCTTGTAGATTAGGAAGGGAAGTAGGAAGGTTTAGAGATTTTCTTAAAGTCCAGACCAACCACGTTGAGCATTTTTTAAGAAATATTCATCGACGGAAAGAATTAAATTTTTAAATCTAATTATCCTAATATTACTTTTAATACTAATGATACAATCAGAAAGAAACCCTATTTTCTATGGATAAATTATAGTATAGAATGATTGAAGATTAGATAAATCCCTTTTAAGTATAAAAATTTTTAATCTTTCTATAAAATCAATGCTTTTTCATGAGATATGTAAGTAGGGTAATGAAATGCAGCTGAGCCTTGTAGATTTTTAGGAACTCTTATTTAAATTTAATCACCTACTTAATTAGTTGTAAGTTTCTTAACTATTGTATTAGAGTGAATATTATCATTATGTTCAAATTCATGTAGTAACCATGTGAATTTATTATGAAAGAAAAATGCTTCATATTTATCCCTTCAAACTCGACTAGACCATTTAATTTTTTTACTTGAAAACGGTGTAGTAAAACTATCAGGAGATGCTTTTTTACAAGAAAGAATAAATAGTAAATGGCCAGAGATATCATTAAAAGAGTTGTATACAGAAGTAATATTCAAATAATCTCTTTAATTTATTGTTTAACAATTATAATAGTCAATATAAGAGTTCTTTCCATCATTAGACCAAGTAAGCTGGTGATCAACCATATTCGTAACAAACTATTGAGAAAAAATTATAGGAATAAGACCTTTAAGTTGCAATTTAGTCATGTTGAAATCACCAACAATAATAGAAGGGCTATTCTGATGATTCTTAAGTCATTTAGCAAAATCAGTTTTTGCTTTATCTCTGGAGTATTTATGTTTATTGAATAAATTGGTAGGAATTGTGAACACCAATATAAAAGCCAAATAAATTAGGGATTCTCATATCTGCATGTCTCATTACTGTTCTACATTGAATGAAAAATGGATAGAAATTACAGAAAGAGTTCAGGAATAAGGTATTACCGACCTCTTGAAGACAAATATAATGGGATTAAAAATTGAATTAAAATGGGTAAATCCATCGACTTTTTCAGTGTTCCAACCATTAATTTTCTGGATAATATCAAGCTTAAAATATTGAGTATTCAATAAGAGATTAGCATAGAGAATACTATCAAAGATAGGAATAGTGGGTTCAGAGTAATACCTGTTTCTATTAAAATTTATACTACTAAATGTGGGATCCGTTGAAGTAATAATAAATAATAAATAATAAATAATATATTATATATTTTTTTTATTTATTTATTAATTAATTATATGAAAATTTTTCTTTAAAAAATACAAATAAATATTTGTTTGACAGTTTAAGCATTATAAATATTTTAAATCGTAGTGTGAATTAAAGGTAATATACAGAATAAAGTGTATGAATAAATTCAGAAAAAAGTCCATATGCAATGAACCTTCCCTCCAGATTATAAGATTTCCTTTTAAAGGAATTCTTATTCCGAATTAGGGTTTGGATTGACAGTCTGAAAAAAATTATGGTCTTCTCCTTAAGAGGCAATGGCCCAGCTAGCCTGTCATACTGCATTTTCAGCGTTGATGCTCTTGGTTAGTTTGCGCTTATACCGTCGGAATAGCAATCTTTGTAGAGTACTAGCCCTTGGCATAATTTCTCGTATTAACACGAAAATTACTAGTATTAACATAATTATTACCAATTGATCTATTCACTACATTATTAGTAACGATAGTTTTATTTTTACTATCTTTTAAATTAATGTTTTTTTTTTTTTTTTTCACTATCAATACAATTACTATTATTAACAATATTATTGATATTGTTATAATTATTAATAAGATTGTTACTACGATAAGAATTAGTACTGGATTCGATACGATAAGAATTAGTACTGGATTCTATATTATTCATATCTGTGACACTGATTACATTTCTATTTGAAAAATATTGAGTATTCAAGAAAGGATTAGCATACTGAAGACTATCAGAGATAGGAATAGTGGATTAAGAGTAATACCTGGTTCTATTATAATTTATACTACTAAATGTGCGAATCCTTTAAGTAAATATATATAATATAATCCATCATATATAAGTAATAATGTCTTATTTATTAATTATATATTTAAGTAAATATTTTAAACTACTACTACTACTACTACTACTATTATTATTATTATTATTATTATTATTATTATTATTATTATTATTATTATTATAATTAATAATAAAAAAGATTGAATTTATTTATAAAAAATAAAAAATAAAAAAATAATATTATATTAAATATTTAAATTTTTTAGAACTTATATATTTCTTTATTTTAAAATTTTTTTTTTTGTTTAAATAAAATTTTTAATACTAATACTAATATTGGAATTTAAAATAAAAAAAATTAAAAAAAAAATAAAAATAAAAAAAATAGAACTTTACACTAAATTTCAAAAAACAAAATATTTATATAATTAAAATTAAAAAATTTTTTAATTTTATTTAATTTTTTTTTTTTTTTATTTAATTTTTTTTATTTAATATTTTTTTTTTTATTTAATATTTTTTTTTTTATTAAATTTTTTTTATTAAATATTAAATTTTTTTTTTTATAAAAAAATTTTTTTTATAAGTGTAAAAAAGAAAAAAAAAAAACTATAATTATAATAAAAATTGAAAAATGAAAAAAACATACTACATTTATTTACTTATTTACTTATTTAAAAGATATATAATAGATTAAATTTAATACATAAAAATTCTTTTTAAATATATACAATTTAAAAATCAAGCCTTAATTTTTTTTTTTTTTTTTTTTTTCATCTTTTATAATTGAATTCAAATTTGCTTAGTAGCTGGTAGCATAATTATTTAATCAAGTTTAATTAAAAATCAAAACACTTTTTCTTAATATTATTTTTTTTGAAATATTAATAGGTAGCTATAGCTATTGAATGGCAGCATAATAATTAAAAGCTCTTTTTACTGTTAAGATTGAAATTTGAATTCGTACAGTCGTAGCATAATAATAATAAAAATGTTACTTTTTTTTTTTTCATTCTTATATGAAGCAGCAATTAGATTTATATTAATTTAATAAAATTATATATAGACAATTTAAAAATTAAATGACTTTTTGTTATTTTTTAAGAGGTAGCAATAATTATTGAATGGCAGCATGGCAGCATAATAATATAAACTATTTTCTATTTTTTCTATCTTTAATAATGAATTAAAAACTTGATTGCAGCTTATATTGGAAATATAAATTATTTAACTATGCTAAGTATTTATAAAAAAAAATTTTAAAAACTATATACAATAAATTTTCGGCCTTAAGCTATTAATAAATTAGTCTTACTCGGTGGCCATATCAAATTTCATCTTTAACTATTATTAATATTTTTTGATAAAATTTGATTACAATGTAAATAATTCATTAATATAAGAATTAAAAAAAAAAAAAAAAAAAAAAAAAAAAGGCTTTTTTCTATTATTAATATATATATATATATATATTAATATTTTTAAATTTATACTCTATAATATAATAAATTTTCATTATAGTATAAAATTAGAAAAAAAAAAAAAATAAAAATATAATAAATAAAAAAAAAAAAAAAAAAAAAAAATAGTATAATTATTAATTTAATATTAGACATTATTATTATTTATCCACTTGTATTATAATTATTTTATAATACTAAAATAATATATAGTTTTTTTTTTATTGATGCTACCTCTAATTACTATTATCATTATTATGCTGCTATTATTATTATTGTGCTGCTATTATTATTATTGTAATGCTATTATTATTATGCTACCATTATTTTTATGCTACCATTATTATTATGCTACCATTATTATTATGCTACCATTATTTTTATGCTACCATTATTATTATACTACTATTATTTTATTGATGCTGCTTCTGTGCTACTTTAAACTATATATTATTTGTTTTAATAAAATAATTATAATTATAATAGATAAAAAAATAATATATCTATATCTAATAATAATCATACATATTTATTTTTTTTTTCTTTTTTAAATTTATATTGATATTTTTAATTTTTAAATAAATTAAGAAATTTTTAAAAAAAAAAAAAAATAAAATGAAAAAAAAAATTAATCACTTTTTTTTTTTTTTTTTTTTTTGAAAGAATGATTAATTAATAATATACAAAAATTAATTTTCATTCTTTCGATTAGTATAATCTATTTATCATATTTACTGGTTTGGTGGATTCATTTAAGCTCATTACTAATTTTAAATAGGTTTTATTGAAACCAAGTAGTGATGGAAGTGGTTTATCTTTATTTTTAGTTCTTCTAAAGTTACAGTTGATGCTATTTCTTTTAAAAAGTGTATTGAAAAGAATATTTGCGTAATTATCAACTTCCATATTCTTTTTGTTATTTTTTTTATTCTTTTTATTCTTGTTCGTACTAGAAAAATTATCATCACTAGTATTTCTAGTACTTATAATTCTCAAAGCATTATTTCTGTTGTTGTTATTGTTGTTATTACTGTTATTGTTATTTCTAATATTAGCATTATTATTAATTATATTACTATTATTATTTCTGTTTCTAATATTATTATTACTATTATTGCTATTATTATTTCTTATTCTAATTATATTATTATTAATGTTATTATTATTTCTGATTCTAGTTACATTATAACTATTAATGTTATTATTATTTCTGATTCTAATTACATTAATACTATTAATATTATTATTATTTCTGTTTCTAATATTATTATTATTATTATTACTATTGTTACTGTTATTGCTACTGTTATTTCTATTTCTAATATTACTATTTATGTTACTATTATTATTACTGCTACTATCATTTATGCTATTATTACTACTACTGCTACTTCTATCTCTAACAATATCCTTTCTGTTACTATTGCTACTGCTACTGTTATTTCTGCTTCTAATTCTTTCATAATTACTACTGTTTCTGTTGTTATATCTCACAACATTATTAGTACTATTTGTTTCATTATTATTAATATCTCTAACGCTACTATTCTTAGTATTATAGGCAATACCTTCATATATGTTTTCTTTATTGCCATAGGAATTATTCATGAAATCAAATTTAAATTTTTTGATTAATCTTAATTTCATTTCTTCATTATTTTCTTCATCTCTTTTTCTTTTGTTATTTTTACGACAATAATCATAAACACTGAAATCTTCTTCACTTCTATTTTCATATAAGATGAGACCTCCTTTACTACGTTCACTCGTTTCTGATGAATTGTCATTTGTTGAAAATAAGTCACGGGAAGCAATTTTATTAGTTTTTTCTTTTTTAGCATCATCGGTAGTAAACAGATAATCCAAACTATTTTTATCATTTTCTTCTTTTTTAGCATCGGTAGAAAACAGATAATCTAAACTATTTTTATCAATTTCTTCTTTTTTAGCATCATCGGTAGTAAACAGATAATCCAAGCAATTTTTGTCGATAGCACCACGATTAACATCAAAAAAGTCATCAAGGTAATTTTGGTATTCATCCTCATCAATTATATTTAATAAAGTGGAAGAACCTCCATCTTTATTAGTAAAACCACTATTTCTGGGAGAGTACATTGTTTTTAGTTTTTTTGTTTTAATTGTAAATGTTTTTTTCAATTTTTTCTTTTTATTATAATTATGATATAATAAATTATTCTTATAGAAAAAAAAAAAAATTATTAAAAAAATTTTTTTTCGTTGCAAATTTTTTCTTTTTTTTATATTTTGAAACTAAAATAAAAATTTTAAGATAAGGTTTAATTAAAAATGAATTTAAAATAAAATAAAATTATTAATATGATATTTATTATACCTTACCTATCTTTATTTTGTTATAAATAAAATTTTTCAAAATGAAATTTAATTAAAATGAATTTGAAGCATTAATTCATTATTAATATGGTTATATCTTTCCACTATAATTTTATTATTATTATTATTATTTTGTATTTTCAAAAAAAAATAAAAATGGATAATACATCAAACTAAAAAAAAAATTAAAGTTTAATATATTCCTTTGTTTAATTTAATTTAATTAAAAACCAAAAAAAAAAAAAAAAAAAAAAATTAAAGTTCTATATTAATTATTATAATAAAAAAAAAAGATAAAGGTTTATATTTCATTTTAGTTTCAGTAGATATATTATTCAATTTTTTTATGATATAGTTTAATACATTATAATATATAATATTTAAAAAAGTAATTATTTTTATATATAATTCTATTTATTTTAGAGTATATTTAATTTTATTGGTATTCTATACAAATAATAATATTTTAAAAAAAAATAAAAAAAAAAAAGAATTTTAAAATTTCTATATTGATCTTTATTACTTTAAGATCAGAAATAGATTAAATCATATATCAAATTATAAGTAAAAAAATTTTTAAAGTTTAATTAATGGATTTTTTTTATTTAATTAATTTTTTTTTCAAAAAAAAAAAAAAAAGGTCATGCTAAAATGAAAGTATTATTTTATTTAAATCAAAAAAAAAAAAAAAAAAAAAAAAAAAAAAAATTCAAATAATAATATATAATTTTAATTATAATAATTGATAGTAATTGATTTATAAATAAATATATATCTATGAAAAATTTAGTAGATTAATGATACTTGCAAATTCATTAAACTATATTTATATGATTAGAAAAACGAGTCCTTATTACAATAAAATATTATGAAAATACTAAATAAAAAAAAAAAATAGAGAATATGTATAAATATATTTTTAATAAATAATTCATTTGTTGTTTAAAAAAAAAAGGATTAAAAACTCGTGAATAAACTTAAATAACACGTTTATCTAAATAATAAGAATTATTAATAATTATTATCAAGTGAACGATTTCAAAATATAATTTTTAATTAATTTATTAAAAAGTTATAAAGAATATATTAAATTATTGAATTATTGTTGTTATGATTTTCATTTTTTTTAAAAAAAAAAAAAGAAGAAAAAAAAAAGGTTTTTAAGTAAGGACAATAAGTTAATAAAATTAATTAAATATTAATAAAAATATAATAATTCTTTATATAGAAAAAAAATTATATATTAAAATAATATATATTTATTTTTTTTTTTAAAATAAAAAAAAAAAAAAAAACAGAAAATAAATTAAAAAATAAATAATTAAATGTTTTAATCATTCAAAATTTAAATGTATATATTTATATATAACGGGAATATTAATTATATTAGTATAGAGGTTGATATATATATTAACATTCAATTTTATATCAAATATATATATATATATATTTTTTTTATCAAGAATACCACAAAAAAAAATAATACTAATTAAAAATGAAAAATAATCAATATGAATAAAAACCCATAAAAGCAAAAAGCAAAAAGCAAAAAAAAAAAAAAAAAAAAAAAAAAAATATTAAACATCCATTTTAAAAACATGAACGAATTGAAAAAAGTTAAGATTATTAAATATATATATATTTAAAATACATAAATATCTATCAGTTATTATTATTTATTTTATATTTTAAAAAAAATATCTTTTATAAAAATAAAAGAATATTTTATAAAACTTATAAAGTAATATAAAAATTTCTATATAAAATATATATAATAAAAAAAAATATATATTTTTTTACTTTCTCTAATTTTTAATTAATAATTAGATTCCACCATAGTAGATTATTAGATTAAACTTTACTAATAATATTAATAATTAAAAATTTTTAACTTTTTCATGAAAGTTTAAAAAAAAAAATATAAATTAATAATTATAAAAAATAATATAATTTTATTAAATTATTATTATTATTATTAGCATATTTAACAATATTTAATTAATATCAATGAATTATATTATCATTCCTTTTCATCATTATTAGTTATAATTTTTATTGATAAAAATTTTGATATAATATCATTTCTCGGGATATTAGTATTTAATATATACTATAAGGCTGTAACTAAATAATTTTTATATTTCAGAAAAAATATTATTGAAGTATATAATTCATCATATATAAATAATAATGTTTTATTTATATATTTATTATATGTATAAGTAAATATTTTAAACAAAGGTTATTATTATCATCATTATAATTTTTTATTATATTAAATATATTTAAATTTTCTAAAAAAAATATTAATTTATATTTATTATAAACTAAATAACAAGTTTATGTTATTCTTTGAATCAATCATATTAATAAATATTTTTTTTTTTTTTTTTTTTGAAAGGACAATAAATTAATAAAATTATTATACTCTTAATTAAAAAAAATTATTATTTACTATTTAATTAAAACTTTATATATTTGATATATTAGACGTGTTTTTTTTTTTTTTTTATATATATCATTATTGAGAAAGATAGAATTATTATCATTTAATTATATATTATTTGAATTTTTTATATGAATTACGCGCCTGAACTTTAATAAAAATATAATTAATTAAAAAAAATATTAAATAAAAAAAAATAAAAAAAAAAATTGATAATATATAATAAAAGAAAATGAATATGAATATGAATAAAATTTCATAAAAAATATTTAATATCTTTTAAAAAGTATTATAAAAATGAATTAAAATATAAAATAAAATTATTAAATAATTTGAAAAAAAAAAAAAAAAAAAAACGCGTAAATCACTGTTTGTAAGTTAATAAAAGTATTAATCTTATATTTTAATATAATTACTTTCTTTTAATGGTTTTAAAGAATTACCAATGGTAAGTAAAAAAAAAAAAAATTTAACACTATTGAAATAATATAAAGGTTCCAAAAAAAAAAAAAAAAAAGGAAAAATTATAGAAACACGAATTTAATCTTTAATTAAAAAAAAAAAAAAAAAAAAGATTTACTTTCATTTATTTTTAATTAAATATCAGGTTCCTCCATAGTAGATCATTAGATTAACTTTAATAACTCTATTAATAATTAAAAATTTTAAACTTCTTCATGAAATTTTATTTTTTAAAAAAAAAAAAAAAAAAAAATAAAAATAAAAATATTAATTAAAAATCTAAGAATTAATATAATATTATTGAATTATTATTGTTAGCTTATTAAATAATATTTTCGAAATTAAATTGCAATATTATTCTTTTGATTGTTAGAAGTTATCGAAAACACGTAAAATTTTTATACTTATTAAACCATCTATAAATATAAATTATTTATTAATAACGAGCATATTACTTAAAAATAACACAATATTTATAATTTATTTTATCTATGATGTTATTATTTATTAAAAAAACGCGTGTAGTAACCTAAATTAATTACACATGGATAAAGACAGAATGTGATGAAAGATTTTAATAAATAATTTTTTATAATTGTCAAACAGTAAATTATAATAATTGGAAGGATTAATTAATAAATTGGGTATTTATAATGTGTATCTAATGAATTATTATAATGATTTTCTCATTTATAGAAATTAAAATAATTTTTTTTAATATTCCTTTCAAAAAAGAACGAAGAATTATTAAAATTTATGAATAAAAAATTATTAGAAATAATTTTTTATGTTTTTTTTTTTAATTTTTATTTTTATTTTTTTTGTTGAACAAAAAATTAATTTGATATAAAATAATAATTTTAAATAATATTTTTAAATATTTAATGGTATTAACATACGTTTATATATATTATATCAAAGTTAGTTATATAATTATTGAGATAGATTAGATACATATTATTGTTCAATTATAAATTAATTGATATTTTATTAGTTCATTATTTATAAACACGAAAAAAAATAATAAATAATAATAATAATAATAATAATTATAAAATTAAAAATTAATCAAAATATGAATAAAAATCCATAAAAAAAAAATACTAATTACTTAGTTTATTTTTAATTAATATTATTTAAGAATGGTTAAGAATTAAAATTAAAATTATCAAATTCAAAAAAAAAAAAAAGAAAAAAATAAATAAAAAAAAAACACGTAAATCTCAAATCTTTGTTACCATAAAGCAATTTTAAAAAAAAAATAAAATAAAATAAAATTTTGATTTTTTTTTTTTTTTTTTTTTTTTTTTATTATTTAATTAAAATTTTTATATTTAAAAACTCTATAAATAATATAAAAATTTAAAAAAAAAAAAAAAAAAAAATTAAAATTTAGTTAAAAAAAAAAAGGGAAAAATTAAAATAAAAAAAGAAATAATCTAATCTATAAATTAAAAAAAAAAAAAAGGGAAAAATTAAAATAGAAATACAAATTAATCTAATCTATAAATTAAAAAAAAAAAAAAAAAATTTTTTTTCTTCCTTATTTTTAATTTATGTAAGTATCACACACTCATTAAAAAAAAATTATTAGGTAAACTTTAAAAATTTTAAAAATGAATTAATATTTTTAAACAAGTTTCCATGAAAACTAAAAATGAAACTACAAAAAAAAAAAAAAAAAAAAAAAAAGAAAATGAAAAAATGAATAAATAAAATATTCCTTAACTATTAAAAAAAAATATTATTAAAAAATTTATGTTTGTTTCATTAACTAATATTTCAGAAATCAAAACTATTAAAGTAAAGTGACATCATATTTAAATAATTTTTTTTTTTTTTTTTTTTTTTTTTTGATTTTAAAAAGAAAAAAAAAATATTATTATTATTAAAAGTCTATACCCAATTTTTTTAGAATTTTTTTTTATTATATTTTATTAATTGTTATTTTACATTTGATTTAAACCAAACATATAAATATTTTAAATTTTTTTTATTTATAAATCTAATTAATAAGTATTTTTTTTTAAATGGGACAATAAATTAATAAACATATTTTCTTAATTTTAATTTTTTTTAAAAAAAAAAATACTTTTATTAAGTAAAAAAGAATAATTCAAAACTCACAAATAAAATAAAAATTTTTAAATAAAAGAAAAAAAACATTTTATAAAAATATTAATAATATTAATAATAATAATAATAATAATAAATATATTTATTTTTGAAATCGCGTGAATTAACTTAAATCACACGTGTATTCAAATAATAAAAATAAAAATTATTAATAATTCTCATCAAAAACAATTTAAAAAAAAAATATATACTAAGTATTTCTATATATAATTAATTAATTAAAAAAAATTTTTTTTTTTTTTAATTAATAAGTACTGAATTATTGTTACTATGGTAATTCATATTTTTTTTTAGGAAAGGACAACAAAAATAATAAACTTTTTAAGATATTAAAAAAAAATACATATCTATCTAATATAATAAATAAGAATAATGTAAATAAGAATTTATTAAAATTAAATATTTATATGATTAAAAATAATATTCATTATCACAATATCATAAAATTTTACAAATATATGATTAAACAATTTACTTAGTATTAAAAATAAATATTATTATTTGTTAAAATCGCAATGAATCAACTTTAATTAACATGTTGTATTCATATTAAAATAATGATATTAGAATAGAGAATGTATAGTTTTAATATATCTTAATGAAGAGTTTTTAATTATAGCAGTTATTTACCACTTCCCCGAAGGGTCAAGTACCTACTTTTAAATGGTTAATTTCTTATATATATATATATATATATATATTTTTTTTTTTTTTTAGTTGTCATTGTTACAATAAAGGAAACAGAACTGAATCTACAACCATTTTTTTTTTACAGGTGTACTTTAGTGTAAATCACATTGAAATAAAATAAATATGAATAAAAAATCCGAAAAAAAAAAAAAAAAAAAAAAATTTTTTTTTTTTTAATTACATTAATTATTATTTAAAATGATTTTATCATGAAAATGAATTGAAATATATATAAAAATTTTAATTATTAAGTAAAAGATAAAAAAAAAGAAACATGTAAATCTCAAATTCTCTTTTTAATTTAAATACCTTTACTAAATTTTTAAATTTTAATTTGATTTTTTTTGTTTTTTTTCATTTTAGAAATTACCAATTAATAGTAAAATTCAATACTTATTGAATAATAGATATAAATATAAAAAGTATAATTTTAAATATTAATTTACAAAAAAAAAAAAAAAAAGATAAAATTAAAATTAAAAAATATACATTATATATGATTTGTAATTAATAATTAGGTTCTCAACTTAAAAAATATATATATGAATTAATAAATGATTGTTTTCATGAAAAAAAAAAAAAATTAATATAATTATTTTTTTTTAAGTATTACATCAATAGTATAATATTCTTAAATAATATAGTATTTCAGTATCTATTGTATGGATGATAGAAAATTAATATTTTTTATATTTTTTTAATATAAAAAAAATTTTTTTTTTTTTTGTATTTATAATAGGATAATTAGTAAATTGAAATCATTAAAATCCATAATAAGCAATTTTTTTTTTAAAATTTTTTATTTCTATTTTGTTTTAAAATAAAAATTAAACATTAAATTTAAATTTTTTTTTTCTTTTTTTTTTTTTTATTTTTATTTTTTCTTTAAAAATTTAAATCCTTTGTAATATGTTCAATTTATATAATTTAAATGAATTATAAAGGTTTCTTTATTATTAATTTAACACCTATACCACAAAAAAAAAAAAAAAAAAAAAAAAAAAGAGTTAAATTAAATTAAAATAAATATAAATATAAATATAAATATAAATAAAAAAATAATAATTATTTAGTTTTCTTTTTATAATGCAAAGGAGATCTATTTTTTTTTTTACTTTTCATTGTTTTTTTTATTATTTTTTGAGTGTTCTATAATCTAGGATCTTTTATTTTCAATTCGTGCTAATAATTCTCTGAAAAGTCTATTGATATATTTTAGGTATTTCTATATCAATTTTTTGATGTATCTTTTTATATCAAATTCTTTTTTACATAAAATACAATAATTAATAATTTAATTATTTCCAATATCATTATTATTATTATAAAATTAATTGCTTGTATGAGTGAACAAGGGTCATCTTAAATCAAAATAATAATATTTTTATTGGTGTAGTCTATTAATAATTCGATAATTTCAATACTATTATTATTATTATTATTATTATTATTATTATTATTATTATTATTATTATTATTATTATTATTATTACCTAGCCATATTTCAATATATATATATATATATATTTTTTTTTTTTTATCATCTAATTTTCCAAGGTGTATTATATCATTTCCTATTGTAATTAGTACTATTGAAATTTTGCGTTTTTGATAGGAAATTGATTATATTTAGATGATAAGAAAAAAGTACCTAGATTATATTTTTTTTTTAAATTTTATTTTTTTTATCCCATAAATTTTAATCTCGCCTTTTTTTTTCCTATCCATCAGAAGAGTCAATGAATGATACAGATCCTTATTTTTTTGGAAGTTCTCTACCACTGATAAGATTTTTGTGAAAATTTTTTTTTTTTTAGAAAATAAAACTTTTTTTTGGGGGGTTAATGTATTAATCTATTTATGAAAGTATTCATAAGTTCCATATCCATCAAATTTTGGCAAATCGGACCATTCTGCATGACAAAACTTCATTAATTCATATTTGTGATTAACCAAGTAAAGATATATCATTTGTTACATCTTTACCAGTAGCCGTATCGTAGAACCATGTAACATCATTTGTTATTTCATTATGATGATTAATATAATCAATAGATTTATTGTTTAAGTCATCAAAAATCACCACGAGTACGTATACTTACTATTATTTTTAGAATAAACTCTAAAAAAAATATAAATTTCTTCATTATATTTTTTTTTATTTATTATTATATTTTTTTTCTCTTTTTCTCTGATACATTAGTGCTCCAGTCTCTTCAAAATCAAAGTTTTTATCATAATTATTGGCATTATCAGAGTAGTCTTCACTTCTAGTGTATTTTAAAGTACTTTTATTATTATTATTATTATTGTTTTTTTTTTTTTTGAAGTTAAAGTTAAAATGACACTCTTTTTGGGTAGTATGTCCATTTCACATCACATAATGTGGCAAATAGCAAATTAAAAAAAAAAAAATTTTTTTTTTTATTATTATTATTATCCTTCTTATATCTATTACTGTTTTTTTTTTTTTTTTTTTTTTTTTTTTTTTTTTTTTTTTTCTTTATATCTATTAAATTATTTAAGTCGGGGAATGGGCTTTTTTTTTTGTTTATAATGACCTTGCTAAGGTAACTTAATTCATAATAGCTTTAATTTATTTTTTCCAAGTATTCACCATTGAATTTACTGTTCAAGTCAAATTGAACAAATATTTTTTTATATATATATAATCATCCCAGGGAATGTAATATAGAAATTTTAATTTCTCTTTTTTTTTTTTTTTTTTTTTTTTTTTTTTTTTTTTTTTTTTTTTGTTTGTAAATACCTAATTTAATTTCTTCCTGTTTCTGTGAAGATTTCTTTTTTTTTGTTTGGTCTACCATTCTAATTCTAATTTCTTCTTTTTATTTTTTTTTTTTTTTTTTTTTTTGTTTGGTCTACCATTCTAATTCTAATTTCTTCTTTTTATTTTTTTTTTTTTTTTTTTTTTGTTTGGTCTACCATTCTAATTCTAATTTCTTCTTTTTATTTTTTTTTTTTTTTTTTTTTTGTTTGGTCTACCATTCTAATTCTAATTTCTTCTTTTTTTTTTTTTTTTTTTTTTTTTGTTTGTAAATACCTAATTCAATTTCTTCCTGTTTCTGTGAAGATTTCTTTTTTTTGTTTGGTCTACCATTCTAATTCTAATTTCTTCTTTTTTTTTTTTTGTTTTTTTCTTTTTTTTGTTTGGTCTACCATTCTAATTCTAATTTCTTCTTTTTTTTTTTTTTTTTTTTTTTTGTTTGTAAATACCTAATTCAATTTCTTCCTATTTCTGTGAAGATTTCTTTTTTTTGTTTGGTCTACCATTCTAATTCTAATTTCTTCTTTTTTTTTTTTTGTTTTTTTCTTTTTTTTGTTTGGTCTACCATTCTAATTCTAATTTCTTCTTTTTTTTTTTTTTTTTTTTTTTTTTTTTTTGTTTGTAAATACCTAATTCAATTTCTTCCTATTTCTGTGAAGATTTCTTTTTTTTTTGTTTGGTCAATCATTCTAATTCTAATTTCTTCTTTTTTTTTTTTTTTTTTTTTTTTTTTTTTTTTGTTTGGTCTACCATTCTAATTCTAATTTCTTTTTTTTTTTTTTAAGTTTTATTCTTTGGACTTTAAACTTCTAAGTCTTTTTAAGTCAGTACTTCATATCAGCATGGTTCTTTACCGTATTTTCCTTTTCTTTTAAGTCTTCTCCTAAAACAATAACTGTTACTCATATCTTTTAAAAAAAATTTTTTTTTTTTCTTCGATATTTTTACTAATCATTAATATCAATGTTATAAATTATATAAATATCAAAGAATGCAAAAAAAAAAATTAAAATAAAAAATAATTAATAATTAATAATATATTCATTTTTTTAGTTATTTTAAAACCTTTTTTTTTTCTTTTACCTATAGTCAATTCAGAATGAAGAATTATGTAAGAAAAAAAAAATTTTTTTTTAATCCAAACGTGATCCATGGAAACTGTAGGTAGTTTACTGTCTCTAGTAAGAGGTACAAAACCGAATATTTTTTTTTATTGCTACCAGTAAAAAGCCTCAAAAGAAGAATTAAAAAAAAAACCCTACATTAGGAAGACTTTTTAGTTATCATTAAGGTTTTTTTTTTTTTTTTTATTTTATTTTTTTTAATTTTTTATTTTTTTTTTTTTTTTTTTTAGGATATTCTAAAAAGGTACAAAAAAAAAAAAAAAAAAAAAAAAAATAAAAAATAAAAATAAAAATAAAAAAAAAGAATCCCTCATTGACCTTATCATCAAACATGAATGAATCGATGAACTTCAATTTTTACCAAAATAATAATATAAAATTTTAAAAATAGATTAAAAAAAAAAAAAAAAAAAAATTTATGGACTTCAATTTACTAAATAATATAAAATCTTAAAAATAGAAAAAAAAAAAAAAAAAAAAATAGAAAAAAAAAAAAAATAGAAAAAAAAAAAAAATAGAAAAAAAAAAAAATAGAAAAAAAAAAAAATAGAAAAAAAAAAAAAATAGAAAAAAAAAAAAAATAGAAAAAAAAAAAAATAGAAAAAAAAAAAAAATAGAAAAAAAAAAAAAAGGATAATGTGAATGGATTGTTGATGTAGGTGGTGGTGGTGACCTAAAAAGAAATCAAACTAACCAACCAACAAAAAAAAAAAAAAAAAATAAAAAATAAAAATAAAAATAAAAAAAAAGAATCCCTCATTGACCTTATCATCAAACATGAATGAATCGATGAACTTCCAATTTTTACCAAAATAATAATATAAAATTTTAAAAATAGATTAAAAAAAAAAAAAAAAAAAAAAAAAAAAAAAAAATTATGGACTTCAATTTATCAAATAATATAAAATCTTTAAAATAGAAAAAAAAAAAAAAAAAAAAAAAAAAAAGGGATAATGTGAATGGATTATTGATGTAGGTGGTGGTGGTGGTGGTGGTGGTGACCTAAAAGAAATCAAACTAACCAACTAAAAAAAAAAAAAAAAAAAAAAAAAAAAGAAAAAAAAAATAGAAAAACAAAAAAATTAAGTTAAAAGTTAAATTAAATTAAAATTTGAAAAAAATTTACTTTGTGAGAGGGAGGGGGGAGAGGAGGAGGAGGAGCGAGGAGCGATGATTTTAATGAACGAAATAATCTCAAAGTGAACTTTTTACCTTCTGAAATTCAAAATCAAAAAAAAAAAAAAAGGAATTATTCAACTAAAGAGAGAAAAAAAAAATTTCAACTTATGAGGGAGGGAGCCTTGTTAGCAATTAGGTTTAATATTCTCTACCTTTAATATAAAATCATTAATTAATGATATATTTTTAGAAGTATTTTTATTAATATTTTTATAGTATTATTATTAATATTTTTATAGTATTATTATTAATATTTTTATAGTATTTTTATAGTATTTTTTATGGTATTTTTATAATAATTTATTTTATGAAACAAAAATAATTTTAAAATAAAAAAAAAAAAAAAAAAATTTAATATTCAGTAAATAAGTGGATAAAGATGAATTTTGAATAATTTAGATTTTATAGAAAAAAAAAAAAAAAAAAAATTGACAGAAAAGAAATTTAATAAAAAAGGTGTAAAAATTTAATAAATTATTAATATATTGGTGATTTATTTTATGATAAATGATATGTTTATATGTAAAATAAATAAATATATTAAAATATAAATTAAATAAAATAAATAAATAATTTCAATAAAAATAAATAATTAAATAATCAAGTTTAATAAAAATTAATAAATATTAGTAAGTAAATTAATAAATAAATAAATTAAATAAAACTTAATAAATATCAATAAATAAATAAATTAAATGAACCTTAATAAATATCAAATAAATGAATAAATGAATAATAAATAAATAAATAATTAATTATTAATAAATAAATTAATAAAGAGTTATTAGGATAAATATCAATTATTTAATAATTTATGTCTTAAAATAAGGGTAAATATACACACCATTTTACTTTATTTTTTACTTTATATATATATATATATATAAAATTATGTAAAATAAACACTACTTCTGAAGATAATAATGATAAATAATACTCAGAATATGAAACAATAGATGATACAAGACAAATCAATTATGATATATTTTATTACGCATTAGTAACTATTAATCCATTAATACAATTACTAATAATAATGCTTTTAAAATAAAATATATATATATATTAATATATATATAAAATTAGTAAATTAACAATAAATACCAATGATGACTATCAATAATAAAAAAAGAATAAAATACCTATTCATTAACCTTTAATAATAACAATAAAATAAAAAAAAAAAAAAAAAGTATTAATTATAAAATAGATAATTTTTTATCTAAAAAGTAAACTTATGAATATATAAATAAATAAATAAAAATATAATAAACCATATAAATAAAATAATTCATATAAATTGTTTATTATATTGATAATTATAATATGACAATTATAATATTAAAAATAAAGATCTAATGTTAGTATTCATTATTAATAACATTAATATTAATATTAATATTAGTAATTATTGATATTGATAATAATAATAAATAGAATTGATAATAATAATAAATAATAAATATCAAATAAATTTATATTAAAATTAAAGATGGATACTATCAATCCTTTAAAAAAAATATATATATTAATTTTAATAATTTGAGATGAATTAAAAAAAAAAAAAAAATACGAAGTAGTAATGAATATTTATTTTCATATTTTAATGATGACTCTTAAAAATATTAAAAATATTAATAGATTAAAAAAAATATTTTTATAAATTATTTTTTAATTATTTAAATATTAAAATTATTTTCCTAATAATTATTTAATTATGATTTAATATTAAAATTATTATTAAAATTATTATTAAAATTATTATTAAAATTTTTATTTAAATTTATAAATTTATTATTAAATATTATTAAATATTATTATTAAATATTATTAAATATTATAATTATTAAAATTATTATTAAAATTATTATAAAGTATTAATGTATTTCATTTTATTATATTATTTTTTTCAACTTTTTCTTTTCTTTCCCTTTATTTCATTTATTATGTAATTTCTTTTGTAACTTTTCTCCTATTTATTCCATAAAAATAGAAAAGAGAGAGACCTTAAAAGTATTTTATATTATATGCCTGACAATGTCTTCAAACTGGATCAGTTCGTAAAGAACCTTAACGCTAGAAAGTGGACCGTGAAGTCCAATATACAATTTTTTTTTTTTAGTAGCGGCAATATTTCGAACTTTAATTTTATTTATTTATTTTTTTTTTTATTAATGAATATTTTTTTTTATGAATAATCACACAATTAATAAATATGAAATAAAATAATAATAATAATAATAATAATAATAATAATAATATTCAAAATAAAGTGTATGAATAAATTCAGGAAGAAAAAAAAAAAAGTATAATTTTATAGTGAGAATATCATAAATAATTAAATAATTAAATAAACTCTTTTTATTATTTTTATTTTTATTATTATTATTATTATTATTATTATTATTTTTATTATTATTATTATTATTATTATTATTATTTTTTTTTTTTTTTTTTTTTTTTTTTTTTTTTTTTTTTTTTTTATTTTATCTTTTTATTTATATTTTATAAATTAATTTTTACAAATCATTTTAGTTGAAATGGTATGAATAACTTTTTTTTTTTTTTTTATAATATTTTATTTTATTTTATTTTATTATTATTATTATTATTTTTTATTTTAATTATTTTATTTATCAAAAATAAAATAATTATACTTATATATATAAATAAATAATTTTTTTTTTTTTTTTTTTTAAAAAAAAATGCTATTTTTTTACTATTTTAATGATTATTTATACATATATTATACATACATACATATAAATATATTTACTTTTTTTTTTTGTTGTTGTTGTTGTTGTTTGTTATTGTTGTTATTACTTTTAATGAATAAAACTTTTTTTTTTTTTTTTATTTTTACTTTTACTTAAAATTCTAATATTATTATCTAAAAAAAAAAAAAAAAATTACTTTTTTCTGTTTTTTTTTTTTTTTTTTTTTTTTAATTATTTTTATAAATGCATAAATAATAAATATATATATTTTTTGTTAAATAAATAAATTGATATTATTACTTTAAATTAAAATAAAAACTAAGTATGGGATTTTTTTTTATATTCTTTTTTTCTAATAAATTAAATATTATTATAAATTTTTTTTTTTTTTTAAATAATTATTTAATGAATGACTATATTTTGTTTTGTTTTTTAAATAATAATTCATCAATAAATTTGGTTAATTTATTGATGAATTGGTAATTTATTCTATTTATTTATGAATATATATATATATATTTCTTTTAATGGTTGTTTTATTATTGTTATGTTTTGATAATTAATGGATTTATATGAAAATAAATTTGAAAAGAAAAAAAAAATTTTTTTAATATGAAATTTTTATTCATTGATTATTATTATTTTTTTATCTTTACTTGATTTTGATTTAGTTTGACTTTTAATTTATTTATAGATATTCATTATATTCTTTAGGAGAGAAAAAAAAAGAAAAAAGAAAAAAAAAGAAATAATATATATATAATTAAATATTATTAAAATATATATATATATATATTAATAATAATAAAAATAAAATGTTAATAAAAATTATCTTATTAAATATATATATAAAGTATGATATTATTATCGCTATAACTAATTTTACTATAATTTATTTATTTATTATCACTTTTTATTTTTATTTTTATTTTTTATTTTTTATAATAAAAAAAAAAAAAAAAATATATATATATATAAAATTTTTACTTACTTCATATGAGAATTCTTTGAATTGGGCATCTTTCAATGAACCATCGCTAATTTGACTACTCCTTATGGGTAGTGATCTTTTATTTAATAGATTAGAAGCAGAAGAATAGGCCTCATGAATATAAGAGGTACTTTCATTGGCACTTCCACTAATTTTTCCTCGTGAAGTAATTTCAGCTATTCTATTGGCGTTAAAATTAACCTCAAATTTAAATAAAAGGACATCCACTCCTAAAATGAGTTGAAATGCCACTTTAAAAAAACGAAAAGTTTTATCAATATTGGAAGGAAATATTCTATTAAAATAGGAATTCTTTTTAAGGAAAAATAGAACTGAAATCATAAAACTAACAAAATCTACTGCAAGAATGACAATATAACTTGAACGTTTAATGTAGTGATGAAAGCTCAACGCCTTCTCCTCCACACTTTTATTATAAACTCGTACAAAATAAATGATAAAAATAGAACAAATGAAGTCAGCCAATGCCATAATACCAAAAGTAATTCCGTGTAAGGTATCCAATAATTCACTTGATAGATAACCGTTGATACCTCGTTCATAACCAATAAAGATTCTTACAATAGCAAATGCTGAAAACATAATATAAATAATATATTCTATAACGATGACGGCTTTTCCATTCGCATAAGCCTTCATTTTTATTAAATTTAGATAAGGAATAGAATATTCTGTTATTATCCAGAAAATTTCATTTATGAAAAAGGAATACACAAACATATATTTAGTATTTTCATTTCCATCTCTACAGAGATAACTAATAGTTGAATTTTCTATGATACAACCTAGTAGTCCTGATATTGAAGTATAAAATAAAATTTTCCAATATTTTCCATTTCCAGAATTGATATACATAAGGGCCATTAATATAAATTGTAATAAATACATATTAAAAGAAGAATTATCACATAATCGACTAACCAGTAGTTCAAATAATGAACCTTTTATTGTACAGGTCTTATGAATAGGATCATATCTTTCCAATTGATATAACGTTGGGTCATCGGACATTATGATGAGGTCTATTGTATTATTATAAATCAATTTATTATTATTTTGTTTTTAATAGATGTTTTTTTTTTTTTTTTCTTTTTCTTTTTGAATTTAAAAAAAAAATGGCTGTATTATTATAATTATAATTATTGTAAAAAAAAAATAATAATAATAAATAAGCAAGCAATTTTTTTTTTTTTTTTTTTTTTTTCTATTATTCTTATTCTTAAAAAATTCCTTTTTTCTTAATGTAGGATTTTATTATTTAAATTAAGAGTCATACTTGATTAATAGGTTTTTTTTTTTTTTTTTTTTTCTAATAAAAGTTATAGAAAAAAAAAAAAAAAACAATAATTTATACTATTATTATTTTTTTATTCTTTGATTTAAAAGTTGTTTTTTATTATATTTATAATATCTCATTTAATATTTAAAAAATTCAATAATAATTATATTAATATAATGGTATATATATATATATATTTTTTTTTCAAGATTTCTAAAAAGCAATATATTTATTATTTGATAGTTTTTTTTTTTTTTATTTTTTTAATTTATAATTTTTATTAGCTTGTATATAAATATTTAAATATATTCTACTTTTATTTTTAATTCATTTGAAATACTAAAATTACATTATATTATGGATATTATTATTTTATAAATCATTATTATGGTATAATAATATATATAATTATTAATTATGCCTTTTTTTTTTTTTTTTTTTTTTTGAGATTATATATATATTGGTAAAAAAAAAAAAAAAAAAAAAAAAAAAATTTAATTTTGAAGTTTTTTTCTTTATATTTTTAAACTTTTATTTTTTAATTTTTCATTTATTTATTTTTTATAGTTTTTCATTTTTTTTCTTATGTTGTATATATTAATTAATTAAATATTAATTAATTAACGATTTGAATGACAAATTAATAACTAAATACAAAATATTAAATAATTAAAATAATTAAATAATTGAATAATGGAATAATAAATAATAAATAATAAAAAAAAGTATTTATTAATAAATAATAAATAATGGAATAATAAAAAGAGTATTTATTAATAAATAATAAATAATAAATAATAAAAAAGAAGTATTTATTAATAAATAATAAAAAGAGTATTTATTAATAAATAATAAAAAGAAGTATTTATTAATAAATAATAAAAAGAGTATTTATTAATTAATAATTGAATAAGTATTTATTAATTAATAATTGAATAATTGAATAATAAATTATATGATTTATATAAAAAAAAAATTTTTTTAATGTTATTTCTATATTTGTATATATTTATTATACACAACAACTTATTACATATGCTCATAAACGATGATTATGGAACTTGAAACAACTTCATACAATCATATAACAATAAGATTATGATACAGAGACATTATAAATGTATATTAGGAATGTTAATCACTATTCACACAAATACAGAAAAGTAGTATAGAATATTATTATATTTGGTAAATACAGGTTCATCTCACTCTTTTGTACATGATGATAATTTTCATATTTCATATACAGATTCATCTCACTCTTTTGTACATGATGATAATTTTCATATTTCATATACAGGTTCATATTAACTCTCTCTCTCAACCCGTAATACTACTCATGGGCATATCCATTTCAATTAACACATTCATAAAAAAAAAAAAAACTCATCCCATTTACATCAATGTTAAAATATTTCTTTGTATATTTATTAGAGTTGGTGGTGTATCGATGAATGTGTCACGTCACTCTTTTTGAACATGTTCATATATTTTATATTTAACTTTTCAATTTTTTTATAGAAATTTATATATTTAAATTTATATATATTATTTTTTATATTGTCTAAGTTCTCAATTTTATATTTATTTAAATTTATTTTATATTTATTTTATATTTATTTTATATTTATTTTATATTTATTTTATATTTATTTTATATTTATTTTATATTTATTATATATTTATTTTATATTTATTTTATATTTATTCCTATTTATTATATATTTATTATATATTTATTTAAATTTAATTTAATTTTTTTTTCTTTACTATTAAATATTTGAAACATTTATTATAATAATTAAGGTTATTATTTATTAATTTATTAGTTCATTAATTATTCATTCATTTAAAATGATTATATCATTTATCTATTTAATTAATAATATATTTGTATACTAAATAAATAATTAAATAATAAATAATAAATAATAAATAATAAAGAATAAAAAGAGTATTTATTAATAAATAATAAATAAATAATAAATAATTGAATAATAAATAATAAATAATAAATAATAAAAAGAATTAAAATGATATTTATTAATAAATAATAAAAAGAGTATTTATTAATAAATAATAAAAAGAATATTTATTAATAATAAATAATTGAATAATATATAAAATAAATTATAAAAATTAAAAAATAAATTTTTTTTTTATTTGGTACAACTTTAAATGTGTTCGTTCATTGGTTGAGAGGTTTATGCTGATTTTGAAAAATTTACCGTAACTAAAAATAGTCAATAATAAAAGAGTCATAAATAGTCAATAATAAAATAGTCAATAATAAAAGAGTCATAAATAGTCAATAATAAAAGAGTCAATAATAAAAGAGTCAGAAATAAAAATAACTAAAATAGTTAAAAAAAAAAAAAAAAAAAAGGAGAAAAAAAAAAATTTGTTTTTTTTGGTTGATTAAATAAAACTTCAATGAATTTTTTAATTCATTCTAAAATGAAAAAAAAAAAAAATTTTAAATTTTTTTTTTTTAATTTTTAGTTCATTAATTAATAAATTTCAACACTCATCTATTTAAAGCCACATCACTCATTTCATACTGATTTCATACTGATTTCAGTTTATTTCAGTTTATTTCAGTTTAGTTTTTTTTTTTCTTAATTTAACTAATAATAAATAATTGAATATTAAATAATAAATAATAAATAATTAAATAATAAATATATAAAAAAAAAAAAAAGTATTTATTATTTATTAATAAATAATAAATAATAAAATAAATAATTGAATATAGATTTATAATGAATATATTTATTTCATTAATATAATAATATTATATGTATATATATATTTTTTTATATTTTTTTTATATTATATATTACATTATATTACATTTAATATATAATATATAATATATATTATTTATTATATATTATATACTATGTATATATATTATATATTACTTTTTATATATTTTATATATTATATTATATATTACATTTGATATTATATTATTTGGTGTTACAATATATTATATGTAATCCTATTTATATATATTGTATTCTATGGTATTATATATAATTGAATGTATTTTATTATATGGTATTTATATATTTTATATATTTTAATATATTATAATGTATTATAAGTGTTCACATGGTAAAAATAAATTTTTTTTATGAATTTTTTTTTTTTTTTTTGAAACTGGGATTAATGAATGAGGGGAGGGGAAGAGGAGGACAGTCCTCTCCAGTCTCTCCCATAAAGATAGCAGACACTCCATTGGATTCTATGTTCTTTGCCATATTGTTTTGTTTTGGGGTGGACATGAAAAACCTCTCTCTTAGCAAGATTAATATGAAAAGTATTAGCCACTTTATAGGACAGACAGACAGACTTTTTCAAGTGATCTCTTTTAAGTATCATCACTAAGAATAACTAACTACACTAATCCTAAAATAGATCAACTGCTCTCTTCATTAGCAATTGTAGCGTCTAGCTAATGGGATTTTTTTTCACCATGGGGAGCAACCATCTAACTTTATTTATAAGAAAAAACACCCTGGAAGGATAAAAATCACCCCATATAAATTTAGGAGGTAGTTGCAGAATCTTAGGTGTCATAAAACAATACAAAAAATAAATAAATAAATAAATAATTGAATAAATAAATTAATGAATAAATAAATATTTTATTATTATTATTATTTTAATATTATTATTTTTTTTCTCATTATTTATTAAAAATAGAGAAAAAAAAAAAAGAAGGAACAAAATAAATTAAAAAAAAAATATTAAATTATTTAATACTATTTATTCTTATATTCATAATAAATAAATAAATTAATAAATAAATTAATAAATAAAATAAATAAATAAAACAATATTTTCAATTAACAAAAATAAAAATAAAAATTAGATTAAGCTATTATTCTATTATTCTATTATATTTTATTTATTCTATTATCTATGATATATATTATATATTATCTATTAGATTAGATATACAATAAAATATAAAAAATAAAATTAATATATATAATGAATAATTATCTATTATTCATTATTATATAATTATTTATTATGATATAATTATTCATTATGATAATAATTATTTATTATTATATAATTATTTATTATTATATAATTATTTATTATGATATAATTATTTATTATGATATAATTATTTATTATGATATAATAAATAATTATAAAACATATAAAATTAAATTTTGTAAATTTTTAAATTTAACCAATAGAATGAATTTTAATAAAATTGGAAATATCGATTGAAACAATAGCATCCTTGATTAAAAATTAAATCTAACCTATTATTTTGTATAAATTTTAATTTTAATAATTATTTAATTGTAAGGGTCGACTTCTATTGGTTTCCTATTTTTATTATTAGAGAGCATTTATTTATCTATATATTCACTTATTCATTTATTTATTTATTTATATTAGTAATATTATCTATATTATTTATTTACTTATTTATTTATTTATTTAATTTATTAACCAATTAGTTTTATTTTTTTTAATTTAAAAAAAAGTTAATATAAATAGTTTGAATATACAATTGCATCATATATTATAATACACTTATAAAATATATCTACTAAATTAAAAATACAAAATAAATAATTAAAAAATTCTAAATAATAAAGTTTAAATGATATAAATTAAAGTTTAATTTATATTTAATATAAACTTTATTTTATATCAAAAGTAAAGTTAAAATGATATAAATTAAAATTTAAAAAATTTTAAAGAAAACATTTTATTGGTTGAAAAATTTTATTTTATCCAAAATATAAATTAAAAAAAAAATTTTTTTTTATATTTAAAAAATTTTTATTTGTTTGTTTGTGAATTACATTTTTTTTTTCTTTTTATTTATTTTATATTTTATTTTTATATATTTTATTTTATTTTATTTTATATATTTTATTTTATATATTTTATTTTATATATATTTTATATTTTATTTTATATATTTTATTTTATATATTTTGAATTTTAATTTTTTAATAGTCGTTTTGTATATTTTTTAATTAGAAGGTAAAAAGAATGAAAAGATTTAAAAAAAAAAAAAAAAAAAAGCATTTATTTTCTATTTAGAATAAAAAAATTTAAAATTAAAATAAAATAAAATTTGACATTTTTAATTTAAAAAAATAAATAAATAAATAAATAATATTTAAATAAATAAAAATTATTAAATAAAAAATTAAATAGAAGATATATTAAAAAAATTAATAATAATAATAATAATAATTAAAATTTGTTTAATAAAACTAGGATCATAATTATAATAAATTAGGTTGATAATAAATAAATAATTGAATAGATGAATAAATAATTAAATAAGTAATTAATTAATTAATTGAATAGATGAATATAGAATTAAATAATTAATTAATTAATTAATTGAATAGATGAATATAGAATTAAATAATTAATTAATTAATTAATTAATTGAATAGATGAATATAGAATTAAATAAATGAGTATAGAATTAATAAAAAAAAAAAAAATTTAATAAAGATTTTAATTAAATTAAATTTAGGTTGATCATAAATAAAAAATAAATCAAATCTTTATAATTAGGATGAAAATTTCAATTAATTAGGTTGATAATCAATAAAAAAATAAATCAAATCTTTATAATTAGGTTGTTAATTTCAATTAATTAGGTTGATAATCAATATAAATAATGAAGGATTCATAGAAAATAGAAAAAGAAAAAAAAAAATTTTTTTTTTTTATTAAAATATATAATAACCTCATGGAATAAAAAAAAAAAAATAAAAATAAAAAAGATAAGAACAATTAAGAATTCTTAAATTTTTTTTTTTTTTTTTTTTTATTTATATATATATATATTTTGATATGTCTCAATATTATTTAAATTAATAATATAATTAATAATATAATATATAAATAATAAATATAAATATTTTATTAATTATGTTGGATAGTTTTAATAAGTAGGATTAAAATATACAATTAAATAAATGAAATTTCTTTTTCTTTTTCTTTTTTTTTCTCATATTAATTTCTTTTTTTATACATAATAGATAATATTTATATTATATATAAAAAGATTTTATCTATCATTATTTTATTGAACTTATTATATTATATTTTATCCTATACTCTAAATTACTTAATATATATAATGATTTTTTTTTCCCATTTTAATATAGTATATTTTATTATTAAAAAATAAAATAAAATAAAATAAAATAAAAGTAATGATAATAATAAAAATAGGTGAATGGGTGAAAAATAGGATGGAATAAAATAGGAATGAAAAAGAGTTATTTCTTTCTCGTTTTTTTTTTTTTTTTTTTTTTTTAGGGATGATGAAACTTTTTTTTTTTTTTTTTTTTTCTCTTATATTGTTATTTTTATTGTTTCAGTAGTATAATAATACCATCTGTTAGAATTTTTTTTTTTTTTTCATTATTGTTAATTGAAAAAGTATCATTTTTTATTACTATAATTTTAAAAGTGTAATAGTGGGACTATCTGTACTTGGAATTGATTGATTTATTATTTTTTTTTTTTTTTTATTGATGCTATTGTTTTAGTAGTAGTGAAGTAGTACTATCTATAGTAGGGATGGGAATGATAGATCTTTATATATATATATATATATTATATTTTATTTTTTTATTATTTTTATATTTATTATTTTTATTATTTTTATTATTATTATTATTATTATTATTATTATTATTATTATTATTATTATTATTATTATTATTATTATTATTGTACATTAATTTCAAGATTTATGTATAAAAAAATTATAGTTAATATATATATTATAAATCAGGTTATTAATTGATTTATCACTAATTATCAGTTGATAATAACTTTATATAATCCATTATATATATAATGTACATCATAGAGTAGAGATGTTAAAAAAGTTTCATAGTTTATGATGGTCATTACAATATTAGAGTATTAAATATAAGATATTTTGAGATGAAAAAAAAAAAATAAAGTAATAAATAAAATATTAAATAAATTAATAAATATTATAATAAATATTATAAAATAATATATTATTAAATAATATATTATAAGATAAATTAATTAGACATTAACTTTGGAGGGTCATCCTGAGGAACTGCTGAAGGTGATGGTTTACTCTGGCTTACTTTATCGATGGTAACAGTGTGAGTTCCCTCCAGATCTCGTCTCTCCTTACTTTTCTTTCACTCATAAGAAGCTACCACCACACCAACAATGCAAATATATATATATATATATATATATTAAAAACCTTATTATATTAAAAACTTATATAAAGATAAAGAACTTCTCATTCATGTTCATATATTTAGTAAAAAATTGAATATTTTATAAAGTTAGGTAAAAATAAAATAAAAATCCTTCTCAAACAGAACCAAACCAAATCTATTGAAAAAAAAAAAAAAAAAAAAAAAAAAAAAAGAGAAAAGAGTTCAAAAGAAATAAAAAAAAAAAAATTTTTTTTTTTTTTTTTTCAATTCTATACTCTATGATTCTATATTTCAACAAATTTCTTAAACTGAAATTTATTTCCTTCCTAAGAAGGAGGGGGAAGATTAAAGGAATTTCTATCTCTATCTCTATGCCTATCGGTCACTTTCTATTTTTTTTTTTCATACTCTTTCATTTTTCAAATGATAAAATAAAAATAAAAATAAAAAATAAAAATAAAAAATAAAAATAAAAAATAAAAATAAAAATAAGAAAAAATAAGTTATTAAACAATAAATAAATATTTAATAAAATTTTCATTTAACTTTTTTTTTTTTTTTTTTTTTTTTTGATTTATCAAAGTGATTCTTTCCTGACATTTCTTATCTTTTGTTGAAATATTAAAAAAAAAAAAAAAAAAAAAGAAAAAAAAATTTAACGCTGAAAAAAAAATATATATATTTTATTATTTTATTTATTCATTATAAGCATTATATATATTTATTATTACTATCATTAATATTATTATTTTTAGTATATATTCTTATATTTTGTTATTATTAATGTTATATTTTATTCAAATAGTATTTATAACTTTATGATCTATTTTTTTTTTTTTTTTTTTTTTTTGAATGTACTATTTTAATAAAATTTATTTAAATTAAAAATTTCATTGAAAAATTATTGAATTCTTTTTTTCTTTAAATTTAAGTTTTTTCCGGGCTATCTTGACATCCCATTTCTTCAAGGATGGAGTCCCTTACATTCATGAGCATAGTATTGTGAGTAAACCTAGGCGAGGAGATAAGCCACTGCAAAAAAAAAAAAAAAGAAAGGAAAGTCTTAGTAAATTTCATGCTTTCCTAAGAGCTGATTCCAACACACAAACAAACAAACCTCATCATTCCATTGGTTAAAGGAAGGAAGAAAAAGTTTAGAGACCCCTTAAAAACCAAATCGTCGTCGCACTACCCTTCAACTCTTAACTCATAACTCTGACATTGAAGTTGAAATGGGGGCGAGAAAAAAATAAAACTTTGGCTTGATTAAAAAAAAAAAAAAAAAAAAAAAAAAAAAAAAAAAAAACCCATGGAACGGATCCTCAAGTTCAAACTTAAAAAAAAAAAAAAAAAAAAAAAAAAAGAGAGAAGACCATAAGAAAAAAAAATTACTGGCAACTGACTGCTAAATACTATAATGCAATAATGATAAACTATTTCCCTATACCTTTCATACCTTTTTTTTTTTTTTTTTTTACCTTTGAACGTTTTGAGTAGAGAATGTTCAGGTGGAAATATGGAATACCTTCAATATCATCATTATCATCATTATCATCATCTTCATAAGTGAATCCGATGACTATTAAATAAAGTTTTACGTCTTCATTCTTTCAATTACCCTCCCACCTTACCTTTAGGGAAGGGTAGCAATGAAATTGACAAAGTGGTTAAAAATAAAAAGGATTGGAAGAACATCGATGGTACATGAATTTAGTAAAAAAAAAAAAAAAAAAAAAAAAAATCCCAATTTCACCATAAATTTTGAGATGGATAGAATACTATAATATAATATAATAATACCAAAAAAAAATTTTTTTCACGGACAGATGAAGAACAACCTTCTGGGTTTAATATTTAATATTTAATATTTAATATTTAATATTTAATATTAGTAGTAGTAGTAGTAGTAGTAGTAGTAGTACTAAAAATGGTAGAATGAATGATGGCAGCCACAATAATACTGAAAAGTCGTCCGTCCTAAGTTGATAGTGTAAGATGAAAGAGTACCCTCTGATCTTTGAGCAGGGAGTAACTTCGGAAATATATAAGTTGGACATAGGAACATTGGAACACCATTACAATCAATAGAAAGATCAGTAATGATAGAGACGACCAACAGCAAAAAATAAATGATAAAAAAAAGTATGATTTATTTATTTTTATTTTTAATAATAATAATAATTATTATTATATATTAATTTTTTTTTTAAATGGTTCATTTCTTATTATTTCTATTATTAGTTTTCTAATTAATTATAAATCATCTTCAATAGATAACTTTATTATTAATTTATTATATATAATCATCAGAATATAAACTTAAATATATATAGAATTTTATTTTATTTTATTTTTTTTTTTTTTTTTTTTTGATATAAATTTTTAAAGTTTTAATGCTAAATTTTTTTTTTTAATAAAAAGATACCTTTTTTATTAATGGTATTATAATTACACACAATTAGAGAGTATAAATCAAAAAGAGTCACACAAACGCCCTCTAAAATGATTTCGTCATTCAATAAATGCATTTGTTCAAAAATTATACCCTTGATTACAAGGCCAATCAGGCCCTTATTACTTAGGTATCAAATTATACTTCTCTACATAATAATATAAAATAATTGATAAACTAGAACTAAAATAATATATATAAACTTTTTAATTATTATTCTTAACATTTTCCCTCCCCTCCTCCCTCCCTTCAAAGTTTAATATTCTATATTAAAACATTGTTCAATATGTCATGTCTAAAAGTATTTGTCTTCCATGTGTGTTGTTTAGATATTTAGTAAAAAAATTTCGTTTTTCTAGGTTGTCTTGTTGGGATTTTTATATATACTTAGAGAGTTCTATTTCTCCTTTTTTCTTTTTTTTTTTTTTTTTTTTTTTTTTTTTTTTTTTTTTTTTAACTAAATCTCTTATAGGATGGTAATTTTTTTTTCTCTAACTAAATCTCTTATAGGATGGTAATTTTTTTTTCTCTAACTAAATCTCTTATAGGATGGTAATTTTTTTTTCTAATTAAATCTCATATATGATGGTATTTTTTTTTTTTTTTTTTGATATCTATGGTCTTTGATTTTTTTGGATTGATTGTTCCATTCTTGCAACTAGAGAGGGTCCCGTTTTGGTTTGGTTATTCTGTATTTGATCATTCTATCTTAGGGTTTGATATTACGATTCATTGCTTTAACCGCATGATTCTTCTACCATCAACAAAAGTTTATTAGCTCCTTCAATTTTTTATGGCAGGGTATTCACTTTCTTGCAGTTGATGTTGATTTGGAATTTCTCTTTTTAAAGAAATTTTTTTTTTTTTTTTGTTCCTTGTGATTTTCTTCTTCAGTTTCTGCTTTCATAATTAATTAAAAAAAGAATATAAATTATATTTTAGTATATCCTATTTTTTTTTTATTTTTTTTTATTAATTAAATATTTTCCTTTTTATTCATAATTTTTCACATCCTTTTGGGTAGATGTCTTAATTTAATTGTATTTTGTATTTTTTTGCTGACAATAGCTGATTATTATTTCTCAATGAAATC
The DNA here is from genome assembly GCA_016946835.1 of Neocallimastix lanati (nom. inval.). Taxonomy (NCBI): domain Eukaryota; kingdom Fungi; phylum Neocallimastigomycota; class Neocallimastigomycetes; order Neocallimastigales; family Neocallimastigaceae; genus Neocallimastix; species Neocallimastix lanati (nom. inval.). Next base: position 132,124 of record JACVTC010000061.1, read on the forward strand.
ATATTTCAAGGTAGGTGAGAATGTCTCTTTTAATAAGTCTACCCCTAAAACTTTTGTGTGTGTAAACTCCTCTCGCGGCGAAGCGAAGCATGCTTTTTTTTTTTTTTTTTTTTTTTTTTTTTTTTTTTTTTATGTCATTTCCTTCAGAATCATGCTTATATTTTAAAATACCCATCGTGGTGTTAGTTAATTTTATAGTTATTTCTTCTGATTAAAATAACTTCTGTGGACTTAATATTTATATATTTAGTATTTCTGGAATTTTGATTGTCAACTAAATATCTTATAATTATTGCTAAATTTTTATTATCATCTCTCTCTTTATTTTTAACTTTTTGTAATAAATGAACAATACTGGTGGATGATACACTATCATAGAATGATGGGTTTAACTCGTTAGATGATGTGTCGCTATTCTTTATACTGTAATTTTCCCATCATTGTATGGTGATTTTGTTATATAATCGTTTTATATTAATAGGTGTTTTTTTTTTGTTGTAAATAAAAATGGTTAAATCAACGGAGACTCGTAATCTTTAAAATTTTAATGATAAATTTTATTAATAAAAGACACCATTTTATTAATGGTAATATTATTATACGCAATTATATAGTATAAATCAAATATAGTAACACTAGTGCTATAAAACAATTCGCAATACATGAAATGCATTTCATCATTTGTTGAAATTATACGTTTGATTACAAAGTTATTCAAGCCTTATTACATATGTATTAAATTATACATGTACATATTATATAATTAATTTATAACTACACTAAATATTAAACTTTTAATTTTTATTCTTAACATAAATAATTATTGAAATATTTAATATTTTAATTAAATTTTAATAAAATTGGATAAATTTTTATTAAAATTTATTTTAGTATAATTATTCTCTAATATACTTAATATTTAAAAAAAAAAAAATAAATATATATATATATATATATAATTGTTGAAAAAAATAATAAATATTATAATGAAAAATAATTATAATAATTTTATTTAAAAAAAAAAATATTATATTTTCAAAATAAGATTTATATATATAATTTTAGTAAAATTATCCATTTATATTAATAATATTTTAATGAGTAATATGAATCATATATATAATTCAGAAATTTTAATTTTTTATAATATTATACCCAATAAAAACATATTAAAAGTAATCTTTTTGAATATTTTTACTTAGCATATTATATTAATACTTTAAAATATTACAATTACTATGAAAAAAAAAACCCTTAAAAAAGGTTAAATTAATAAAAAAAATTATATGAAAAATTAAAAAAAAAAAAAAAAAAAAAAAAAAAAAATCATTAGTTCTGAAAATTTCCCATGATATATTCATGAATATTAATATTAGATCACATTTCTAATTAAGAAATCTTACTATAAAATTATTTATATTAAAAGTAATCTTTTAAATATTATTATTTTTATAAATATTTATAATATTTAATATTAAGAAAATTTTCCTTGAAAAAGTTTTAATATTTAAATATAAAAAAGGGAAATATATAAAATTTAATGTTATTTTTATTTTAAAAAATAAATAAATTTTATTTTATTATATTAATTTATTATATTATAATCATCCATTATATAGAATTTCAAATTTATTGATATAAATAATTTTTTTTGAAATAATATAATTAAATTTAATATAATTGGATAAAATTTTATTGAATTTTTTTATAATAAAATTTTGTTATAAAAATATAAAAATATAAATTACAAATAAATATTGATTTTATATAATTTTATTTTAAAAACTAAAATATTAATATATAAATATTAATTTATGAATATTAATGATAATAATAAATTATATATAAAATATTAATATATAAATATTAATGTATGAATATTAATATTATAATAAATAATTATAATAATAATAATATTATTATAAAAAACATTATTATTTTATCTAAAAACTATTTATATTTAAGTTTAGTGAATATTTGTTTATGAATATTTATATATATATATATATATTTTTATAAAAAGAAATTCAATTATATTTATCTTATATTATTAAGTAAAACTTGTCATTTCAATACGGTTATTAAAAATATTGTATATCATATACTTTATAAATATTTTATACCTCATTTTTTAATTTATTCAATAATTTTATTATTGTTAATAAGATAATAATTTTACATTTGGAAAATTTATTTAAATTTTATAAATTAACTATAAAAAAATTTATATAAAAAATCATAAAAAAAAAAAAAAAAAAAAAAGTGTTGAAAATTTCCCATATTAATTCAGAAATTTTAATTTTATATTATATTTTATAAAAAAATAAAATTTTAAGCATATTAAAAGTAATCTTTTAAATATTATTTATATAAATATTTAGAGTATTTAATTTAAGAAAAATTTACTTGGAAAAGTTTTAATATTTAAATATAAAATATAAAATAGGTATATAAATTTAATATTATTGTTACTTTACAAAATATAAAATTTATTTTATAAAACATTGCAAAATTTATTTGTATATATTTTAAAAATTTTCAATTTTAATTTATATAATATTAAATACAATAAAAACATATTAAAAGTAATCTTTTTCAGTATTTTTACTTAGCATATTATATTAATACTTAAAAAAATTGAATTTTTATGGCATTGAAAATGGTTAATTTAATAAAAATTTATATAATAAATTAAAATAAAAAAAAAAATTAGTTCTGAAAATTTCCCATATATAAATGATATATTAATGAATATTAATATTAAAATACATTTCTAATTCAGAATTTTTAATATATTATTACATATTTTATAAAAAATAAAATTTAAGCATATTAAAAGTAATCTTTTAAATATTATTATTTATATAAATATTTATAATATTTAATATTAATGAAAATTTTCCATGGAATGGTTTTATTATTTAAACATAAATTAATGATAAATATAAATTTTAATATTATTTCTATTTTAAATTAAAAAAATAAATTTTATTTTATAATTAATTTTAATTTATATAATATTATATATAATAGAAGCATATTAAAAGTAATTTTTTTGGAGTATTTTTACTTTGCATATTATATTAATATTTTGATATATTATTTGTTATTACTTTGAAAAAAATCCTTGAAAAAGGTTAAAATATTAGATTCAAAAAAAAAAAGTTTTTTTATATACATTGATAAAAAGTTATATAATTATTATAAAAAATAAATTAATTACTAATATTAATAATTTTAATTTAGAAATATAATTAAAAATATTTTTTAATTTGACATTTTTATATAAAATATTTAAAATAAATTTTAATATAAAAGAACGAAATTTTTTTTTTTTTATTTTTTTTCTTCATTATAATTATATAATAATTATAAAATTAATTTAAGATAAAAATAATAAATATAAATTTGTAAATAAAATATAATATGAATTCTTTTCAATTTTTAGTGGCCGTGACCGCTTCGTTAGGTGGTCTTCTTTTCGGTTATGAATGTGGTGTCATGAATGTTGTCCTTGTAATGGATGCTTTCCGTATTTTCTTCAAGTTCCATAATTGGAATGGTGATGCCCTTGATGAAAATGGTAAAGAAATTACTAATGATTCTCAAGAAAAATGGTATCGTGATTTAAAAGAAGCTGATAATAAAGCTACCCTCGAAGGTGTTATCACTTCAAGTTTCGTTCTCGGTGCTCTTTGTGGTGCTCTCATGGCTACTTATCTTGGTGAAAGATTCGGTCGTCAAAGAACCATCATGATCGGTGCTTGTATCTTCACTTGTGGTGCTATCATTCAAGGTTTATCTGTTCGTTCTTGGATTATGATTGCTATTGGTCGTCTTATCACTGGTCTTTCTATTGGATGTAATGGTGTCCTTTGTCCAACATACATTTCTGAAGTTGCTCCAGCTAAGATCAGAGGTACTCTTTCATCTTGCTACCAACTTATGACTACTTTCGGTATTATTGTTGCTGCCATCATTAATTCTATCGTTTGGTATTATACTAATATTAAACCAGAAGGATTAGGAGTGAAAAGATCAGATAAATGGGCAGAAGTTCCTAATTTCGAATGGAGATTTGCACTTTTATTCCAAGTAGTTCCAGGTCTTGGTCTTGCTATTCTTATGAGTTTCCTTCCAAAATCTCCAAGATGGTTATGTTCTAAAGATCGTGATGAAGAAGCTGCTGAAGTTTTAGCTAAACTTAATGCTACTTCTACTTCTGATTCTCTTGTTCAAGAAGAACTTAAAGCTATTCAAGAAGATGTTGCCGCTACTCGTGCTGCCGGTTCTTCTTCTGTCGGTGAACTTTTCAGTCCTGTTATTCGTCGTCGTACTTTCATTACTTTCTTAATGCAACTTTTCCAACAATGGACTGGTATTAATGTCATTATGTATTATCAATCTCAAATTTATGGTGAAATTGGATTTACTAAATTCATGTCCACTGTTGTTCTTCCAATCATTAACAACTTTGTCAATTTCATTTCAACCTTCCCAGGTATGTGGGGTATTGAAAAATTAGGACGTAAAACTTTATTAGTTATTGGATCACTTATGATGATGGTATTCCATATTTCTACTTGGGCTTTCTCTACTCAAACCTACAAAGGAAAGTTATGGCAATATTTAGCAGTTGCTAGTATTTTCCTTATGGTCTTTTCTTTCGCTTGGACTTGGGGACCAGTTCCATGGGTTTATCAAGCTGAAGTTTTCCCACTTCGTGTCAGAGTTAAGGGTAGTGCTGTTGGTACAGTCTCTAACTTCCTTAACAATTGGATTATTGCATTTGTTGGACCAGCTCTTATGAAAGCATGGAGTACTAAGACTTTCCTTCTTTTTGCAGCTGCTTGTTTCCTCGCCTGGGTTTATTCTCAATTCTATGTTATTGAATGTAAGGGACTCAATCTTGAAGAAATGGATGCCAAGATGGCCGGAAAAGCTTAAATTTACTGAAAAGAATTCATAAATTTCAATGAAATTTTTAATAAATAAATTTCATTAAAATAATTAATTCAAAAAATTAATTTAAAAATTAAAATTAAAAAAAAATATAAAATTAAATAAAAATTTAAAAAAAAAATATAAAAATATAAAAAATATTTAAATGTATATATATATAATACATATATTTATATATATATATATAGTATAAAACAAAGCTAATCAAATATACAAAAAAACAAAATCGACTAAAAATTGAAAACTGTTCATTTTTTTAAAAAAAAAATTGATAATAACTAATATATAATTTTTTATATAATAGTTTTATCATAAATATAGAATATAAAACTTAAACTTAACTTAAACTTAACTAAATAAATAATAAACAATTGAAAAAAAAAAATTTAAATAAGTATTCTTTTTTATTTTTATAATTTTATATTATTATACTTTTTATATTTTTATTAAGGTATACAAATAATATATAAGAATATATATATATATTTAATTACATTTTCATTTTTATTTTTTAATTAATATTTTCATTAGTTGTTGTTTTATTTGTAAATAATTTACAATTATATGATAATTAAATTTTTTATATTCCTTTAAATATTAAAAAAATATAAAATAGAAAGATGGATTAATAGAAAGTAACAGATTCTATTAAAAATTAAAAAAAAATATACATAAGTATTCTTTTTATTTTTATAATTTTTTATTATTATTATTTTATATTTTTATTAAGGTATACAAGTTATATATAAGAATATATATATATATATATAATTACATTTTCATTTTTTTTAGTTAAAATTTTCAATAGATTGTTTTATTTGTAAATAATTTTTTTCATATGACTTTAATTATTAGAAAAAATTATAAAATAGAAACATGGATTAATAGAAAGTAACAGATTCAACTAATAATTAAAGATTATAATTATAAAAAATTATTTTTTATTATATTTTTAAAAATTATATTGAATTTTCTCTGTATTTGTATAATTATTTAATATCATAACAATAGAATAATTAAAATTTCGAATAAATACTAAAATATATATTAATGATAAAAGGCATAATTCAGTTTTTTATTTATAATTTTAATAATAATATTATTATTATATTTGTTTTAATTTATTTTTAAACTGTTAATTTTCTTATCATTTCTCTTATTATTTATTATGAAATATCTTATATAAAAAACTTTTTTTATTTATTATATAATCATTAATATATTAATTTAAATATATATAGAATTTCAATTATAATACTTTTTAATTAAAATTTAATATAATTGGATAATTTATTACAAAAATTTATTTTTAATATAATTGATATAAAAAAAAAAAATATAAAACTCAAATAATAATAAATATTAAAATTCATGAACTACACATATATTTTATTTAAAAAAAAATATATATTTGTTTAAAAAAAAATAAATATTATAATGAAAAATAATTATAATAATTTTATTAAAAATAAAATATTATATTTTCAAAATAAGATTATATAAATAATTTTAGTAAAATTATCCATATATATTAATAATATTTTAATGAGTAATAATATTTGATCATATATATAATTCAGAAATTTTAATTTTTTATAATATTATACCCAATATAAACATATTAAAAGTAATCTTTTTGAATATTTTTACTTAGCATATTATATTAATACTTTAAAATATTACAATTACTATGAAAAAAAAACCCTTGAAAAAGGTTAAATTAATATAAAATTGTATGAAAAATTAAAAAAAAAAATTAGTTCTGAAAATTTCCCATGATATATTCATGAATATTAATATTAGATCACATTTCTAATTATGAAATTTTAATATAAAATTATTTATATTAAAAGTAATCTTTTAAATATTATTATTTTTATAAATATTTATAATATTTAATATTAAGAAAATTTTCCTTGGAAAAGTTTTAATATTTAAATATAAAACAGGAAATATATAAAATTTAATGTTATTTTTATTTTAAAAAATAAATAAATTTTATTTTATTATATTAATTTATTATATTATAATCATCCATTTATAAACTTAAATATATATAGAATTTCAAATTCATTGATATAAATAATTTTTTTTGAAATAATTTAATTAAATTTAATATAATTGGATAAAATTTTATTAAATTTTTTTATAATAAAATTTGGTTATAAAAATATAAAAATATAAATTACAAATAAATATTGATTTTATATAATTTTATTTTTAAAAACTAAAATATTAATATATAATCATTAATGTTATAATAAATAATAATAATAATATTATTATTATTATAAAAAACATTATTTTATCTAAAAAACTATTAACTATTTATATTTAAGTTTAGTAAATATTTATTTATGCATATTTATATATATATATTTTAATAAAAAGAAATTCAATTAGATTTATCTTATATTATTAAGTAAAACATATCATTTAAATATGGTTATTAAAAATATTGTATATCATATACTTTATAAATATTTTATACCGCATTTTTTAATTTATTCAATAATTTTATTATTGTTAATAAAATAATAATTTTACATTTGGTAAATTTATTTAAATTTTATAAATTAACTATAAAAAAATTTATATAAAAAATCATAAACAAAAAAAAAAAAAAAAAAAAGTGTTGAAAATTTCCCATAATAATTCAGAAATTTTAATTTTATTATTAAAAATAAAATTTTAAGCATATTAAAAGTAATCTTTTAAATATTATTTATATAAATATTTAGAGTATTTAATATTAGAAATTTTTCCTTGGAAAAGTTTTAATATTTAAATATAAAATATAAAATATAAAATATGTATATAAATTTAATATTATTGTTACTTTACAAAATATAAAATTTATTTTATAAAACATTGCAAAATTTATTTGTATATATTTTAAAAATTTTTAATTTTAATTTATATAATATTAAATACAATAAAAACATAATAAAAGTAATCTTTTTGAGTATTTTTACTTAGCATATTATATTAATACTTTAAAATATTAAATTACTATGGCAAAAAAAATCATTGAAAAAGGTTAAATTAGTAAAAAATTTTATAAAACATTAGAAAAAAAAAAAAAAAAAAAAATTAGTTTTGAAAATTTCTCATATATAAATGATATATTAATGAATATTAATATTAGATTTCATTTCTAATTCAGAATTTTTAATATATTATTACATATTTTATAAAAAATAAAATTTAAGAATATTAAAAGATATCTTTTAAATATTATTATTTATATAAATATTTATAATATTTAATATTAATGAAAATTTTCCATGGAATGGTTTTATTATTTAAACATAAATTAATGATAAATATAAATTTTAATATTATTTCTATTTTAAATTAAAAAAATAAATTTTATTTTATAATTAATTTTAATTTATATAATATTATATATAATAGAAGCATATTAAAAGTAATTTTTTTGGAGTATTTTTACTTTGCATATTATATTAATATTTTGATATATTATTTGTTATTACTTTGAAAAAAATTCTTGAAAAAGGTTAAATATTAGATTCAAAAAAAAAAAAAATAGTTTTTTTATATACATTGATAAAAAGTTATATAATTATTATATAAAATAAATTAATTACTTATATTAATAATTATATTTTAGAAATATAATTAAAAATATTTTTTAATTTGACATTTTTATATAAAATATTTAAAATAAATTTTAATATAAAAGAACGAAATTTTCTTTAAATTTTTTTTTCTTCATTATAATTATATAATAATTATAAAATTAATTTAAGATAAAAATAATAAATATAAATTTGTAAATAAAATATAATATGAATTCTTTTCAATTTTTAGTGGCCGTGACCGCTTCTTTAGGTGGTCTTCTTTTCGGTTATGAATGTGGTGTCATGAATGTTGTCCTTGTAATGGATGCTTTCCGTATTTTCTTCAAGTTCCATAATTGGAATGGTGATGCCCTTGATGAAAATGGTAAAGAAATTACTAATGATTCTCAAGAAAAATGGTATCGTGATTTAAAAGAAGCTGATAATAAAGCTACCCTCGAAGGTGTTATCACTTCAAGTTTCGTTCTCGGTGCTCTTTGTGGTGCTCTCATGGCTACTTATCTTGGTGAAAGATTCGGTCGTCAAAGAACCATCATGATCGGTGCTTGTATCTTCACTTGTGGTGCTATCATTCAAGGTTTATCTGTTCGTTCTTGGATTATGATTGCTGTTGGTCGTCTTATCACTGGTCTTTCTATTGGTTGTAATGGTGTCCTTTGTCCAACATATATTTCTGAAGTTGCTCCAGCTAAGATCAGAGGTACTCTTTCATCTTGCTACCAACTTATGACTACTTTCGGTATTATTGTTGCTGCCATCATTAATTCTATCGTTTGGTATTATACTAATATTAAACCAGAAGGTTTAGGAGTGAAAAGATCAGATAAATGGGCAGAAGTTCCTAATTTCGAATGGAGATTTGCACTTTTATTCCAAGTAGTTCCAGGTCTTGGTCTTGCTATTCTTATGAGTTTCCTTCCAAAATCTCCAAGATGGTTATGTTCTAAAGATCGTGATGAAGAAGCTGCTGAAGTTTTAGCTAAACTTAATGCTACTTCTACTTCTGATTCTCTTGTTCAAGAAGAACTTAAAGCTATTCAAGAAGATGTTGCCGCTACTCGTGCTGCCGGTTCTTCTTCTGTCGGTGAACTTTTCAGTCCTATTATTCGTCGTCGTACTTTCATTACTTTCTTAATGCAACTTTTCCAACAATGGACTGGTATTAATGTCATTATGTATTATCAATCTCAAATTTATGGTGAAATTGGTTTTACTAAATTCATGTCCACTGTTGTTCTTCCAATCATTAACAACTTTGTCAATTTCATTTCAACCTTCCCAGGTATGTGGGGTATTGAAAAATTAGGACGTAAAACTTTATTAGTTATTGGATCACTTATGATGATGGTATTCCATATTTCTACTTGGGCTTTCTCTACTCAAACCTACAAAGGAAAGTTATGGCAATATTTAGCAGTTGCTAGTATTTTCCTTATGGTCTTTTCTTTCGCTTGGACTTGGGGACCAGTTCCATGGGTTTATCAAGCTGAAGTTTTCCCACTTCGTGTCAGAGTTAAGGGTAGTGCAGTTGGTACAGTCTCTAACTTCCTTAACAATTGGATTATTGCGTTTGTTGGACCAGCTCTTATGAAAGCATGGAGTACTAAGACTTTCCTTCTTTTTGCAGCTGCTTGTTTCCTCGCCTGGGTTTACTCTCAATTCTATGTTATTGAATGTAAGGGACTCAATCTTGAAGAAATGGATGCCAAGATGGCCGGAAAAGCTTAAATATTTAATGAAAAGAATTCATTAATTTCTATGAAATTGTTAATAAATAAATTTCATTAAAATAATTAATTCAAAAAAATTAATTTAAAAATTAAAATTAAAAAAAATATAAAATTAAATAAAAATAAAAATATAAAAAATATAAAATATAAAAAATATTAAAAAATATATATAAAATATATATATTTATATATATATATTTATATATATAGTATAAAACAAAGCTAATCAAATGTACAAAAAATCAAAATCGACTAAAAATTGAAAACTGTTCATTTTTTTTAAAAAAAATTGATAATAACTAATATATAATATTTTATATAATAGTATTATCATAAATATAGAATATAAAACTTAAACTTAACTTAAACTTAACTTAATAAATAATAAACAATTGTAAAAATAAATATATTTATATTTTTTTTCTTGTATATTTTGTATTATTATGATTTTTTATTTTTATTAATATCTATTAGAATTATTTTTTTTTTTAATTTTTAATTACTTTTTTATTTTTATTTTTTTTATTTTTTTAATTATATTTTCAATTGATTATTTTATTTGTGAATAATAAGGTTTTATTATTATTAAATATTTTATAAATTAAACTTTTAATTAATAGATTAATAGAAAGTAATATTTTTTTTATTTATAAAAGATTATAATAATTATTAAGAATTATTAATTTTTATTATATATTTTAAAATTATATTGAATTTTCAATGTAATGGTAAAATTATTTAATATCAAAACTACAGAATAATTAAATTTTTAAATAAATATCAAAATATTAATGATAAAAAGTATGATTCAAAATTTTATTTGTATTTCTAGTAATATTATTATTATATTTATTTTAATTGTATTTATTTCTTGAACTGTTAATATCTAATTATTATTATTATTATTTTTCTTATAATTTTTCTTATAATTGTTATTATAATTTTACTTATAAATTATAAATCATCTTAAAAACTTTTTTAATATATTATATAATTATTAATATATTAATTTAAATATATAAAGAATTTCAATTATTTCGACACAAATAACTTTTTTGAAATATTTTTTTTAATTAAAATTTAATATAATTGGATAAATTTTTATAAAAATTTATTTTTATAAAAATATAAAAATCAAATAATTATAAATATAAATATTAAAATTCATAAAGTACCAAAAATTAATATATTAAATTAAAAAAAATATAATTATTAAAAAATAATATAACTATTAAAAAAACAATAAATATTTCAAAAAAAAATATATATATATTACTTTTACTAAAAAGTGTTTATATATAATTTTAGTAAAATTTTCCATATATTAATTATATATTAATGAGTAATAATATTAGATTATATTTAAAATACAGAATTTTAACATTATATAATATATATTATAAAATAAAATTTATTTAATAATATTAAATTAAATAAAAACATACTAAAAGTAATCTTTTTGAGTATTTTTAATTAGCATATTATATTAATACTTAAAAAAATTGAATTTTTATGGCATTGAAAATGGTTAATTTAATAAAAATTTATATAATAAATTAAAATAAAAAAAAAATTAGTTCTGAAAATTTCCCATATATAAATGATATATTAATGAATATTAATATTAGAATACATTTCTAATTCAGAAATTTTAATATAACTAATATATTTTATAAAAAATAAAATTTAAGCATATTAAAAGTAATCTTTTAAATACTATAATTTATATAAATATTTATATTATTTAATATTAATAAAATTTTCCTTTGAAAAGTTTTATTATTTAAATCATTTTAATATTATTTTATTTAAAAAAAATTTATTTTAAAATATTTTGTATTAGTATTTTTTTTTTTTAATGATTTAATTAAATTGTTTCAATTTTAATTTATATAAAATTAAATATAATAGAAAAATATTAAAAGTAATCTTTTGGAAAATTTTTACTTAGCATATTATATTAATACTAGAAAATATTAATTGCTATAATGATAGAAAAAACCTTTGAAAAATATTAAATATTAATAATAAATTCAAAATATATAATTATAAATACTGATTTAATTATATATTACTACTTTATAAATTAAAATAAAAAAAAAAATAATATTTATATTTATAATTTATAAATTTATTAAAAAATAATTATTAATTTATTGTTATGATATCGAATATTTAGAAAAAATTATTTTAATATAAAAGAGTGAAATTTTCTTTAAATATTTTTTTCTTCATTATAATTATATAATAATTATAAATTTAATTTAAGATAAAAATAATAAATATTAATTTGTAAATAAAATATAATATGAATTCTTTTCAATTTTTAGTGGCCGTGACCGCTTCTTTAGGTGGTCTTCTTTTCGGTTATGAATGTGGTGTCATGAATGTTGTCCTCGTAATGGATGCTTTCCGTATTTTCTTCAAGTTCCATAATTGGAATGGTGATGCCCTTGATGAAAATGGTAAAGAAATTACTAATGATTCTCAAGAAAAATGGTATCGTGATTTAAAAGAAGCTGATAATAAAGCTACCCTCGAAGGTGTTATCACTTCAAGTTTCGTTCTCGGTGCTCTTTGTGGTGCTCTCATGGCTACTTATCTTGGTGAAAGATTCGGTCGTCAAAGAACCATCATGATCGGTGCTTGTATCTTCACTTGTGGTGCTATCATTCAAGGTTTATCTGTTCGTTCTTGGATTATGATTGCTATTGGTCGTCTTATCACCGGTCTTTCTATTGGTTGTAATGGTGTCCTTTGTCCAACATACATTTCTGAAGTTGCTCCAGCTAAGATCAGAGGTACTCTTTCATCTTGCTACCAACTTATGACTACTTTCGGTATTATTGTTGCTGCCATCATTAATTCTATCGTTTGGTATTATACTAATATTAAACCAGAAGGATTAGGAGTGAAAAGATCAGATATTTGGGCAGAAGTTCCTAATTTCGAATGGAGATTTGCACTTTTATTCCAAGTAGTTCCAGGTCTTGGTCTTGCTATTCTTATGAGTTTCCTTCCAAAATCTCCAAGATGGTTATGTTCTAAAGATCGTGATGAAGAAGCTGCTGAAGTTTTAGCTAAACTTAATGCTACTTCTACTTCTGATTCTCTTGTTCAAGAAGAACTTAAAGCTATTCAAGAAGATGTTGCCGCTACTCGTGCTGCCGGTTCTTCTTCTGTCGGTGAACTTTTCAGTCCTGTTATTCGTCGTCGTACTTTCATTACTTTCTTAATGCAACTTTTCCAACAATGGACTGGTATTAATGTCATTATGTATTATCAATCTCAAATTTATGGTGAAATTGGTTTTACTAAATTCATGTCCACTGTTGTTCTTCCAATTATTAACAATTTTGTCAATTTCATTTCAACCTTCCCAGGTATGTGGGGTATTGAAAAATTAGGACGTAAAACTTTATTAGTTATTGGATCACTTATGATGATGGTATTCCATATTTCTACTTGGGCTTTCTCTACTCAAACCTACAAAGGAAAGTTATGGCAATATTTAGCAGTTGCTAGTATTTTCCTTATGGTCTTTTCTTTCGCTTGGACTTGGGGACCAGTTCCATGGGTTTATCAAGCTGAAGTTTTCCCACTTCGTGTCAGAGTTAAGGGTAGTGCTGTTGGTACAGTCTCTAACTTCCTTAACAATTGGATTATTGCGTTTGTTGGACCAGCTCTTATGAAAGCATGGAGTACTAAGACTTTCCTTCTTTTTGCAGCTGCTTGTTTCCTCGCCTGGGTTTATTCTCAATTCTATGTTATTGAATGTAAGGGACTCAATCTTGAAGAAATGGATGCCAAGATGGCCGGAAAAGCTTAAATTTAAAGAAAAGAATTCATAAATAAATTTCAATGAAATTTTTTAATAAATAAATTTCATTAAAATAATTAATTCAAAAAATTAATTTAAAAATTAAAATTAAAAAAAAATATAAAATTAAATAAAAATTTAAAAAAAAAAAATATAAAAATATAAAAAATATTTAAATGTATATATATATAATACATATATTTATATATATATATAGTATAAAACAAAGCTAATCAAATATACAAAAAAACAAAATCGACTAAAAATTGAAAACTGTTCATTTTTTTAAAAAAAAAATTGATAATAACTAATATATAATTTTTTATATAATAGTTTTATCATAAATATAGAATATAAAACTTAAACTTAACTTAAACTTAACTAAATAAATAATAAACAATTGAAAAAAAAAAATTTAAATAAGTATTCTTTTTTATTTTTATAATTTTATATTATTATACTTTTTATATTTTTATTAAGGTATACAAATAATATATAAGAATATATATATATATTTAATTACATTTTCATTTTTATTTTTTAATTAATATTTTCATTAGTTGTTGTTTTATTTGTAAATAATTTACAATTATATGATAATTAAATTTTTTATATTCCTTTAAATATTAAAAAAATATAAAATAGAAAGATGGATTAATAGAAAGTAACAGATTCTATTAAAAATTAAAAAAAAATATACATAAGTATTCTTTTTATTTTTATAATTTTTTATTATTATTATTTTATATTTTTATTAAGGTATACAAGTTATATATAAGAATATATATATATATATAATTACATTTTCATTTTTTTTAGTTAAAATTTTCAATAGATTGTTTTATTTGTAAATAATTTTTTTCATATGACTTTAATTATTAGAAAAAATTATAAAATAGAAACATGGATTAATAGAAAGTAACAGATTCAACTAATAACTAAAGATTATAATTATAAAAAATTATTTTTTATTATATTTTTAAAAATTATATTGAATTTTCTCTGTATTTGTATAATTATTTAATATCATAACAATAGAATAATTAAAATTTCGAATAAATACTAAAATATATATTAATGATAAAAGGCATAATTCAGTTTTTTATTTATAATTTTAATAATAATATTATTATTATATTTGTTTTAATTTATTTTTAAACTGTTAATTTTCTTATCATTTCTCTTATTATTTATTATGAAATATCTTATATAAAAAACTTTTTTTATTTATTATATAATCATTAATATATTAATTTAAATATATATAGAATTTCAATTATAATACTTTTTAATTAAAATTTAATATAATTGGATAATTTATTACAAAAATTTATTTTTAATATAATTGATATAAAAAAAAAAAAATATAAAACTCAAATAATAATAAATATTAAAATTCATGAACTACACATATATTTTATTTAAAAAAAAATATATATTTGTTTAAAAAATAATAAATATTATAATGAAAAATAATTATAATAATTTTATTAAAAATAAAATATTATATTTTCAAAATAAGATTATATAAATAATTTTAGTAAAATTATCCATATATATTAATAATATTTTAATGAGTAATAATATTTGATCATATATATAATTCAGAAATTTTAATTTTTTATAATATTATACCCAATATAAACATATTAAAAGTAATCTTTTTGAATATTTTTACTTAGCATATTATATTAATACTTTAAAATATTACAATTACTATGAAAAAAAAAACCCTTGAAAAAGGTTAAATTAATATAAAATTGTATGAAAAATTAAAAAAAAAAATTAGTTCTGAAAATTTCCCATGATATATTCATGAATATTAATATTAGATCACATTTCTAATTATGAAATTTTAATATAAAATTATTTATATTAAAAGTAATCTTTTAAATATTATTATTTTTATAAATATTTATAATATTTAATATTAAGAAAATTTTCCTTGGAAAAGTTTTAATATTTAAATATAAAACAGGAAATATATAAAATTTAATGTTATTTTTATTTTAAAAAATAAATAAATTTTATTTTATTATATTAATTTATTATATTATAATCATCCATTTATAAACTTAAATATATATAGAATTTCAAATTCATTGATATAAATAATTTTTTTTGAAATAATTTAATTAAATTTAATATAATTGGATAAAATTTTATTAAATTTTTTTATAATAAAATTTGGTTATAAAAATATAAAAATATAAATTACAAATAAATATTGATTTTATATAATTTTATTTTTAAAAACTAAAATATTAATATATAATCATTAATGTTATAATAAATAATAATAATAATATTATTATTATTATAAAAAACATTATTTTATCTAAAAAACTATTAACTATTTATATTTAAGTTTAGTAAATATTTATTTATGCATATTTATATATATATATTTTAATAAAAAGAAATTCAATTAGATTTATCTTATATTATTAAGTAAAACATATCATTTAAATATGGTTATTAAAAATATTGTATATCATATACTTTATAAATATTTTATACCGCATTTTTTAATTTATTCAATAATTTTATTATTGTTAATAAAATAATAATTTTACATTTGGTAAATTTATTTAAATTTTATAAATTAACTATAAAAAAATTTATATAAAAAATCATAAACAAAAAAAAAAAAAAAAAAAAGTGTTGAAAATTTCCCATAATAATTCAGAAATTTTAATTTTATTATTAAAAATAAAATTTTAAGCATATTAAAAGTAATCTTTTAAATATTATTTATATAAATATTTAGAGTATTTAATATTAGAAATTTTTCCTTGGAAAAGTTTTAATATTTAAATATAAAATATAAAATATAAAATATGTATATAAATTTAATATTATTGTTACTTTACAAAATATAAAATTTATTTTATAAAACATTGCAAAATTTATTTGTATATATTTTAAAAATTTTTAATTTTAATTTATATAATATTAAATACAATAAAAACATAATAAAAGTAATCTTTTTGAGTATTTTTACTTAGCATATTATATTAATACTTTAAAATATTACAATTACTATGAAAAAAAAACCCTTGAAAAAGGTTAAATTAATATAAAATTGTATGAAAAATTAAAAAAAAAAATTAGTTCTGAAAATTTCCCATGATATATTCATGAATATTAATATTAGATCACATTTCTAATTATGAAATTTTAATATAAAATTATTTATATTAAAAGTAATCTTTTAAATATTATTATTTTTATAAATATTTATAATATTTAATATTAAGAAAATTTTCCATGGAATGGTTTTATTATTTAAACATAAATTAATGATAAATATAAATTTTAATATTATTTCTATTTTAAATTAAAAAAATAAATTTTATTTTATAATTAATTTTAATTTATATAATATTATATATAATAGAAGCATATTAAAAGTAATTTTTTTGGAGTATTTTTACTTTGCATATTATATTAATATTTTGATATATTATTTGTTATTACTTTGAAAAAAATTCTTGAAAAAGGTTAAATATTAGATTCAAAAAAAAAAAAAATAGTTTTTTTATATACATTGATAAAAAGTTATATAATTATTATATAAAATAAATTAATTACTTATATTAATAATTATATTTTAGAAATATAATTAAAAATATTTTTTAATTTGACATTTTTATATAAAATATTTAAAATAAATTTTAATATAAAAGAACGAAATTTTCTTTAAATTTTTTTTTCTTCATTATAATTATATAATAATTATAAAATTAATTTAAGATAAAAATAATAAATATAAATTTGTAAATAAAATATAATATGAATTCTTTTCAATTTTTAGTGGCCGTGACCGCTTCTTTAGGTGGTCTTCTTTTCGGTTATGAATGTGGTGTCATGAATGTTGTCCTTGTAATGGATGCTTTCCGTATTTTCTTCAAGTTCCATAATTGGAATGGTGATGCCCTTGATGAAAATGGTAAAGAAATTACTAATGATTCTCAAGAAAAATGGTATCGTGATTTAAAAGAAGCTGATAATAAAGCTACCCTCGAAGGTGTTATCACTTCAAGTTTCGTTCTCGGTGCTCTTTGTGGTGCTCTCATGGCTACTTATCTTGGTGAAAGATTCGGTCGTCAAAGAACCATCATGATCGGTGCTTGTATCTTCACTTGTGGTGCTATCATTCAAGGTTTATCTGTTCGTTCTTGGATTATGATTGCTGTTGGTCGTCTTATCACTGGTCTTTCTATTGGTTGTAATGGTGTCCTTTGTCCAACATATATTTCTGAAGTTGCTCCAGCTAAGATCAGAGGTACTCTTTCATCTTGCTACCAACTTATGACTACTTTCGGTATTATTGTTGCTGCCATCATTAATTCTATCGTTTGGTATTATACTAATATTAAACCAGAAGGTTTAGGAGTGAAAAGATCAGATAAATGGGCAGAAGTTCCTAATTTCGAATGGAGATTTGCACTTTTATTCCAAGTAGTTCCAGGTCTTGGTCTTGCTATTCTTATGAGTTTCCTTCCAAAATCTCCAAGATGGTTATGTTCTAAAGATCGTGATGAAGAAGCTGCTGAAGTTTTAGCTAAACTTAATGCTACTTCTACTTCTGATTCTCTTGTTCAAGAAGAACTTAAAGCTATTCAAGAAGATGTTGCCGCTACTCGTGCTGCCGGTTCTTCTTCTGTCGGTGAACTTTTCAGTCCTGTTATTCGTCGTCGTACTTTCATTACTTTCTTAATGCAACTTTTCCAACAATGGACTGGTATTAATGTCATTATGTATTATCAATCTCAAATTTATGGTGAAATTGGTTTTACTAAATTCATGTCAACTGTTGTTCTTCCAATCATTAACAATTTTGTCAATTTCATTTCAACCTTCCCAGGTATGTGGGGTATTGAAAAATTAGGACGTAAAACTTTATTAGTTATTGGATCACTTATGATGATGGTATTCCATATTTCTACCTGGGCTTTCTCTACTCAAACCTACAAAGGAAAGTTATGGCAATATTTAGCAGTTGCTAGTATTTTCCTTATGGTCTTTTCTTTTGCTTGGACTTGGGGACCAGTTCCATGGGTTTATCAAGCTGAAGTTTTCCCACTTCGTGTCAGAGTTAAGGGTAGTGCAGTTGGTACAGTCTCTAACTTCCTTAACAATTGGATTATTGCATTTGTTGGACCAGCTCTTATGAAAGCATGGAGTACTAAGACTTTCCTTCTTTTTGCAGCTGCTTGTTTCCTCGCCTGGGTTTACTCTCAATTCTATGTTATTGAATGTAAGGGACTCAATCTTGAAGAAATGGATGCCAAGATGGCCGGAAAAGCTTAAATTTAATGAAAAGAATTCATAAATTTCAATGAAATTTTAAATAAATAAATTTCATTAAAATAATTAATTCAAAAAATTAATTAAAAAATTAAAATTAAAATAAATATAAAAATAAATAAAAATAAAAAAAAATATAAAATATAAAAAAATATTAAAATGTATATATATAAAATATATATATATTTATATATATATATATAATATAAAACAATATTAAACCAATATACAAAAAGAAAAATCGACTAAAAATTGGAAACTGTTCATTTTTTAAAAAAAAAAAAAAAATGATAATAACTAATATACATTATTTTATTAAATTGTATATAATGGTTATATCAAAAATATAGAAGATAAACCTTAAACTTAAACTTAACTTAATAAATAATAAACAATATAAAAAATATTTATAGTTTTTTTTTTTTTTATTAATTTTATTAAAATGTGTATTTTAAGACTTAATTGTTATTATCAATTTTTTTTAATTATATTTTCAATTGATTTGTTTAATTTATAAATAATTCAGGATTATATAATTATAGAAATTAAAGTAAATTTGGTTTTAAATTATAAAAAAAAATATTAAATGAGAATAGTGATTTATGGAAAGTAATGTTTTTATTAATTTAATAAAATCATAATAATAATGTATTGATATTATTATATATATATTATAATTCTTTGGAATTTCATAAATATTTTTAAAATAATTTAATATCGTAACTATTGAATAATTAATCTAATAAATTTTTAAATAAATATAAAATTATTCATAATAAAAAGTATTATTTAATAATTTATTTTTATTTGTAATAATAATATTATAATAAGATTTGTTATTATCTTTTTTTTTTTTAAGGTTTATATAATTTTTCTTATTTTTTTAAATCATCTTATAGATAAAAACAGTTTGCGTTTAAATCTATATTAAATTACAATTAAACTTTATAAAAATTTTAATTTACTTTATATATAAATATTTTTTTTTTAATTAAATTTAATATAATTGGATAAATATTTATAAAATATATAAAAATTCATTATTAATAAATATTAATTTTTTAAATTTATTTAAAAAAATATTAATTAAAAATTGTTTTTATACTTCATTATATATATTAAATGTATTTTTTAGGAAATAAATATTATTTATTTCATTTTTTTGGGTAGATCTACCAAAATCTTCACTGTTTAAATCGTTGTATTTATAATAATAATATTTTCGTAACGCATATTAGCAGTGCATATCTTATTTTGTACATTACTATTTGAACATGAATTGATAAGATAATATATATCATTAGAAATATTGAAAGAATAATTATTCTAATCTATTATCAAATCTTCATTATTAATTATATGAATGTATATATATATATATATATATATATTGTATCCCTTTTAAATTATTTTATTATTTTCTTAAAGTTAATATTAAACTTTGTTTTTTTAATGATTTTTTTTTAAAAATGAAATACAAGAAACATACATTTACATCAAGGTTAAAAATTAATAATAGAAAAATATTTAAATATTCAAATTCTATTTCTTATCTTTTATTTCAAACATAATTGATAATATATAAGTAAAACTCAAAACTTCATATTTTAACTTTTTTTTTTTTAAATAATTAATATTATTTATTTACAATAAATGGTAATATTTTATGTAATATATATATACATTTGTATATTGTGTTAATGAGATATTTTTATTAAAAATAAAATAAAAAATTTAAAAAAAAAAAAAAAAAAAAAAAAAAGATTTATATATTTTAATATACATATATATAAGGATTTTTATATATAATATATTTTATATATTCTATCTTTTTTTTTTTTTTTTTTTTTTTTCATAAAATTTAGTTAATATTTAATTTTGCAAAAAATTAAAAAAAAAAAAAAAATAAAATAAACTTTTTTTTTTTCTTTTTCACTTGAAACAATGAAAACTATATGTTTCGGCTTTAACAAATAAAACTTTTAACACATTCGGATGGAATTTTAAATATGAATTCTTTAGAAATTATACTATAATAATAATAGTTTATATATATATAAGTAAATTTTGTATTTAAAATATATTTTTATTTTTATATTTCATTATATTACTAATAAAATAAATGAAAATAAAATATTTACATGACCCTGGGTTTAATTCTTCACAAGCATCTAAAATTATATTTAATAATTATTAATTTTTTAAAAATATATATATATATTTCATTTTAAATTAAAACATATTATATATTTAAATATATATATATTCCTATTATTATAAAATGTATTTTATTATTATTTTATTATAAATAATATACCTATCCAATCTGAATATACATCAATAGGATGACTTAATGCTATAATAAAAAAAGGTATTATTATAGCAAATTTTATATAAATAAATTAATATTAAAATTTTAATTTAACAAAATAAACAAAAAAAAAAAAAAAATATTAAGATGTCATAGTAATAAATTATTTAATATTAAAGTTAATATAATAATACATATTCAAATAAAATTTTGAATAATTACAATTAATTGGACTTTGATAATTTGCACCACAAATACGACATTTTAATTCTCCTACTTTGGTTTCATGAATCCTGTATTTATTTTTATTGTTATAAGCATAATTTCACAATTAATATGCATATTAATTTATTTATTTATTTTATGACAATTGAATTTATTCATCATCATTAATATTTTTAATGTTCAATAATAAAATAGTAAAAATAAATAAATAAAATGAAGAAAAATAAAATAAAATATACATATATATATACAAAAAGAGAATAATTGTATTTTAAATATATGGTTATAATTATTATATTTAGATAAATAAATTAAATAATAAAATAAGCAAATATAAAAAAATATATATATATATATAAATATACATATTTTATAAATAATATTATTTATAGTAATACTGTTAATATTTTATATTTAAATTTGTATATATATATATATATAATTTTCTTACATTTTAACACTTATAGATTTTTCGTGATTACAGAAAAGACAGTTAAATTGAGTATCAAGAACTGGTCTTTTTCTTACGACTTGCTTTCTCTTAGCCTTTCTCTTACCCATTTTTTTTTTTTTACAACTTTAAAATTAAAAAAAAAAAAAAAAAAAAAAAAAAAAAAAAAAAAAAAAAAAAAAAAAAAAAAGGTAAATAATATTTTTTACACTTTTATATTTTTTTTTCCTTTTCATAATCTTTTATTTTTTTTATTCTATTTTGTTTAATTAATTAAAGTTTTTTGAAATTAAAAAAAAAAAAAAAATTGTCCATCCAATTTTATAAATTATTGAAGCTTTGCCACATTTCAATTTGTATAAGTATTATTTATCTATTAATCAATTCCACATAAATAATAGATGATAAATTTTAATTTGCCACAAACAATACTATTAGTAGAATGGAATAAAAAAAAAATTAAAAAATTAAAAATTAAAAAATGATTTAATAATAATAAAAATTATTTCAATATATTTTATAAATAATAAAAAAATAATATATTAAAGTTAATTTAATATATATTATATAATATTCCATATAAATATTTTTTTCAATATTTGAATATATTATTATTTAACTTTAAATTATATATTATAATTATTATTATTTCATTTTTTATTTTTTTTTTGATGATTATGTAATTATGCTATTTTTATGTATTCCTGTTGGAACTGTATCGTTCCACCTCATGTAGTTTTTCAATTTATTATTATTCTTTTGATATTTAATACCCTTAACACTTTTATTATAAAAAAAAAGGTCTTTTTTTATTATTATTTTCAATTCTTCACCAATAATTATATGATAGTTTTTGTGTTAAGTCAATGATTCGACACTTCAAAAAGTATAAAGATTCTTCTTATATTATTTCTCATAAATATACCAACACTTTTCATATTACTCATTGAAAAAAAAAAAAAAAAAAAAAAAAAAAAAAAAAAAAAAGCACAAAAATTAACAATACGTAAACACCGTAATAAACTTCCTATGGAAATACGGAAGTTTTACAGGAAAAATGACCATTATTCAAGATCCTCATTATATATATGAAATATGATAAAAAAAAAAAAAAAAAAAAAGTTACAATTGGTTTTGATTAATATTATAATAGAATAATAGAATCATTTATGTATTATTGAATTATAATATTTCATTAAACAAAATAATAATAATAACATTTATCCTCCCCTATAAAAATTAAGAATAAAAAAAAAAAAAAAAATTATACTTGAAAAAAAATATAGATCTTTTTAAAATATATATATACATATATATATTATTATTATTATTATTATTATTATTACTTAAATAGTTAGTTAAAATATAATTTTTTTATTATTTTTTATTTTTTTTTTATATAAAAAAGATTAAGGTTAATAATTTTTTATTATAGAGCATATAAATAATTATGGTATAAATTTAGGTTAATAAAATGAAATAATAATAATAATAATAATAACTAAATAGTATTGTTAAAATGGTATCATTTTAAATAAATAAAATTGTTAACTGAGTGTTCATAATATTTTTTTGGTTTTTATGATAATTGAATATTTTTTTAAAGAATTATTTTATTTTATTCTATATATAGTATTATATTATATTTGCATACTGGTAAATCAATCAATGAATTAATTATTATTATTTTTATTATATATAATATATTATTTCTATTAATAATTTTATGAAATGGAAGGCGGATCTTGTTGCTCTTTTTGTTGAGCTTGCAATTCTTGTTGTCTTTTTAAGGCTTCCTTTTTCTCGCGAAGTTTTTTAAGGGCACGTTCACGATTAGCTCTTAAAAAGGCACGTTCATCTTCAGTCAATGGATGAGGAAGTCTTGACAACGGTATATTATTATTTGAATTTGGATTTGGATTAGAGGTGGAGGCCGATTCAAATGAAGTGTTTGTTGTAGGTAAAGATGTTGTAGGTAAAGATGTTGAAGAAGAAGCTGACATTGATGTGGATGCTGATGCAAAATTATTATTATTATTATTATTATTATTAAATGAATTATATGTTGGTATTGATTGTGAAGAAGTCGTAGTTGAATTATGAGTTGCTGCCATTGGAAAAGGTTTAAGTATGTCTATCTCCATTGAGCTATTGCTATTATCATTGTCATTATCTAAATTGATAGATTCTTCATTATTTCTTATAATACCAGATTCGTTATATTCATCAGTTTCATATCTTCTCTTAAATCTATTTGCTTCCTTCCAAGTCATATAAGCAATCTTTATATATAAATATATATATATATATTATGAATTACAATTAGAAATTAATTGATAAATAACAAATAAATACATTAATAATTTAAATTAAATATAAATGAAAGATTAATAATTTCGATTTAAAATTTGAATTTCATTGAAAATTAAAAATAAAAAAACACATTATAATAAAAATAATGATAATAATAATAATAATAACAATAACAATAATAATAATAATAATAATAATAATAATAATAATAATAATAATAATAATAATAATAATAATAATAATAATAATAATAATAATAATAATAATAATAATAATAATAATAATAATAATAATAATAATAATAATAATAATAATAATAATAATAATAATAATAATAATAATAATAATAATAATAATAATAATAATAATAATAATAATAATAATAATAATAATAATAATAATAATAATAATAATAATAATAATAATTATAATAATAATAATAATAATAGATTTTTATAATATTGAGTTAATAATTAAAGCTATATTCTTACTCTTAATCTTTTTTCACTACAAAGCTTTTCAGTTCTTTCTATAATGGATTTAAATTTTAATCGAGGATACAAGTTATGTCCCCAAATTTGATATACATTGATTAAACGATTCAAATTTTCTTTCTTTTATGTTTATTTAGTTTAAATAATATATTATTATTTTTTTTTAAAAAAAAAAAAAAATAGTGATATTAGATTAATACTATTTTATAATTAATTATAATTTTAATTTAAAGATTTCTTAAATAAATTTAATTCGAAATTTCTTTTTAATAAGTTTTTTTTTTTTTTTTTTTTTTTTTTTTTTTTTTTTTTTAATACCTCATGTCCTTTTCCTCTTTTAAATGGAGTTTTTGCTAAAAGATTTTGTAATTTAACTAATCCATTATCTGATAATAAACTTTTATATTATATTATTAAATTATAATTTAATATATTGAAGTATGAATGTTTTATAAATTCAAAGAGAAAAAAAAAATAATGAACAATAAATTTATGATTATCAATAAAATTTAAATTTAAAAAATAAAAAAAAAAAAAAGTTTCTTTTATTTTAATAATAATTTATATAACAATATAACAATAATAACAATAACTATATTTACACTGTAGAGTCAAGTTTTGGTATAGGTTTACGATTAATTCTTCTCTTTCGAACTGGTTCTTCTTCCTTATTATCATCCCCTGCATTTAGTTTTGTATTGTTTTCTGTTACTTCAGTTACTTCATTTGCTTCATCTTGTGAATCCTCTGATAAATTTTCAAAACCAAATATATTTTCAATTGTTTCATCTTCATCCATTATTAAAAATTATTGATATTATTTTTTTTATTAAAATTTATTATAATATATTTATAATGGGAATATAAAATAATTATATTTAAGAAGTAGTCTATAATGAGAAATATGGGAATAAAAAAAAGGTATATATTAAAATTTAAATAATAAATTTATTTTATAAAAAAAAAAAAAAAAAAAAAAAAAAAAAAAAAAAAAAGAAAAAAACTTAAATTAAAAAAAAAAATTTATTAATATTTAATTTTTTTAAAAAAAAAAAAAAAAAATTGTCTTCTTTTTATTTATATTCTTTTTAATTAATATTATATATTATTATATATTATGATTATATTTTTCAATATATATAATTTAGACTGATTTAAAAATAAAAAAAAAAAAAGTTTAACTATTCAATTTAATATTTTTATTTTTAATAATATATATAATATATATATATTTTACTTAACTATATTTTTATTTTATTTTTTTTTTTTATTTTATTTTTTTTTATTTTATTTTATTTTATTTTATTATCTTAAATATTGTTTAACTGAAAGTTTAACTGAAAAATATTACACCAGTCCAATAATTATTCCTTTCAAATGAAAAAAATTCCATTTTTTTTAATATGATAAAACTAATTTTTAATTATAGATTTTATGTTTTTTTTTGATAATATATAAAATAATAGTTTCATGAACCATGAACCATATTTCCTTATAGTTAAAGCATTATTGTATTAAGTACATTAATTGAAAATATTGCCTTTTTTTTTTTATTTATAATTCATTAATATACCATGGATAATTTGAGATTAATAAAAAATAAATTGTTAATAATGAATTTTTCATATAATGTAATCAATTATATATATATATATGTATATTAAAATCCGGTAGTTCATGAATAATGAGGTTTCTAGCAAATTCATATATCTTTTTTTTTTTTTTTTTTTATAGCCGCAATTATTGCGAACTTTAATCTTTATTTATTTATTCTTATATAAAATACATGAATACTTTTAATTATAATAAAAAATAAAAAATCACGGTATTAATAAAATAAATAAATATTATTTGTCCAATTTGAACATAATAATAAATGAAATAGTAACATGAAATAAAATGCAATAATCAAAAATAAGTGTATAAATAAATTCAGAAAAAAGTTCATATGCAACGAACCTCACCTCCTTATGGATTAGGGTTTGAATTGTCTATCTGAAAGAAATTATGGTCTTCTCCTTCAGAGGCATTGGCCCTGCTAGCCTGTCTTACTGCATTTTCAGCGTTGACGCTCCTGGTTAGTTTGCGCTTATACTTTCGGAATAGTAACCCTTGCTGAGTACTAGCCCGAGGCATAATTTCTGTAAAGAGTGCCGCAGATCGCACCAAGAATGGCGTTTTTTGATTAATCACCAGAAATGATTTGGTTCTTAAACAAAATATTCCATTCCTTTTTATAATTTAAATCTATTATATCTACATCCCTTTCACCAAGAAAAAAGTCGTATAATCGGTACCACGTCACATAAATACTTACACACTCATTATTCAGAAAATTACTTAAATTACCACGATTTTCACCAATTGAATTATTCACTAAATTAGAAGTAACGATATTATAATTTTCACTATTACTAATATTAATAATTCTATTTTCACTATCACTATTTCTACTATTATTAATAATATTATTTCTATTGTTAATATTATTAATATTATATACTTCGTTAATACTATCAGAATCAGAACTTAGTTCTATATTATTCATATCTGTGATAACGGTGTCTACATTACTATTAGATATTGGACAATATTTAGAAATAATATAAAATATTTCATAAAGAATTTCAATATCCTTAAAATATTTCATTCGAAATTCCCGAAAAAGATAGCATTTAGAAAACCAATGTTCCAATCGAGGATTACTATTTTTTCTATAACAACAAGGACACCTTTCAGGACAGTAGTCTTCTTCAATCATTTTGGCGGCTTTGGCAACACGAGCATCGAATTTATATCCACATCTGGCACGAAGTACTCATCGAAAACCAATGCTAAGTTCAGGATATTTATAATTTAGCTTAAGATACTCTCTGGTTTTCTCAAAATTATTATTCTTATAAGCCTTAGCTTTGATTGATTTTCCTGCCATATCTCTATCCCAGTAAAAGTTTAAAATAGCTTTTTTTATTGGAAATTTATCTAATTTGTCAGCTAAAATTTTACTTTCTTTATCTCATGCATGACATCTACAACGAGATATATCTCTAAGTAAATCAGAGATAACACATTTCGAGTTTTTCCTTTTTTTAAAACACCTTACCTGAGCAATCGCACATTTCGCTGAAAGAGGAGGAACGTTAAGTTCTTTAGAAACACAATAAAGGGAAGTAAAGCCATTCCCTTTAGAAAATCCTTCAATCCAGTATAATCCTGAATTAACTAGTGTCTGTGTACTTCTCGTTCTATCTTTGTTAGATCCAAGTAGAGGTGCATAATATGAAATTTGTCCAATTACTATAGCTGAAAATAACATTCTTTTATAAGGGATAGGAATATGAGGATTTTTAAGAAATCCTTTAATGGAATAAAGTGCATTTCTAACTTTATTATTCATTCTCTGTATGATCAGTTTCAATTCTAAATCATTTGAAAATGATTTACAATTCGCTTTAGGTAACTCTTGGTTTGAAAGATAAAAGGTAGGATTACTATTATAAAGAAATCTAGAAACTTCCCCTCGTACTACTAGATTGGCACATTTATTGATACAAAATTACATTTCATTATTTCTAGCCCATTTACTGGCAAACTTTAACAATTTCTTAAGTGGGGATCTTGTTGGAGCACATAACACAATGCCATCTGAAAAAGACCTCCGCAACGACGTTTATCACCAATAGAGATGCCATATTTATTACAATTATATATCTTTTCTTGAGACTACAGATGCTATGATAAATTTATGATTTTTATAAAATCATTTTACATTATTATTATTGTTATTAGTAAGCAGTAAATAGTACAATTTAATTATTTTTCCTTTTTTTATTTTAATTTTAATTCAGTCGAAAAGTTGTTTAAAATAATAAAAAAGAAAAAACTATTTAATAATTTTTTTTTTTTAATTTTAATTTTAATTCAATTTAAAAGTTGTTGAAAATTAATAAAAAAAAAAGTTTAAAAATAAATATATATATGTATATATTTCGTATAATATTAATAATGTAAAAAGGATTTAAAAGTATTATCTATTTTATTTATATATATAATAAATTAAATTTAAACTTTCATATTTTAGGAAAATTGAAAATTAAGTTATTTCTATTATAATCATTATTTCTAAATTATCAATTTTATTTTAAAGACTGTTTTTTTTTTTTTTTCATAATTGTTTTTTTTCTCATAATTTTTTTTTAATGTATATTCTTTAATCTTTTAATATAAATTAATACTATTATTTCTAAGATGTAAAAATAATTTATTATTTTCTTTATATAATTGTTATTAATTATGTTTCAGTATAAAGATTACCATACTAATTTTTAGCAATCAAATAAAAATAATGATAAATACTGATTTGCTAAATAATAAATATGAATAAACTAAAATAATAAAAATAAAATAAATAATGAATATTAAGTAATGAACTTACATAAACTATAAAAATTTACTATCAATATAAATTTTTATTGAGAATTAATATATTCTATATTGAGAATTAATATATTCTAAAAAATTCAAAAATTTCTATAACTTTATATACTTTTTTTTTTTGGATTTAAATTTTATTATATTTTGTTTTATTTAAATTTTAAAATATTTAATATATTTTTACATCTAATACATAATAATTAATTTTCTTTTTTTTTTTTTTTTTTTAAAAAAAAAAAAAAGAAAAATATTATGTAAATTATATATACAAAATTATAAAAACTTCAATATAAAATAAATAATCAATATAAATAAGAATAAATATATAATTTTATATTAAAAGTATGTAAATTATTTAATAAATATTTATTAATAAATCATTTCATATTACTCCATTTTTTATATCTTTTTCAAATTTCTAACATATTTATTTAATTTACTGATAGGCACTCATTCCAAGACATTCTTCCATGGTAACTGAAGTGTATCCACTATTTAATAAAGTATCAATTTCAGCTTTAGCTAAGGCTAAAATACCATCAAGAGATGATCCTTCATATTTTAAGTGATTTAATGTAATAATTGGATTACCAATGGTTTGTTTAATCGCACTAACAGCATAATCAATATCTCCTCCATTACTGTAATCCATTGGATCAACATTCCATGTGATAGCTGCAGTATAGCCAAGACCTTGAAGAGCACTCATAACAGTTTGATTACCTCTACCAGATCCATATGGTGGACGCATGAAGGCTGGTTTCTTTCCAATAACCTTTTCAACAGCTTCGGTAATTTTATTCATTTCATCAATGATTTGATCATAACTTAATTGAGTTAAATCTTGATGAGAGAAAGTGTGAGTACCAACAATATGACCTTCACTATCCATTCTCTTAATAATTCTTGCCCATTCTGGATCAGTACTATCCATATAGAATTTACCAAGAACAAAGAAAGTAGCCTTAACACCCTTTTCCTTTAAAAGATCTAAAATAGCATCAGCAAATTCAGTTGGACCATCATCATAAGTCATAGCCCAATTCTTTGGATTAACACATTGAGTATAGAATTGGAATCCTGAACCCTTTGGATATTGAGATTGAGCTGGAGCTTGAGCTTGAGCTGGTTGTTGAGCTTGAATTGGTTCTTGAGCTTGAACTGGTTCTTGAGCTGGAGCTTGTTCTTGAGCTGGTGCTGGAGCAGCAGCTGGAGCTTGAGCTTGAGAATTACCAATATAAACTTTAGCATATGGGAAATCAGCGGTACCACTAGTACCTCCATTGTTACTACCTGCTTCTCCTAAAACTTTAGCTTCATGCATAACTCCAAGTTTCATTCCAAGTTTTTCCCATTGATCAAAGTGGGCTGAAATATCAATGGTACCACAATCACGAGCTTCTTTACGAATACTGAAATATTGAGTGAAAGTAGTATCTCCATCAATAGAAGGTCCAGTACGAGTGTTTTTGTAAACAGTGTATTCAGCACCATCAATAACATGATCACCAAGATTAGTATCACCAACCCATTCACCTGGACGATATTGACTGAGCCAGTTATCAACAATATAATATTCAACAAGTGGTTGTCTAGTCCAACCATAAACACCAACAAATGAGTAATCAACATTGGCAATATTTTGTTTAACAAGTTTAAAATCAGCATACATATGACCAATTTGTTGATGAGATTGAGTAGAATCGAAAGAAAGACCAGCACGACATAAATAATCACCAGCATTCTTGAAAGAACAAGAGAAAGAACCATCAGAATAGAAAGTGGCACTATTTTCACCACTATCAGCCCAGAGTTCATAACCTACATTACCAATGGTACTTACAGTATTACTGTAATTAGTAACACTTTCACCAGAATGACTAGCTGAACTACAGAAATCAGAGCCTGCAGCAGCAGCAACTGGAGCTGGAGCTGGGGCTTGTTGTTGAGCTGGAGCTTGAACTTGAACTGGTTCTTGAGCTTGAACTGGTTCTTGAGCTGGAGCTTGTTCTTGAGCTGGTGCTGGAGCAGCAGCTGGAGCTTGAGCTTGAGAATTACCAATATAAACTTTAGCATATGGGAAATCAGCGGTACCACTAGTACCTCCATTGTTACTACCTGCTTCTCCTAAAACTTTAGCTTCATGCATAACTCCAAGTTTCATTCCAAGTTTTTCCCATTGATCAAAGTGTGCTGAAATATCAATGGTACCACAATCACGAGCTTCTTTACGAATACTGAAATATTGAGTGAAAGTAGTATCTCCATCAATAGAAGGTCCAGTACGAGTGTTTTTATAAACAGTGTATTCAGCACCATCAATAACATGATCACCAAGATTAGTATCACCAACCCATTCACCTGGACGATATTGACTGAGCCAGTTATCAACAATATAATATTCAACAAGTGGTTGTCTAGTCCAACCATAAACACCAACAAATGAGTAATCAACATTGGCAATATTTTGTTTAACAAGTTTGAAGTCAGCATACATATGACCAATTTGTTTATGAGATTGAGTAGAATCGAAAGAAAGACCAGCACGACATAAATAATCACCAGCATTCTTGAAAGAACAAGAGAAAGAACCATCGGAATAGAAAGTGGCACTATTTTCACCACTATCAGCCCAGAGTTCATAACCTACATTTCCAATAGTGCTTACAATATTACTGTAATTAGTAACACTTTCACCAGAGTGACTAGCTGAACTACAGAAATCAGATCCAGCAGAAGCGGCAACTGGAGCTGGAGCTGGAGCTTGAGCTTGAACTGGTTCTTGAGATTGAACTGGTTCTTGAGCTGGGGCTTGTTCTTGAGCTGGTGCTGGAGCAGCAGCTGGAGCTTGAGCTTGAGAATTACCAATATAAACTTTAGCATATGGGAAATCAGCGGTACCACTAGTACCTCCATTGTTACTACCTGCTTCTCCTAAAACTTTAGCTTCATGCATAACTCCAAGTTTCATTCCAAGTTTTTCCCATTGATCAAAGTGGGCTGAAATATCAATGGTACCACAATCACGAGCTTCTTTACGAATACTGAAATATTGAGTGAAAGTAGTATCTCCATCAATAGAAGGTCCAGTACGAGTGTTTTTATAAACAGTGTATTCAGCACCATCAATAACATGATCACCAAGATTAGTATCACCAACCCATTCACCTGGACGATATTGACTGAGCCAGTTATCAACAATATAATATTCAACAAGTGGTTGTCTGGTCCAACCATAAACACCAACAAATGAGTAATCAACATTGGCAATATTTTGTTTAACAAGTTTAAAATCAGCATACATATGACCAATTTGTTGATGAGATTGAGTAGAATCGAAAGAAAGACCAGCACGACATAAATAATCACCAGCATTCTTGAAAGAACAAGAGAAAGAACCATCGGAATAGAAAGTGGCACTATTTTCACCACTATCAGCCCAGAGTTCATAACCTACATTTCCAATAGTGCTTACAGTATTACTGTAATTGGTTACACTTTCACCAGAGTGAGAAGCTGAACTACAAAAACTTTGAGCACTGACAAGACCAGCTGCAGCAATAGATAATATACATTGAATAGTATTAAAAGATTTCATTTTGTATTACCACAAATTATTTACAAATAGAATTAAAATTAAATTTACAATAAAAAGTATTTATATATATTATATATAAATATTTGTAAAATAAAAATTTTTTGCTTTCTACTAATTATTATATTATGTAAAAAATTTATTCAACCAGTGAAAAATTATTGAAATATTTTATAATTTTTATAAATATTTATATATAATAGTTAATTGTAATTCGAAGTAAAGATTAACAAAAAAAGTGAAATTTTACTTCTTTTATATGTTAAAAAAAAAACTCACAATACTTAAATATTAAAAGCTTTTTGTTTTGGTTTTATTAAAATTTCAATTATTAATTATTAATATAACGGTTAATTCAATATTTTATATAAAATAAAGTTTTAGATACTAATAAACTTTTTAATAAAGATTTTAGTATTTACTGGTTTTACATTTATATATTTGCCATGTTGGTCCAGTCGGTTAGGACGATACAGGTCACTGTAGAGGGCGGGGTTCGAATCCTCGGCATGGCACCAAATAATCGGATGAGGTTTCTATCCTGGGATATCATGAGACC
The DNA here is from genome assembly GCA_016946835.1 of Neocallimastix lanati (nom. inval.). Taxonomy (NCBI): domain Eukaryota; kingdom Fungi; phylum Neocallimastigomycota; class Neocallimastigomycetes; order Neocallimastigales; family Neocallimastigaceae; genus Neocallimastix; species Neocallimastix lanati (nom. inval.). The sequence continues at coordinate 165,936 of JACVTC010000061.1, forward strand.
ACACGTGATGTCCATAAGGCTTTCCCTCAGATGATTATTTCACCCAACCCTGATACTACGCTTTGAATTGAAGCATAGACCTTGATGATTGTAAAATTTCCAATCGCCAATGATTACACCCACTAGGGAGGAGTTAATGGTTCCGTTCTGATGCTCGTGGTCATTAGAGATATATGTAGGAACGTTAGGAATGCATCTCCGGGCAGTGTGTAACGACGATTGAGAGCGGCGAAGCTGATACAGTATGCCAATAACTCATCACCTTACAGTTAATTAATAACTGTATGGCCAAATGGGAGATGGGTACCCATATGTGCAAGTCTATGTTTTTTTTTTTTTTACATTTATATATTTAATTTTAATTTTTTATTTATTATTATATTTTTTTTGTTTAAATCAATATAAATAATATATTACAATAAATATTACAATTATATATAATTATATACAAAATTTTTAATGTAAAAATAGAATTTGTATCAAATTATTTATTTTATTTATTTTATTATATATATATATATATTTTTTTTTTTTTGATACTTTTAAAAAAATAGTTAAATATTTTATTTATTATTTAATTTATAAATTTTGGTATAATAGCTTTAAAATATATTATCAAATTTTAATATAAAACATTAAAAGTGAGGGAATTTTTAATTATATATTTTATTTTGAAATTAAAATCTTTTTTAAAATAATTTTATTAAGAATTTTAAATATTTTAATTTAATGAACATAATACAAAAAAAAAAAAAAAAAAAAAAAAAAAAAAAAAAAAAAGATGTTAATTATTATATGACTAGAAAGTTCCCTACGATATTTTTTATTGTCTATTAATATAAATATTAATATATACACACTTTTTCTATATAATATTTACTAAAATAAATGGACTTCTTTTCTATAATTTTTTAAATATTTTTAAATGTTTAAATAAATCAAATCTTTTCTATAATTTTTTAAATATTTTTAAATGTTTAAATAAATAAAATAATTATAAATACTAGAATGAATATTCTTAAATTTTAATATATATATTAATAAAAAAAATTTTTTTTTTGGTATACTTTTAATTTATATAATTTATATTAATAATTATTTGGAACAAACTATATTAATTATGTGTAATAATAATGATATTAATAATGATATTAATTTTTATATTAATTTTTTTTTATTTATAAATATTATTATTATTATCCCACAACAAATAAATGAATAAATAATATAAAAATAAATAAATAATATAATCATTAATTAAGTGTAAGAATATTAAAATTATATTTTTTTTCATTTTAAATTTATTAATGACAAAAAATTTATTAATTGGTAAAATAATTTATACAATTTTTATTGGTATAAATAAATTAAAAATAATAATAATAATAATAATAATAATAAAATAAATAAAAATAAGTAATGTAATCTTAATTGGAAAAATAAATAAAAAAATATAAATATATAAATAAATTTAAATAAAAATTATTTGTTTTATCTCATTATAATAAAATATTAAATCATTTTATGTTGAAATGATTATCATAATTAGGAACTAAATAATTATTGTAATATTTATATATTTAAATAATTTTATTTTAATATACTTCATTATTGTAATATTTATATATTAAAATAATTTTATTTTAATATACTATAAGTTTAGAGCAAAATATGACTTTTCTTTCTCTAATTTGAAGTACTATTGAATAATTATCTTAATTCATAATTGAATGTAGAAATAAACATTTTGGAGATAATAATTAATTTATTTTTTCTTGGAATTTTTTTAATATTATGTTTATAAATTTAATATAAATCAAAATTTATATTTCGTAATGTCAACATTCTTATTTTGAGGTAATTTTTTCAAAAACAAATTTTTTTTTTTTTTTTGGTTGAAAAAAAAAGTATAATATTAATTTGTATATATATAATGTTAATCTATAGATTTATGTATGTATGGATAATATGGATAACTTTTACTAAAAAAAAAATATTATAAATATAAATATTTATAACATATTTACTCATATATTATCTATATGCTAATAAAATAAATATCTAAATATAATTAAAAAAAAAAAAAAAAAAAAAAAAAAAAAAAAAAAAAAGATAATGTATTTATTAATGACAGTTTAAAATTTTAATCTGTCAATAATCGATACAATATCTTTTTTTTTTTTTTTACAATATATAATGTTTTATTTAATTTAATTTTGAAAAACTATTGTATATTATACATATATATATTAATTGTAATATTAATAATGAAATTAATAATGTATATATATATATTTTTTTTAAAAAAGAATAATAAATAAAATCTTAAATAAATATTTATAATATAATATAATTAATATATATTACCTAAATTAGTTCTAATCTAACCGAATGAAATTTTATGATATTTTTTTTAAAAAAAAAAAAAAAAAAAAAAAAAAAAATTAAATAGGTTTTTAATATTTCATTAGAAAGAAATTTTATAATTTATTTATGTATTTTTTTTTTTAACTTTATTCCGTTTAATTAACATTAATTTTTATATTAAAATATAAAACAAGTAAAAGGGAAAAAGAAAAGAAACAAAAAACTAAAATTTAAAGAATAATTGTAATGAAGTACTTATATTTTTATATATAAATAATTTTAATTATGATATCAATTAATTATCTGAAATCTTTATTATAAAAAATACAAGAGAATTATATAAAATATAATAATAAACAATGAATATTATATATAATGTCTATTTTTTTATTAATTTATTTTATATAAACATAAATTAATTGTTATATAATTTATATGTACATATATTAATAATTTATATTTTATTTTCTCTTTAAAAACTTTTTATTCATTATTTTAATATTACATTTTTCTATTATATTTAATATTATTTTCGTATACTTTTTATACTAAATATTTTCAATAGTCAATTAGTATTATAAGAATATTTTTATATATTAATTTAAAAGGGTATACCTATTAAGAAAAAAAAAAAACATTTCATTATATGAAAATAATTAATATTTTAATTTCATAAACTTTGTTTAATATATAAAAAAAAAGTTATTTTCAAATAACAGCCGCAAAAAAAAAAAAAAAAAAAAAAAAAAAAAGTTTCCATGATATTAATTTTTTTATAAACATTTAATGTATTTATAAAACATGAAGACTAAAAATTCCAAGAAATTTACAATTATTGTATTTAATAGAATAATTTAAAAGCTCTTGTATTCATATCAAAATTTATTATATTGAACCAATAAATTGGATGATGATTTTATGATGATGGCCTAAAAAAAATATATCCTATTTATATATATATACATATCAAAATACAAAAATAAAATATTTATTTTTTAAATAATAATTATTTAGAATGTAATAATATTAATAATTTATAACATAATTGACATAACAATAAAAAAAAAATATTTTAATGAATATTTTAATAAACAAATAGTTATTTGTATTCTATATTATATACACATTTCAAAAAAGAAATCCTTAAAAGATTTTCTTTAGAACTGTTAATGTTTTTAATTATTAAAATTTTTGTAATTCATACCAATAAAAAGTTTTTTTTAATTTTATTTTAACAATTTTCTTTGATATCATTACTTTTTAAATAATTTAAAATTAAAAATTTTAACATTAATATTATAATTAATTAAATAAATATAATAACTTTTTTGGTTATTTACTTTTATATTTCATTCATTTATTTAATTTAGGATAATAATAATATAATTATTGCTATTATTAATAAAATTATTAATATAATTATTAATATAATTATTAAACATCATTACACAGATTTAATATAGTTTGTACCAAACTATTTTTTTTTTTTTTGTTTTATAAAATAAATTAAAAGTATACCAGCAATAAAATTAAATTAATATAAATATAATTTTATATATACATTAATATAAACATTATTAATAAGTATTAATTTTATTTTTAAATGTACTAAAAATAACTTTTGTAATTATTTATATGGTATAATTATATAAAGTTTTTTTTTGTAAACTTTATATTAATGGTTTACATATTCATTTATACATTTATATATCTTTCCATTTTTTTTTTTTTTTTGGTATATATAAAAATTAATGGCAAAAAAAACAAATTTTTTATTATCATAATATTAATCTTTTTCCAAGAAATCTTTAAAAGCAGTATTAGGTATTGAAATAAAAATTAAAATATCATTTTACAAAACTTCAAACTTTTATTATTATTAACATCATAAATAAATATATATAAATAAATATTTAATATTTGCGATATTTCAATAAATATTAATAAATTTTAAGACATTTTAATATAATATATAAATTAAAACATTATAAAATTGTTAACAATGGATAATTAAATATATATATAAGTGAATATATATATTCAAAATTTTGAAAATATATATTTATATATATATTTATATATATATATATATATAATAGGTACGTATTAAATATATATTCACATTTCTCAAAAATATCAATAAAAAAATATTTTATTACAATAAAATATATTTTTATTATTAAAATAAACTAATAAATGCTTAAAGATTTATATTAAAAGATTTAATTAATATCATAAACTTTATTTTATAAAAAATATTGAAAGAGCCAACAAAACTAATCATTATATTAAAATTTGTATTGATATTTTTTTTTTTTTTGAATATTGACATTTAAAACGACAGATAAAAAAAATAAATAAAACATATATATATTATAAATATAATTTTATAAAATTATTGAGCATAAAAGACATAAATTTTTTCTTCTTATGTTGAATTTTCACTTCAAATCCAATTATTGTAAATAATTATATATAGGTTTTTTAAATTAATTTTTAAATATTTTTTTCACTGGTTGAAAATAAATTTAATTATAACAATTAATAAATTAAAGAATTAAAGTTTTATTTTTTTTAATAAATTTATATATTGCATATATAAATATAAATATAATAAAAAAATTAAATATTTACATTGCAATTTTATACGCATCCTTAGTATAATTAGTAATAATATTATTAGTAATGATTATTAATATCTGTTTTTCTTCATTTGATTTAAATCTATTTAATATATTTTGGGATATATCATTTTTAATTAATTAAATAATAAAAAGACTATAGCCAATATTAAAAATTCTATATTAATTTTTGTTCATTGTTATAAATCTATATGATAAAAATACTTTATTCTTCATTATATATAAGTCTTTTTAGAATAGTTGTAATATAATTTAAAAATTTTTTATATAAAAAATTACATAAATTTTAATTTTAATATTAAAAAGATTTAATTTATTAAAATATCTATAATTTATATTTAAAAATTTTATTTTTTTGTGATAATAATATTAAATATTTATATTTAATTTATTTTAAAACAGGTTTAATTTATAATAGTAATTTTATTATATTTTATAACAACTAAAATATGTCCTTTAAATTTTAAAAAAAAAAAACAGAAAAACAGAGAAACAAAAAAAAAAAAAAAAAAGATTGTAATAATTTTTATTTAAATAAGATTAACTTTTGAGTAAAATATTTGAAAAATTTTTAATATAAATAATATAATGATAATACGATTATTAATTATTATTAAAATAATATTAAAATAAAATAAAATAAAAACATATATATTATAAATATATATATCACGATTTAATGATTTTATTTATTTTTTCTTTTTAAATATAATAATTTATAATTATATTTTTGTAGACTGTAATATTTATATATTATTATATTTTAAGGCACATAAATATTAATATTTTTTTATTTTTGTTAACATTTTTGACAAATTAAAAGAATAATTTTCATTTTAAACTTTACATATAAAAAAAATTTATATATATATATAATATATTTGTCAACCATAAAAAAATTAATATCATAAACTTTATTAAATAAAGAAAAATTCAACAACCAACAGTAACTAACGGCATATATATATGTATAAATATATATATATTTGAAATTTTAAAAAAATATAAAAGAAGAAAATTTTCATTCTATTTTTTATACTTCACCTTATATTAATTAATTATTGTATATTAATATTTTAAAAACTTTTTATAATTTTTTCACTGGTTGAAAATAATTTTAATTAAAATAAAAATTTTATAAATATATTTAAAATTTGTATAAGATAAATATTTATATATTGAATATATAAATAATTCTATTTTGTAAATTATACTTTTAAATTTACTTGTATAATATTTGTGGTATAACAAAATGAAATCATTTAAATCAATTAATTTTATATTTTCTATCATTGCTGCTAGTGGTCTTGTCAGTGCTCAAAGTTTTTGTAGTTCAGCTTCTCACTCTGGTGAAAGTGTTACTAATTACAGTAATACTGTAAGCACTATTGGAAATGTAGGTTATGAACTCTGGGCTGATAGTGGTGAAAATAGTGCCACTTTCTATTCTGATGGTTCTTTCTCTTGTTCTTTCAAGAATGCTGGTGATTATTTATGTCGTGCTGGTCTTTCTTTCGATTCTACTCAATCTCATCAACAAATTGGTCATATGTATGCTGATTTCAAACTTGTCAAACAAAATATTGCCAATGTTGATTATTCATTTGTTGGTGTTTATGGTTGGACCAGACAACCACTTGTTGAATATTATATTGTTGATAACTGGCTCAGTCAATATCGTCCAGGTGAATGGGTTGGTGATACTAATCTTGGTGATCATGTTATTGATGGTGCTGAATACACTGTTTATAAAAACACTCGTACTGGACCTTCTATTGATGGAGATACTACTTTCACTCAATATTTCAGTATTCGTAAAGAAGCTCGTGATTGTGGTACCATTGATATTTCAGCCCACTTTGATCAATGGGAAAAACTTGGAATGAAACTTGGAGTTATGCATGAAGCTAAAGTTTTAGGAGAAGCAGGTAGTAACAATGGAGGTACTAGTGGTACCGCTGATTTCCCATATGCTAAAGTTTATATTGGTAATTCACAAAGTCAAGCTCCAGCTCAAGAACCAGTTCAAGCTCCAGCTCCAGCTCAACAAGCTCCAGCTCAAGAACCAGTTCAAGCTCAAGAACCAGTTCAAGCTCAAGCTCCAGCTCAAGAACCAGTTCAAGCTCAAGAACCAGTTCAAGCTCAAGCTCCAGCTCAAGAACAAGCTCCAGCTCCAGCTCCAGTTGCCGCTTCTGCTGGATCTGATTTTTGTAGTTCAGCTAATCACTCTGGTGAAAGTGTTATTAATTACAGTAATATTGTAAGCACTATTGGAAATGTAGGTTATGAACTCTGGGCTGATAGTGGTGAAAATAGTGCCACTTTCTATTCCGATGGTTCTTTCTCTTGTTCTTTCAAGAATGCTGGTGATTATTTATGTCGTGCTGGTCTTTCTTTCGATTCTACTCAATCTCATCAACAAATTGGTCATATGTATGCTGATTTCAAACTTGTCAAACAAAATATTGCCAATGTTGATTATTCATTTGTTGGTGTTTATGGTTGGACCAGACAACCACTTGTTGAATATTATATTGTTGATAACTGGCTCAGTCAATATCGTCCAGGTGAATGGGTTGGTGATACTAATCTTGGTGATCATGTTATTGATGGTGCTGAATACACTGTTTATAAAAACACTCGTACTGGACCTTCTATTGATGGAGATACTACTTTCACTCAATATTTCAGTATTCGTAAAGAAGCTCGTGATTGTGGTACCATTGATATTTCAGCCCACTTTGATCAATGGGAAAAACTTGGAATGAAACTTGGAGTTATGCATGAAGCTAAAGTTTTAGGAGAAGCAGGTAGTAACAATGGAGGTACTAGTGGTACCGCTGATTTCCCATATGCTAAAGTTTATATTGGTAATTCACAAAGTCAAGCTCCAGCTCAAGAACCAGTTCAAGCTCCAGCTCCAGCTCAACAAGCTCCAGCTCAAGAACCAGTTCAAGCTCAAGAACCAGTTCAAGCTCAAGCTCCAGCTCAAGAACCAGTTCAAGCTCAAGAACCAGTTCAAGCTCAAGCTCCAGCTCAAGAACAAGCTCCAGCTCCAGCTCCAGTTGCCGCTTCTGCTGGATCTGATTTTTGTAGTTCAGCTAATCACTCTGGTGAAAGTGTTACTAATTACAGTAATACTGTAAGCACTATTGGAAATGTAGGTTATGAACTCTGGGCTGATAGTGGTGAAAATAGTGCCACTTTCTATTCCGATGGTTCTTTCTCTTGTTCTTTCAAGAATGCTGGTGATTATTTATGTCGTGCTGGTCTTTCTTTCGATTCTACTCAATCTCATCAACAAATTGGTCATATGTATGCTGATTTCAAACTTGTCAAACAAAATATTGCCAATGTTGATTATTCATTTGTTGGTGTTTATGGTTGGACCAGACAACCACTTGTTGAATATTATATTGTTGATAACTGGCTCAGTCAATATCGTCCAGGTGAATGGGTTGGTGATACTAATCTTGGTGATCATGTTATTGATGGTGCTGAATACACTGTTTATAAAAACACTCGTACTGGACCTTCTATTGATGGAGATACTACTTTCACTCAATATTTCAGTATTCGTAAAGAAGCTCGTGATTGTGGTACCATTGATATTTCAGCCCACTTTGATCAATGGGAAAAACTTGGAATGAAACTTGGAGTTATGCATGAAGCTAAAGTTTTAGGAGAAGCAGGTAGTAACAATGGAGGTACTAGTGGTACCGCTGATTTCCCATATGCTAAAGTTTATATTGGTAATTCTCAAGCTCAAGCTCCAGCTGCTGCTCCAGCCCCAGCTCAAGAACAAGCTCCAGCTCAAGAACCAGTTCAAGCTCAACAACCAGCTCCAGCTCCAGCTACAGCTCAATCTCAATATCCAAAGGGTTCAGGATTCCAATTCTATACTCAATGTGTTAATCCAAAGAATTGGGCTATGACTTATGATGATGGTCCAACTGAATTTGCTGATGCTATTTTAGATCTTTTAAAGGAAAAGGGTGTTAAGGCTACTTTCTTTGTTCTTGGTAAATTCTATATGGATAGTACTGATCCAGAATGGGCAAGAATTATTAAGAGAATGGATAGTGAAGGTCATATTGTTGGTACTCACACTTTCTCTCATCAAGATTTAACTCAATTAAGTTATGATCAAATCATTGATGAAATGAATAAAATTACCGAAGCTGTTGAAAAGGTTATTGGAAAGAAACCAGCCTTCATGCGTCCACCATATGGATCTGGTAGAGGTAATCAAACTGTTATGAGTGCTCTTCAAGGTCTTGGCTATACTGCAGCTATCACATGGAATGTTGATCCAATGGATTACAGTAATGGAGGAGATATTGATTATGCTGTTAGTGCGATTAAACAAACCATTGGTAATCCAATTATTACATTAAATCACTTAAAATATGAAGGATCATCTCTTGATGGTATTTTAGCCTTAGCTAAAGCTGAAATTGATACTTTATTAAACAGTGGATACACTTCAGTTACCATGGAGGAATGTCTTGGAATGAGTGCCTATCAGTAAATTCAATAAAAATATATAAAGAGATATTTTTTAATAATATATTAATAATATAGGAAATATTCTTTTATATAATTTCTTTACTAATAATTTTATGTTAATATTATTTAGAAATTAAATTTATTTTTGTTTATATATGAAAAATTAATTATATTTTTACTTTTTGTATATATCATTTATATTTATTAAAATAATTAAAAAATACAAAAATAATAATTATAGATATTATGTAGTTAAATAATAAACTATAATAAAATTAAACAATAATAAACTTTAAAAATTTAATTTAATAAAAAAAAAAATTATTAAATAAATATTTTTTTATTATTTATCAACTTTTATATCAATATTATTAATTATACGAATATTATAAAACAAAATTTTCATTAAATACTTTTATTTTTATAATTTTTATTAATATCTTTTATATCTTAAAACAAAAAAAAGGATGTTTTAATTATAAATTTAATTTAAAGTTTTATTAAACTTATAATTTTTATATTAATATTAAAAAATTTTTTTTAAATAATATTTCATTTAATAATTATAAGAAATTTAAAGAATATTTTATTTATACTTTTTAAGATATATATATATTTAATTTTTAACTATTTATTTTATTTTATTAAATACTTTTTATAAATTTCGAGAATATTTTATTTTATATATATATGAAGTAGAAAATGAAAAAGCCTATTAATTATTCCCTTTATGTTTTCTAAATTTTCTTATACACTTCACTTCTTTAATCATTTCTGCATTTATGCGAATCTCTCTCGGAACAAGATAAAATCATTCTTAACAGTTTATTAGGGACCTGTATCATTGATTTTCTGAACATTCATTATAAATTATAATAAATTTTTAAAATTACATAGAAAATTATTATTATTATTATATTATTATTAATATAAAAATACCACCTATTTAAGAATTAATTGTACTTGTTAGGTCACCTTAATTTCTTATTTAACTTTTTCAATCATGTTATATGAATACTTTAAGAAAAATAAAATATATAAAAAATAAAAATAAATAGTGTGACGTGACACTAAAAATTATTTTAAATTAGATTCTAGAATTTATTTATTTAATTTTTTTGTTATTTATATAATGTATTATATTTATTGATTTGTTTTATATACTTATATATATTTTTATTAATTAAATAAAATTATATATTTATTAAATTTATTATTATTATATTTATTATTATTATTAACTCCTAACCCCTAGTAACATAATGAAAATTTTACTATATAAAGAGCAAAAGAATAGGTGCCCTTTTATGTTCTTTGAAAAATTATAATTATAGATTTTTATAAATTATACAATAAAACGAAAATTAATAAATAATAAAACTTTATAAAAAAAAAGAATATAAAAAATTTTAAATTATTGTAATAAAAAAAAAAACAAAAACAAAAAAGCAAAAACAAACAAATAATCAATAAATAGGATAAATATAAGAAAACTTTAGTAAATAATATAAAAGTAATCAAAGAACAGTAAAAAAATAAAAAAAAAAAATTTAAAAATTAAAAATGAAAAGTCAAAATTCAATTTTATATAGAATTATATTATTTTTCATACTTTTGAATTTAATCTCTGGTAAAAGTATTTTTGAAAACTCAAAATTTACTCCTGCTTCAAATATTACTCTTAGTTCAATAAAAAATGTAGAAATGTAAACAATTTTTAATTAATTATTATTTTACAATAATATTAAATAAAAAATGAAATTTCAAAAAAAAAAAAAAAAAAAAAAAAACTTTTTTATTTTTTATTTCTTATAATTATTTTATGTAATTTTTCTAAAATATGAAATAATTTATTTATTATGTTTATATATTTATATGAATATTATATAGTAAAACTTCTTGCCAATCTATTTCTGATTGCTCAGAAGGTGCTTTGGAATGCAGAAAGGATAACAATGGAAATAATTCTATTTGTATTTATCCTGAATATATATGTTCTAATGCTGAAACGTGTTACCTTTTGGATAAGAGTATTGATAAAACTATTTTTGATAATACTACCCCTGTTAGCTGTACCAGTAATGATGAATGCATTTCGAATCAGTGTACTTCGGGTCAATGCCAAGTAAATTTAAATTCACCAAATGTTTTATGCACTGTTGATAATTCTAAATATCAATGTAATAAATTAACAGGTGAAGAAAAAGTCAGTAATAAAACTTCAGAAAAACAAGAGGAAAAGAATGATGATTCATCATCTTCAAATATCACTTTATATATTATTATTGGCATTGGAATTATTGTTGGTGCAGTAATAATAGGTATTGTTATTAGAGTCTGTTATGAAAGTGCTCAATATTTGGAAGAAGATCCAGATATTAAAGAATTTAGAAAAGAAAATAAATTAAAATTAGGAGACTCAGTAGTAATTAGCACTTTAGCTTTAGCTTAATTTATAATTACAATATAATAATTGAATTTTTTTGTATTTTTTTATTTACCTTCTATGAATAATGAATGTAAAAATAAAGTTTAAAAATATAATAAATAAATAAAAATAAAAATAAAAATAAAAATAAAAATAAAAATAAAAATAAAAATAAAAATAAAAATAAAAATAAAAATAAAAATAAAAATAAAAATAAAAATAAAAATAAAAATAAAAATAAAAATAAAAATAAAAATAAAACCAGAATAGTATTTTATTATAATTGTTTATTGTATATTTTATTATTAAACAGTTTTAATTGATAATTAAGATAAAAAAGAAAGGTTATTTATGTATATTATTTTGTAAGAAATATGGTTTTGAAAAATTGATAAAAAGAGGGGAAATGATAGTTAAATGGATTGTTTTTAAATAAATAAATAAATAAATAAATAAATAAATAAATAAATAAATAAATAAATAAATAAATAAATAAATAAATAAATAAATAACTAAAAATAAATACATAAGAAAAATTATTTAATAAAGAATAAAAAATAAGTGAAAAATTATTAATTTATTTATTGCGTTTATTTTAAATGAAATGTTATTAAAGTTTTTAAAGAGAAGATTGATATTTAATTAAAGAAAATATTTATTTTTTTTTAAAATTAATTTATAATAAATAAAAAAAATATTTTCAATGATTTTATAATTTTTTTTCATTTAAATAAAAGTTGTATTTTCTTTTTGTTTGAAGTAAAAATATATATGAGAGCTTTTTTTTTTTTTTTTTTAATTTTTTATTTTTTATGCTATATATATATATTCTATTTAAATAAAAAATAAAGGTATTGAATAATTTTTTAAAATAATATAATATTATATTTATTATATTAATCTTAAATTATTACTATTATCTATTAAATATTATTCTTAACTAAATATTATATATTTATATATTATGAATAGTTTTAAAAATAATTGTATTAAGTTCTATTCACTATAATACTCATATACATGTATTTATTGATATTCATTAATAAAATTTTTTATTATTTTTTTTATATATAATTTTCAATATTATAATTACATATATATATAGGTGAGATTTAAAACATGTTAATTAGGATTTTAAGTGATTAAGTTGAAGCAACGAATTAAATATTTAATATTGTCAATTTTTTATTATAGGGAAAAAAGATACAGATTCGAATGATAATTTTCATCCACATGGAGTTATCTTCGATGAATGGGAAGAGTTAGAGGCCTTTTCGTCCTCGAATCTCATAACGTAGTTTTTTAATATTAATATAAAAAATAATTTCATGTATTTAAATTTCATGTATTTTTTAAAAAAAATATTATTAAATAAAGTTTATTCCTAGTCTAAAAAAAAAAAAAAAAAAAAAAAAAAAAAAAAAAAAAAGGGAAAAAAGATTATATATATATATATATATATATTTTTTTTTTTTATAACATTCGTTACATTTTCAACAAGGAATTAATATTAATATAATAATAACTATATCATAGTTCAATGGAAATATGTTCAAATAGATTATAAAGCATTAATTAATAAGGATTTATTATATGAAACATATTTATTATATATAAAATATTTATTATATATAAAGTGTTTATTATAAACTTAATGTCTAAATAAATATTCTTTAATAAATATATTTTAATGTTATAAAATATTCCTCTAATAGGTATATTAAACCTGGCTTTAAAAAGAACACTTTTATTTAAAGAATTTTTTATATGAAAATTACATATTTCTATAATAAAATAGTATTTAATTTTATTTTATTAATATTTTAGATTTCCTGTAAATTAATTAAATTATCGGCATACAGAACGATTATGATTGGATTTAAAATATATCAAATTATTATATTTAAAGTTTTTGTTTTATGTTAAGTATTATTAAAGTATTTTAATAATAATGAAAATATTATTACCATATTTAAAATTAATGTAAAGTTCAATGTAGATTCTTTTAAAAAATTTTTTATTTTATTTTATTATTATTATTTTTTTTTTTATAGTGAGGTGAGAGACAAAGAAACATGTTGCTTACCCTTATTATCCTTGCTGCCATTTGTCTGTTGGCAACTATATTATTATTAGATTTCATTGTAGTTATACCCAAATTTGGCTCAGAACATTTTGGAGCACCGGATGATATCAAAGATATGATGAAAAAAATTCCAGATAGACCAAGATATGTCAATGTGTTGGGGGTAATTATCATGGTTATGGCATTTATCGGATGCTTAGCAGTGTTGATATGGGCAGGAGCGGATGCTGTAAATAAAGATATGAGTTTTGTTCAGATATTTTTGAGATTCCTTATCATATTTGATGGATATAAGTTATATGATATAATATGTTTTGACTGGATTATGCTAACAAAAATGAAATTTCCTGAAAAACTTTATCCTGATACTAAAGGTGCAAAAGGATATGAATCTTTTGGTTTTAATGCAAAAAGTCAATTAGCAAAATTATTTATCATATTTCCTTTAATATGCCTTATATTGGCATTCATTTTATCAAAATTATAAAAAAAAATTTTTTTTTTGTTATTTCCACAAAGATATATTTGTATAATATGCACATTACTACTACCACTACTATTTCTGGGATAGAAAACCATGATAAATAAAAGTTTTAATCATTTTCATAAGAAAATTTAGGATATTATATATATGTGTTTGTTGGGAAATTATCATAGATTCTATTCCTCAAAATTTAACAAATATACATATATTAAATAATTAACCAAAGAAATAAACACAATAATACTTATTTTATAAATTAAGAAAAAAAATAATGAATTATATAAATACATATGTAAAAGAAAAAAAATTATAAAATAAAATTATTAATTTATATTAAATACTATAACTATAGCATAATAAATAGTATTTATTATGTTATCATTTTATGTCAAATTATATATTATTATTATTTTTTTTTTATTTATTTTATTTTGCTATTATGTAAACAATACTTAAACAACATAAAAACTATTATTTATTTAAGCTGACATGTTCAATATTTTCTTATAATATAAAATATTAATATTAACATATTACTATCTTTATAATATTTTTTTATAATTTATTGTTAATAATCCTAAAATTGAATAGTTTTTCATAATTTAATTTACACATTAAAAAGTAAATAAAATAGATTTACTTAAAATTTAATAATTAATAACTAATGAATATATGTATATATATATATATATATATTTTTTTTTTTTTTTTATTTTATTTTATTTTATTAAGTTTAAGTTAAGTTTAAGTTTAAGTTTAAGTTAAGTTAAAGTCTTACATTTTAATATTAATTAATTCATAAATTAATTAATATTAGTTTATTTTAAAAAATGAACAGTTTTCAATTTTAGTTGTTTTTTTTTTTTTTTTTAAAAAAATTTACTTTATATTATATATATATATAATATTATTTTGATACTTTTTATTTATTATTTTTTTTTTTTTAAATTTTTAATTTATTCAAAATTTTTTGAATTAATTATTTTAATGAAATTTATTTTTTAAAAATTTCATTGAAATTTATGAATTCTTTTCATTAAATTTAAGCTTTTCCGGCCATCTTGGCATCCATTTCTTCAAGATTGAGTCCCTTACATTCAATTACATAGAACTGAGAGTAAATCCAGGCAAGAAGACAAGCAGCTGCAAAAAGAAGGAAAGTCTTAGTACTCCATGCTTTCATAAGAGCTGGTCCAACAAATGCAATAATCCAATTATTAAGGAAGTTAGAGACTGTACCAACAGCACTACCCTTAACTCTGACACGAAGTGGGAAAACTTCAGCTTGATAAACCCATGGAACTGGTCCCCAAGTCCAAGCAAAAGAAAAGACCATAAGGAAAATACTAGCAACTGCTAAATATTGCCATAACTTTCCTTTGTAGGTTTGAGTAGAGAAAGCCCAGGTAGAAATATGGAATACCATCATCATAAGTGATCCAATAACTAATAAAGTTTTACGTCCTAATTTTTCAATACCCCACATACCTGGGAAGGTTGAAATGAAATTGACAAAATTGTTAATAATTGGAAGAACAACAGTGGACATGAATTTAGTAAATCCAATTTCACCATAAATTTGAGATTGATAATACATAATGACATTAATACCAGTCCATTGTTGGAAAAGTTGCATTAAGAAAGTAATGAAAGTACGACGACGAATAACAGGACTGAAAAGTTCACCGACAGAAGAAGAACCGGCAGCACGAGTAGCGGCAACATCTTCTTGAATAGCTTTAAGTTCTTCTTGAACAAGAGAATCAGAAGTAGAAGTAGCATTAAGTTTAGCTAAAACTTCAGCAGCTTCTTCATCACGATCTTTAGAACATAACCATCTTGGAGATTTTGGAAGGAAACTCATAAGAATAGCAAGACCAAGACCTGGAACTACTTGGAATAAAAGTGCAAATCTCCATTCGAAATTAGGAACTTCTGCCCATTTATCTGATCTTTTCTTTCCTAATCCTTCTGGTTTAATATTAGTATAATACCAAACGATAGAATTAATGATGGCTGCAACAATAATACCGAAAGTAGTCATAAGTTGGTAGCAAGATGAAAGAGTACCTCTGATCTTAGCTGGAGCAACTTCAGAAATGTATGTTGGACAAAGGACACCATTACATCCAATAGAAAGACCAGTGATAAGACGACCAATAGCAATCATAATCCAAGAACGAACAGATAAACCTTGAATGATAGCACCACAAGTGAAGATACAAGCACCGATCATGATGGTTCTTTGACGACCGAATCTTTCACCAAGATAAGTAGCCATGAGAGCACCACAAAGAGCACCGAGAACGAAACTTGAAGTGATAACACCTTCGAGGGTAGCTTTATTATCAGCTTCTTTTAAATCACGATACCATTTTTCTTGAGAATCATTAGTAATTTCTTTACCATTTTCATCAAGGGCATCACCATTCCAACTATGGAACTTGAAGAAAATACGGAAAGCATCCATTACAAGGACAACATTCATGACACCACATTCATAACCGAAAAGAAGACCACCTAACGAAGCGGTCACGGCCACTAAAAATTGAAAAGAATTCATAATTTATTTTATTTACAAAACTATACTTATTATTTTTATCTTAAATTAAGTTTATAATTATTATATAATTATAATGAAGAAAAAAAAAATATAATTTAAAGAAAATTTCACTCTTTTATATTAAAATAGAATATAATGTACTATTAATTAATTGTAAATTAATATAAAAAATGGAAAATTAAAATAATATAAAATAAAAACATTATTAAAGGGTTTTTCATTATTTAAATGCTATAAATTGAAAGAAAATATTATGCTCTTAGTTCAGTACAATCAATTATTTTTAATTTAAAAACATATATATATATTTTTAAATTTAAATATTATTATTATATATATTTAAAAAAACCTCCGTTGTGTTTAATTATTGTAATATTTTAAGTATAATTATAATATGCTAAGTAGTACTAATTTTATAGATTATTTTTAATATGCTTAATATATTATATTTAAAATAATCTCAAATATTAATATTCATAATATATATGGGGAAAATTTAATTCTTTAAATTTAATTACTAATTAATTATATATATATTTTTTTAAATTATTGAATTTTATATAAAAATACATTGAAACTTATGACAATAAACAAGTAAAAAATGGAAATATAAATAATATTCATATTTAATAACATTTTTTATTTATCACAAATTATTAAATTTTAATGTTCATATCTTATATACTTTGTTTTTTTTTATATTAATTTCTATATTTAATAAAAATATTGAATAAACTATAAAATGTACCTCTAATTTTTTATATTTTACATTTAAACTTTTTTAATAAAGGTTTTTTAATGAAATAAGATAAAACTTTTTTTCAAATAAAATAAAACTTTTTTTTCAAATAAAATAAAAATTATTTAGATATAAGTTCATACTAATAAAAAATTTTATGATTTATATATAAATTATATGAATTTATCTCTCTCTCTATATATATAAATATATTTGTATAGATAAAAATATAAAGTATTTCAAACATATAAAATATATTTATATATATTTTATTATATATTTAAAATATTGCTTTTAAAATTTATCTGTATATAAAGAATTAAAGAAATATAAAACATACATAAAGTTTAATTGAAGAACATTATTTATTCAAATTAACATTTTATATTAAATTAATTGTTTTCTATCCAAAATTTAGCATTAATAATAATAGCAAATGATAAAAATAAATAATATTGATAACAAGAATGGTAATAAGTTTAATAAATAAAAAATGCAAATTATTATATGGTTATTAATTATATTTATTTAATAATACTATTTTGAATAGTAATAATATTATTTAAAATTTATAGACTTAAAATATAATTTAAAAAAATAAATATTTATAAAATTAATATAAATACTTTTAATATTAAATTAATATATAAACTTTTTATTTGACGTTATTTATAATTTAAAAGTATAATTTTAAATATATATATATATATATATATATATATATTTTTTTTTTTTTGCTCTTTTTTTAATATTATTATGAAAATTTTAATATTGTACCTTTTTAATTATAATTATTTAGTATTAATATAATAATAAATGTGTCATTTAAATATTTCATTTAGAATCATTGGATAATTTTAAAAAAAATATAATTAAAAAATTTAATTATAAATTTTTTTCATTTTTGACAATATTTGTAATTTTTATATTAGAATATAATATTATATATAAACTATTAAATAGAATTAAAGCATATTAAAAGTAATTATTATTAAAAAAGTTTATTATTTTAATATTAAATAAAAAAGATAAAACAAAATAAAATAAAAAATTCTAAACAAATTTTTAATTTCAAATGATAAAATAAATTAATATTTAAAATTTATTATTATTATAATTATATTTTATAATATTAATTTTTATATTATAACATTTTTTTATAATTCAAAAATTCAACTTTAATTCATAATGTATTAAATAAAATAAACATATATAAAAAGTAATCTTTGGAGTGTTATTAATTTCCATATTATTGTAATAAAAACTAATAATTAATATTAATATTCATTATTTATAATTTTTTTTAAAATTAATTGTTAATATGCTATTAATAAAATATTTAAAAAAAATTTTTTTTAAATATAAAATTATATAAAAAATTAAAAAAAAATATTAATTTTGAAAATTTCCCATATATAAATGTTATATTAATGAATATTAATATTAGAATATATTTCTAATTCAGAAATTTTAATATAATTTATATATTTTATAAAAAATAAAATTTTAGCATATTAAAAGTAATCTTTTAAATACTATTATTTATATAAATATTTATATTTTTTAATATTAATAAAATTTTCCTTTGAAAAGTCTTATTATTTAAATATATATACACCATTTTATATAATATTAAATATAATAAAAACATATTAAAAGTAATCTTTTGGAGTATTTTTATATAGCATATTATATTAATACTTAAAAATATTACATATCAAAATAATAAATATCCTTGAAAAAGGTTAAATATTAATATTTAATTCAAAAAACATAATTTATATACAGATTTAATTATATATAAATATAATATAAATAAAAATTAATAATTAATATTAATACTTATAATTAAAATTTTAATTTAAAATAATTATTTATTTGTTATTATGATATAGAATATTAGAAAAATTTTTTAATATAAAAGATTGAAATTTTCTTTAAATTATTTTTTTTTTCTTCATTATAATTATATAATAATTATAGACTTAATTTAAGATAAAACTAATAAGTATAGTTTTGTAAATAAAATAAATTATGAATTCTTTTCAGTTTTTAGTGGCCGTGACCGCTTCTTTAGGTGGTCTTCTTTTCGGTTATGAATGTGGTGTCATGAATGTTGTCCTTGTAATGGATGCTTTCCGTATTTTCTTCTCGTTCCATAGTTGGAATGGTGATGCCCTTGATGAAAATGGTAACGAAATTACTAATGATTCTCAAGAAAAATGGTATCGTAATTTAAAAGAAGCTGATAATAAAGCTACCCTTGAAGGTGTTATCACTTCAAGTTTCGTTCTCGGTGCTCTTTGTGGTGCTCTCATGGCTACTTATCTTGGTGAAAGATTCGGTCGTCAAAGAACCATCATGATCGGTGCTTGTATTTTCACTTGTGGTGCTATCATTCAAGGTTTATCTGTTCGTTCTTGGATTATGATTGCTATTGGTCGTCTTATCACTGGTCTTTCTATTGGATGTAATGGTGTCCTTTGTCCAACATACATTTCTGAAGTTGCTCCAGCTAAGATCAGAGGTACTCTTTCATCTTGCTACCAACTTATGACTACTTTCGGTATTATTGTTGCAGCCATCATTAATTCTATCGTTTGGTATTATACTAATATTAAACCAGAAGGATTAGGAAAGAAAAGATCAGATAAATGGGCAGAAGTTCCTAATTTCGAATGGAGATTTGCACTTTTATTCCAAGTAGTTCCAGGTCTTGGTCTTGCTATTCTTATGAGTTTCCTTCCAAAATCTCCAAGATGGTTATGTTCTAAAGATCGTGATGAAGAAGCTGCTGAAGTTTTAGCTAAACTTAATGCTACCACTACTTCTGATTCTCTTGTCCAAGAAGAACTTAAAGCTATTCAAGAAGATGTTGCCGCTACTCGTGCTGCCGGTTCTTCTTCTGTTGGTGAACTTTTCAGTCCTGTTATTCGTCGTCGTACTTTCATTACTTTCTTAATGCAACTTTTCCAACAATGGACTGGTATTAATGTCATTATGTATTATCAATCTCAAATTTATGGTGAAATTGGATTTACTAAATTCATGTCCACTGTTGTTCTTCCAATTATTAACAACTTTGTCAATTTCATTTCAACCTTCCCAGGTATGTGGGGTATTGAAAGATTAGGACGTAAAACTTTATTAGTTATTGGATCACTTATGATGATGGTATTCCATATTTCTACTTGGGCTTTCTCTACTCAAACCTACAAAGGAAAGTTATGGCAATATTTAGCAGTTGCTAGTATTTTCCTTATGGTCTTTTCTTTTGCTTGGACTTGGGGACCAGTTCCATGGGTTTATCAAGCTGAAGTTTTCCCACTTCGTGTCAGAGTTAAGGGTAGTGCAGTTGGTACAGTTTCTAACTTTCTTAACAATTGGATTATTGCATTTGTTGGACCAGCTCTTATGAAAGCATGGAGTACTAAGACTTTCCTTCTTTTTGCAGCTGCTTGTCTTCTTGCCTGGATTTACTCTCAGTTCTATGTAATTGAATGTAAGGGACTCAATCTTGAAGAAATGGATGCCAAGATGGCCGGAAAAGCTTAAATTTAAAGAAAAGAATTCATAAATTTCAATGAAATTTTTAATAAATAAATTTCATTAAAATAATTAATTCAAGAAATTAATTTAAAAATTTATATTAAAAAAAAATATATAAAATTAAATAAAAATAAAAAAATAAAATATAAAATATAAAAATATATTAAAATGTATATATACATAATATAAGACAAAGCTAATCAAATATACAAAAAAACAAAATTGACTAAAAATTGAAAACTATTCATTTTTTTAAAAAAACATGATAATAACCAATATATAATATTTTATAAAATTTTATATAGTGGTTATATCATAATATAGAATATAAACTTAACTTAAACTTAACATAAACTTAACATAAACTTAACTTAAATTAATAAATAATAAGCAATTATAAAAATAAATATATATATTCTTTTTTATCTTGTATATTTTGTGTTATTATGATTTTTTATTTTTATTAATGTGTATAAAGTTATTTATATTTTATTTAAATATATAATTTTTTTTTTTGTTTATTTTTTAATCACATTTTCAATTTTTTTTTTTTTAATATTTTTAATAGATTGTTTTATATGTAAATAATTGCGATTATATGATAATTAATTTTTTGTATATATTATTAAACAAATAATATATAATAAAAAGATAGATTAATTGTAAGGAATATTTTTTATTAAGTATTAAAGATTATAATAATTATAAAAAAATTTTTTTTTATTATATAATTTAAAATTATATTGATTTCCTATGTATTGGTAAAATTATTTAATATTATAAATATTAAATAATTTAAATTTTGAATAAATATTAAAATATTAATTATAAAAGGTATGATTCAGTATTTTATTTTTATTTTTAATAATATTATATTTATTTTAGTCATATATTTTTTAAATTGTTAATTTCTAATTATTTTTACTATTATTTTATTAATTATAAATCATCAAGATAATAAATAACTATATAAATTATTTAATAATTAATATGTAAACTTAAATATATATAAAATTTCAATTATTTTGATACAAATATTTTTTTTTTGAAATATATATTTTAATTAAATTGGATAAATTTTTATAAAAATTTTTTTTTAATATAATGGATATATAATGGATATAAAAAAAAAATATAAAACTCAAATAATAATAAATATTAAAATTCATAAAGTACCAAAAACTAATATATTATATTAAAAAAAATATAATTATTAAAAAACAATAAATATTATAATAAAAAGTAATTTTATTAATATTTTTATTGTAAAAAAATATATATATTTAACTTTTACTAAAAAGTGTTTATATATAATTTTAGTAAATTTTTCCATATATTAATGATATATTAATGAGTAATAATATTATATTTATAATTCAGAAATTTTAATATAATATTATATTATATATATATAAAATAAAATTTATTTAATAAGATTAAATGAAATAGAAACATTAAAAGTAATCATTTTGAGTATTCCTACTTAGCATATTATATTAATACTTATGCATATTAAATTATTTCAAAAGAAATCATTGAAAAAAGTTAAATTAATAAAAAATTATATAAAAAATCAAAAAGAAAAAAAAATTATTTTGAAAATTTCCCATATATAAATGATATATTAATGAATATTAATATTAGAATATATTTCTAATTCAGAAATTTTAATATAATATTATAAATTTTATAAAAATTAAAGTTTAACATATTAAAAGTAATTTTTGAAATATCATTATTTATATAAATATTTATAATATTTAATATTAATAAAATTTTCTTTGAAATGAAATATTTAAATATAAAATATTAAATATATATAAAAATTTAATATTATTTTTATTTTTAAATAAGTAAATTTTATTTTATAATATTTTGTAAAAATGTTTATATTATTTAATTAAAGAATTTTAATTTTAATTTAAATTTTAAATATAATAGAAACATATTAAAATTATTTTTTTTTCTATTGAGTATTTTTACTTAGTATATTATATTAATATATAAAAGTATTACTTATTATGATAATTAACTTTTGAAAAAGATTAAATATTAGTATTAAATTCAAAAAAATATAATTATACACCATATAAATAAAATTAATAATTAATATTAATACTCACAATTAAAATTTTAATTTATAATAATTATTTATTTGTTATTATGATATAAAATATTAGAAAAATTTTTTTAATATAAAAGTACGAAATTTTCTTTAAATTATATTTTTTTTTTCTTCATTATAATTATATAATAATTATAGACTTAATTTAAGATAAAACTAATAAATATAGTTTTGTAAATAAAATAAATTATGAATTTTTTTCAATTTTTAGTGGCCGTGACCGCTTCGTTAGGTGGTCTTCTTTTCGGTTATGAATGTGGTGTCATGAATGTTGTCCTTGTAATGGATGCTTTCCGTATTTTCTTCAAGTTCCATAGTTGGAATGGTGATGCCCTTGATGAAAATGGTAACGAAATTACTAATGATTCTCAAGAAAAATGGTATCGTGATTTAAAAGAAGCTGATAATAAAGCTACCCTTGAAGGTGTTATCACTTCAAGTTTCGTTCTCGGTGCTCTTTGTGGTGCTCTCATGGCTACTTATCTTGGTGAAAGATTCGGTCGTCAAAGAACCATCATGATCGGTGCTTGTATCTTCACTTGTGGTGCTATCATTCAAGGTTTATCTGTTCGTTCTTGGATTATGATTGCTATTGGTCGTCTTATCACTGGTCTTTCTATTGGATGTAATGGTGTCCTTTGTCCAACATACATTTCTGAAGTTGCTCCAGCTAAGATCAGAGGTACTCTTTCATCTTGCTACCAACTTATGACTACTTTCGGTATTATTGTTGCAGCCATCATTAATTCTATCGTTTGGTATTATACTAATATTAAACCAGAAGGATTAGGAAAGAAAAGATCAGATAAATGGGCAGAAGTTCCTAATTTCGAATGGAGATTTGCACTTTTATTCCAAGTAGTTCCAGGTCTTGGTCTTGCTATTCTTATGAGTTTCCTTCCAAAATCTCCAAGATGGTTATGTTCTAAAGATCGTGATGAAGAAGCTGCTGAAGTTTTAGCTAAACTTAATGCTACTTCTACTTCTGATTCTCTTGTTCAAGAAGAACTTAAAGCTATTCAAGAAGATGTTGCCGCTACTCGTGCTGCCGGTTCTTCTTCTGTTGGTGAACTTTTCAGTCCTGTTATTCGTCGTCGTACTTTCATTACTTTCTTAATGCAACTTTTCCAACAATGGACTGGTATTAATGCCATTATGTATTATCAATCTCAAATTTATGGTGAAATTGGATTTACTAAATTCATGTCCACTGTTGTTCTTCCAATTATTAACAACTTTGTCAATTTCATTTCAACCTTCCCAGGTATGTGGGGTATTGAAAGATTAGGACGTAAAACTTTATTAGTTATTGGATCACTTATGATGATGGTATTCCATATTTCTACTTGGGCTTTCTCTACTCAAACCTACAAAGGAAAGTTATGGCAATATTTAGCAGTTGCTAGTATTTTCCTTATGGTCTTTTCTTTCGCTTGGACTTGGGGACCAGTTCCATGGGTTTATCAAGCTGAAGTTTTCCCACTTCGTGTCAGAGTTAAGGGTAGTGCAGTTGGTACAGTCTCTAACTTCCTTAATAATTGGATTATTGCATTTGTTGGACCAGCTCTTATGAAAGCATGGAGTACTAAGACTTTCCTTCTTTTTGCAGCTGCTTGTCTTCTTGCCTGGATTTACTCTCAGTTCTATGTTATTGAATGTAAGGGACTCAATCTTGAAGAAATGGATGCCAAGATGGCCGGAAAAGCTTAAATTTAAAGAAAAGAATTCATAAATTTCAATGAAGTTTTAAAAAATAAATTTCATTTAAATAATTAAAAAAAATAATTAAAAAATTAAAAAATAAAATAAATATAAAATTAAATATAAATTAAAAAATAAAAATATAAAAAATAAAAAAATATTAAATATATATATATATATATATATATAATTTATATATATTTATATATATATATATATAAAACAAAGCTAATCAAATATACAAAAAAACAAAATAATCGACTAAAAATTGAAAACTGTTCATTTTTTTAAAAAAAAAAAAAACATGATAATAACCAATATATAATATTTTATAAAATTTTATATAGTGGTTATATCAAAAATATAGAAGATAAGCTTAACTTAAACTTAACTTAAATTAATAAATAATAAACAATTGTAAAAATAAATGTATTTATAATTTTTTTTCTTGTATATTTTGTATTATTATGATTTTTTATCTTTATTAATGTGTATTAGAGTTATTTTTTTTATTAATTTTTTTTGCTTTTTATTTTTTTTATTTATTTATTTTTTTTTCTATATTTTCAATTGATTGCTTTATTTGTGAATAATAAGATTATATTATAATTAAATTTTTTTAAATTAAACTTTTAACTAATAGATTAATAGAAAGTAATATTTTTATTAATTATAAAAGATTATAATAATTATAAAGAATTATTAATTTTTATTATATATTTTAAAATTATATTGAATTTCCTATGTATTGGTAAAATTACTTAATATCAAAACTACAGAATAATTAAATTTTTAATAAATATCATAATACTAATGATAAAATGTATAATTCAAAATTTTATTTGTATTTCTAGTAATATTATTATTATATTTATTTTAATTGCATTTATTTTAATTGTATTTATTTTACTTATATTTATTTCTTGAACTGTTAATTTCTAATTATTATTATTATAATTATTCTTATAATTATTCTTATTATTATTCTTATTATTATTCTTATTATTATTATTTTTCTTATAATTTTTCTTATAATTGTTATTATAATTTTTTTTATTCATTATAAATCATCTTAAAACTTTTTTTATTATATAATCATTAATATATTAATTTAAATATATATAGAATTTCAATTATTTCGATACAAATAATTTTTTTGAAATATTTTTTTTTAATTAAAATTTAATATAATTGGATAAATTTTTATAAAAATTTATTTATAATATAATAGATATAAAAAAAAATATAAAACTCAAATAATAATAAATATTTAAATTCATAAAGTACCAAAAATTAATATATTATATTAAAAAAAATATAATTATTAAAAAATAATATAACTATTAAAAAAATAATAAATATTTCAAAAAAAAAATATATTACTTTTTCTAAAAAGTGTTTATATATAATTTTAATAAAATTTTCCATATATATTAATTTAAAATACAGAATTTTAACATTATAATATATATTATAAAATAAAATTTATTTAATAATATTAAATGAAATAAAAACATAATAAAAGTAATCTTTTTGAGTATTTTTAATTAGCATATTATATTAATACATAAAAATATTAAATTTTTATGGCGTTGAAAATGGTTAAATTAATAAAAATTGATACAATAAATTAAAAAAAAAAAAAAATTAGTTTTGAAAATTTCCCATATATAAATGATATATTAATGAATATTAATATTAGAATACATTTCTAATTCAGAAATTTTAATATAACTATTATATTTTATAAAAAATAAAATTTTAGCATATTAAAAGTAATCTTTTAAATACTATTATTTATATAAATATTTATATTTTTTAATATTAATAAAATTTTCCTTTGAAAAGTCTTATTATTTAAATATATACACCATTTTAATATTATTTTAATTAAACAAAAATCTTATTTTATAACATGTTGTATTAGTATTTTTTTTTTTTTTTTTTTTATTATTTAATTAAAATATTTCAATTTTAATTTATATAATATTAAATATAATAAAAACATATTAAAAGTAATCTTTTGGAATATTTTTACTTAGCATATTAAATTAATACTTAAAAATATTACATATCAAGATAATAAATATCCTTGAAAAAGGTTAAATATTAATATTCAATTCAAAAAACATAATTTATATACAGAATTAATTATATATATATAATATAAATAAAAATCAATAATTAATATTAATACTTATAATTAAAATTTTAATTTAAAATAATTATTTATTTGTTATTTTGATATAGAATATTATAAAATTTTTTTTAATATAAAAGTACGAAATTTTCTTTAAATTATTTTTTTTTTCTTCATTATAATTATATAATAATTATAGACTTAATTTAAGATAAAACTAATAAGTATAGTTTTGTAAATAAAATAAAATTATGAATTCTTTTCAATTTTTAGTGGCCGTGACCGCTTCGTTAGGTGGTCTTCTTTTCGGTTATGAATGTGGTGTCATGAATGTTGTCCTTGTAATGGATGCTTTCCGTATTTTCTTCAAGTTCCATAGTTGGAATGGTGATGCCCTTGATGAAAATGGTAACGAAATTACTAATGATTCTCAAGAAAAATGGTATCGTAATTTAAAAGAAGCTGATAATAAAGCTACCCTTGAAGGTGTTATCACTTCAAGTTTCGTTCTCGGTGCTCTTTGTGGTGCTCTCATGGCTACTTATCTTGGTGAAAGATTCGGTCGTCAAAGAACCATCATGATCGGTGCTTGTATTTTCACTTGTGGTGCTATCATTCAAGGTTTATCTGTTCGTTCTTGGATTATGATTGCTATTGGTCGTCTTATCACTGGTCTTTCTATTGGATGTAATGGTGTCCTTTGTCCAACATACATTTCTGAAGTTGCTCCAGCTAAGATCAGAGGTACTCTTTCATCTTGCTACCAACTTATGACTACTTTCGGTATTATTGTTGCTGCCATCATTAATTCTATCGTTTGGTATTATACTAATATTAAACCAGAAGGATTAGGAAAGAAAAGATCAGATAAATGGGCAGAAGTTCCTAATTTCGAATGGAGATTTGCACTTTTATTCCAAGTAGTTCCAGGTCTTGGTCTTGCTATTCTTATGAGTTTCCTTCCAAAATCTCCAAGATGGTTATGTTCTAAAGATCGTGATGAAGAAGCTGCTGAAGTTTTAGCTAAACTTAATGCTACCACTACTTCTGATTCTCTTGTTCAAGAAGAACTTAAAGCTATTCAAGAAGATGTTGCCGCTACTCGTGCTGCCGGTTCTTCTTCTGTTGGTGAACTTTTCAGTCCTATTATTCGTCGTCGTACTTTCATTACTTTCTTAATGCAACTTTTCCAACAATGGACTGGTATTAATGTCATTATGTATTATCAATCTCAAATTTATGGTGAAATTGGTTTTACTAAATTCATGTCCACTGTTGTTCTTCCAATTATTAACAACTTTGTCAATTTCATTTCAACCTTCCCAGGTATGTGGGGTATTGAAAAATTAGGACGTAAAACTTTATTAGTTATTGGATCACTTATGATGATGGTATTCCATATTTCTACTTGGGCTTTCTCTACTCAAACCTACAAAGGAAAGTTATGGCAATATTTAGCAGTTGCTAGTATTTTCCTTATGGTCTTCTCTTTCGCTTGGACTTGGGGACCAGTTCCATGGGTTTATCAAGCTGAAGTTTTCCCACTTCGTGTCAGAGTTAAGGGTAGTGCAGTTGGTACAGTTTCTAACTTTCTTAACAATTGGATTATTGCATTTGTTGGACCAGCTCTTATGAAAGCATGGAGTACTAAGACTTTCCTTCTTTTTGCAGCTGCTTGTCTTCTTGCCTGGATTTACTCTCAGTTCTATGTAATTGAATGTAAAGGACTCAATCTTGAAGAAATGGATGCCAAGATGGCCGGAAAAGCTTAAATTTAATGAAAAGAATTCATAAATTTCAATGAAATTTTTAATAAATAAATTTCATTAAAATAATTAATAAAAAAAAAAATTAATTAAAAAATTAAAAAATAAAATAAATATAAAATTAAATATAAAATAAAAAATAAAAATATAGAAAATAAAAAAATATTAAATATATATATATTATAAAACAAAACTAAAGAAATATTCAAAAGTAAAAATAGACTAAAAATTGAAAACTGTTCATTTTTTTTTTAAAAAAAAAAAAAAAAAATATGATAATAACCAATATATAATATTTTATAAAATTTTATGTAGTGGTTATATCAAAAAAATAGAAAATAAAACTTAACTTAAATTAATAAATAATAAGCAAATCAAAAAAACTAAATATATATATTATATTTTTATAATTTTTTATTTTTTTTAAATGCGTATTTTTTGTCTTTTTCTTTATTATTTTTTATTATTAAAGTTATAATTATTTTTTCATTTTTTTTTATGAAAATTTTTTCTTAAATTTTTTTTTTTTTTTTTTTTTTTAATATCATTTCATAAATAAAAAATAATTTTTAATGCTATTAAAATTTATTTAATATAAAATTAAAATTTTCAAATACCCTCATTAAATATTTTTTTTTTATGAAATATTTTTAACTAAATTTATTATAATTGGTAAATGTTTGATCATAATAAATTTTTATTAATATTTATATCTATAAAACTATACAGAAGCTAAAATCTTTAGTATTAGAGAAGGGATTAGCATACAGAAGACTAAAAGCGATAGGAACAATAGGCTCAGATTAATAATACCTTGTTCTATCATAATTTATACTGTTAAATGTACGAATACTTGAAGTAATCTACCAACTTATTCTTTTATCAATTAAATGTTTTGTAATCATAGAAATAACCTTCAAATAATCCATATTATTTTTATTATAATTAACTCTTAGGAAGAAGTAGTTTTCCAAATTAATTAGTATTTTTTAACATTTCTATAATAAATTCGTTACAATTTGAAGAAATAATTATTACATAAAAAAAAAAAAAAACATGATAAATAAAACATTATATTACAATACATGAATGAATTTTATAAATGAAGAAATAGTTAATACATAAAAAAAAAAAAAGAAAGGAAGAACAATGATAATCATTTCTTAAACAAAAAAAAAAAAAAATTTTTTTTTTTTTATTTCTTTTAAAATTAATTTTTTAAATAATAAACAATTAAAAGACATTCATTATGAAATGTTTAGATTTTTTTTTTTTTTTTTTACCATCACCCTCATCACTATTAGAATTATGATAGTCTTCCTTCAATTTAGAAGGTGATACGACCCTGACGATTTCTTCACTATATTCTAAAATAATTTATATATAAATGTAGAAGCAGATATTAACACTTTTTGTTATTTTATTTTTTTTATTTTTCATCTTTTTATTTTATTTTTTTTTATCATTATTAATTATTATTTTTTTATTACATTTTTTTTTTTTTTAATTACATTTTTTTCATATTTAAAAAAAAAATATAAAATAAATAAAAAAAAGAAAAAAAAAGAAATAATAAAATAATAAGAATATTAATAAAGAAAAATAGAAAAAAAGAGTAAAAAAAAAAAAAAAAAAAAAAAAAAATATTTAAATAAATAAAAAATATATATATAAATATTGAAAAAAAAAAAAAATTTTTTTTTCTTAATAAATAAAAAAGATAAAAAACTAAAAACTATAATATAAATATATATAATAATAATTTTTTTTTTTTTTTTTTTTTTTTTTTTTTTTTTGATTAAAGTAAATTATATATATGATTTATATATAAAATAAAATAATAATAATAAAAAAAAAAGACATTGTCTGTTATTATTGTTTAATTATTTATTTATTATTTATTATTTATTATTGTTGTTATTTTAATTTTTATTTTATGTTATTTTTATTTTAATTTTTTATTATTATCATCATTATCATAATTATTTTTATTTTTAAAATTTTTTAACTTCAAAATAAAAATGAAATAAAAATAAAAATAAAAAATAAAAATTACTTAAAAAATTAAAAAAAAATTTTTTTTTTTTTATTTCTTTTAATAACAACAATAATATATATAAATATTTAAATAAATAATTTAATAAATAAATTTATAAATAGTAATAGTATTCTATGTTATTTTTATTTTTTTTTTTGCCTATATAAAACAACCTTTTTCATTCATTGAGCTTTCTGTTCGTTTCCTATATTAAATTTATTCAATAGTTTGGAAAAAGATGAGAAACGTTTTATAAAGGCAGTATTGCCACTGACCATTTTAAGTGGTACATTTGTTGAAGATGAGGTAGAAGAAGAACAGGTTTTTCGGAAAGGTGATTGACTACTACCAGGTTGGAAATCCTTTAGGCTACTTAAGTAGGAAGTTATTAATTTTTGATCTTTTACCTTCGTCGACGTTTTGGAGGATGTTAAATTAATTTTTTGATTTTTGGAGATAAGTTTTGATTTTTTTGAAATACCAAGTCCTAAATTAATTTTTGTAGTATTGGTATCACTAGTGAAATTACTTGAAGATGATTTATTTTGAGGTGAAATTGGAGTAGATGATGGCATGTAGGAGGAGGTGGATGTGTTAGAAGTACCATTTTCATACGGAGAAAAAGTACAACGACTTCTACTTTCATAATTACGACCTAAAGGAGATTTGAACTTATAAAGTGAATCTTTATCCTTTGTATTATGCTTTTTGGTATCTTCACTTTCTAAAATAGAATACTTGAATGCATTACCTTCTATTGTCATTCCATTCTGATTTTGATTTTGACATTTTTTTATTTGTTCATTATTACTATCAAGAATACTAAAGGATCGAATTATATTGGGACAATGATTTTCATTATTAAAGTAATTTGGTGATGGTGACACAAACATTTTGCATGGATCTTCAACTTTATTATTGTAAGTTTTTGTTTGAGAATGTTTATTTAAAAGGGAAGAAACAAAGGGTGATACCGCTGTTATTGCCTTATCCAATACTTTAATAGGAGAAAACAATGGTAAACCATTTTTTTTAGTTTCAGAAGTAATATTTTTTATGTTTTTGACATTTTTGTTCTGTCTTGAAAATGGATGATATCTATTACCAGCATAATGATTAGAATGATTAGCCGTTAAACGACCAGTAACAGAATAATTTTCCAATGCAATTTTCAAATCAGGATTATGTTGAAATAATGAGGATAATGTATTGGTTTTTAGATGAAAATTAGGTGAAAAAGGCATTTTTTGATTATTTTTTAAATCAAAATCGGAGATAATGTTAATATTAGTATTGGGATTTGTATTCGTATGAGATCCATGACAATTGCAGAACTTATAATTATGAGAAAGATGTGATAAAGAAGAGGAATTCGTATTTAATCTAGAAGAAATTATGTTATTCATTCCTGATGAAGGACTACAATTCTCTTCCTTTTTATCTCCATCATCTATATTAATTTTAATGTTGTTTTTACTTATTTCTGATGAATAAATACTTTGTGAGATAGCTGATGATGAAGGAGGTGTAAGTATCCCGGAATATGAATAATCTTGATCCTCATCTTCTATATAAGAACTCTCTTTTCTATTATTATCTTCTATTATTAGTTCATCCTCTTTCATAATTTTATTATTATAAGAAGAATTGATCTGATTATTGTGTTTTGATTGATTATTGGTATCTAAATTTTCTTTTATCTTTTGAATTTCATTATTATGAATATAATTTGGTTGTGGTGATGATGATATTGTGTTTGATGGGGTTTCAATGTGATTAAATAAAACAGAAAAATTAGGTTCTAATGAAGGATCGTAACTTATTAGTTGATTACCCTTTAATATATGATTATCTAATAATGAAAAAAGATGTTTAATATTTTCTATTGGATTTTCATTTTTAATAGGTTGTAACGTAGATGAAGTACTATTATTATTATTGTTATCATTATGTTTGTTATTATTGCTATCGATAATGTTATTTTCATTTTCTAATTCCTTTCCATTCAAATGATTATATTTCAATTTTAATTCATGTATACCATTATCAATTTGTTTCAAATAATCTTCCCATTCTAAATAAGAAACATTGATGTTATAATCTAAAGAACGAAGAAATAAAGATTCTAATGCATTTAATTCTCCAGTTCTAAATAACCCCATACAAACTTTTGATATCCATCTAGAATTCCTTATATATATTGTATCTTCTAAATAATATTTTGAAGCTACAATAATAGCAACAGCGATCAATCGATTTGGTGAAAATTTTGATAATATAACTGGCGCATTTGGAATCCTTTGAAATCGATTTATATAAATAAATGAAACAATTGGTATGAAGAAAGGTAGATCATACCTATGAATTAAAATTTCAATAAAGCTTTGAAGTGAAATATGGGAATTAACTGAGGTGGATTTTGATGTTGTATCCTGAATAAATTTCGCATAAAATTCTATTCATATTATAAAATATAAAAAAAAATAATAATAATAATAATAAAAATAAAAAAATAAAAATATATTAATATAAATTTTATTAAAAATATCTCTAATTTTAATTAAACAAAATAATTTTTAAAAATAAAATAAAGTAAAAAAAAAAAAAAAGTATTACACTAATCTACATAATTTTATTATATATATAAATTATACTTACCAAAAAATAAATTTCTTAAATCTTTTGGAATATCCGAGCAACATAAATTTTCATAAGTAATTTGCTTATCTTTTTTTTGCCATAAATTCTGAATTAGATTATATTTATCATCTTGAATTTCTGAATTATTATTTAATTGATTAAAAAATGAAAATAAACCCATTCTAACTTTTTGGCTGTATATACTGATATGGAATAATGATTTAATTTATAAGTCGATAATTGATAATAAACAATATTCTAATTACTTAATATATATATTATTAATAAAAAAAATATATAATGATGAATATTTTAAAAATTTATTTTTTGAAAAATAATTCTATTATTGAATATATTTATTGTTATTATTTCTATTATATACAACTCAATTTTAAAAACATAGATGTTTTCCTTTTTATATGTTTACTTATAATTTATAAATAAAAATGATATATTTTTTGTAATTATTTGTAAAATATAAATATATATATATATATACAAAATGATAAATACTGTTTAACGATTTAGATTTAGTAAAATGTTGATAAGAATGTTAATCGATAAGTAATTTGTTTAACTTTTTTTTTTTTTTTTTTTTTTTTTTTTGATTTAATTATGTTTTATTATTATTATGGACCAAAATAAATATAATAGTGAATATTATATAATAAAAAAAGAAAAAAAAAAAAAAAAAAAAGGAAATAAAGTATAATAATAAATAATAATGAAATTTATTTACACTATAGGTATATTTTATAAAGGTATTATATTAATAGTTTACAATAAATTATTGTAATAATATAATTTTTTTTTTTTTAAAAAAAATAATAAATAAATAAATTTTCAAAATTTTATAATAAAATATAAAATAGATTAAAAATTGGTATATAAATTAAATAATAAAATTTGATTGAAATGGTATATTTAAAATTCAAATCTTAAAATAAATAATATTATATTTTTTTTTATAATGTATAAAAATAAATAAATAAATAAATAAAAATTATTTGTATATATATATTTAAATAACAATTTAGAAAAAATTATATATATATGTATATATTTTATAAAAAAGAATTATGAATCTAATCAATTCAATCTCCTTTTTTTTTTTCTAAAAAAAAAAAAAATACTTTTAAATATATATCTACGTATTTTGTTTTTTTTAAAAAAAATAATATATTCACCAAGATTATATTTATTTCTTTTATTTTATTTTATTTTATTTTATTTTTTTTTTTTTTTTTTTTATCTTTTCTTTGTTTTATTCTATTCTATATATAGTTCAACCTTATAATAAAATAAAATTATAAAAAGACAATCCTTCAAAAGAAAAAAAAAAAAACAAAATTGTGTTGAAACTTTTTAGAAAAAACTTCTGTCTTTTATATAAAAAAAATTTTTTTTTTCATATATTAAGCAATATATTAGACATATATAATATATAATTTTAGAAATTACAAATGATAATAATAATAATAATAATAAAATAATTATTAGTAAATATCTGTTAATATATTATGAAATTAATAAGCATTAATAAAAAGAGTAATACAAATATAATAATTATTATTTAATTATTCCATTTCCAACAATAATAAATTTTTAATAATAAAAAATATTATAATCATTAATAACTTGTTTAACTATTAAATAATAATTAATAATTATTAAATGATCATGTATTAAATTCTTAAATAAGGATTAAATATTATGATTAATAAAATATTTAAAATAAAAGCTTATTTTTTTTTTATTTCTATCATTTTTTATTATCATATCTGAATTAATTAAATTACATATATAATGGATTTATTAACAATAATATATTGTATTAATATATTTATTTATTACAATATATAATATAATTTGTGTTATATAAAAATGTTTATAGTTTTTTATTTATTATTTTTTTTAAAAGTTGGTAAAAATGTATAATATATAATTTTATTTAATATACATATAATGCAATACATTTAAATATATAGTAAATAGTATCCATCTTTACATATATTTATTTATATTCAATAATACTATATAATATATTATAACATATTATAATATATATGTGTATATATTGTATTATATATTAGAATATAATATTATCCTTAGAATTATCTTTTCAAAGTCGAAAGAATAATTTATTTGTTTTTAAAACTACATATATTATAATGTATTATTAATATACTATAATTATATGTCCAATAGAATAAGCCTATATATAAAAAAAATTTGAAAAGTTTCAATCATAAATTAAAATTTTAATAAATAAATGTTATAATATAAATATATTATAAATATATAATTCTATTAAATTCCAATAATAAAGAAAAAAGTATATTTTTTTTTTAAATAAGAAGAAAAAAGAGAGGAGAAGAAACATTTAGAAAATAAAATTTTTTAAAATTTAGGCAAAGCAACCATAAAATAATATAGGATAAGCCATAAAACTAGCCAAACCAATGAAATAAAATTTTCTGATAGGTTCTAAATGCATAATAACAAATATTTAATATATTAACTAAGATTGAATATATATATATAAAATAAAAATAAAATTAAATTTAAAATAAACTTAAATAAGAGACTTTGGTTAATTGGTACAATATCTATAGCTATTATTTTTTTCTGATAATAATATAAAGAAAGATAAAGAAAATTTTATAAAATAAAAAAAGGTTTCATATAGTTAATTGGTACAATATCTATGGCTATTGTTTTTTTCTGATAATAATATAAAGAATGACAAAGAAAATTTTATAAAAAAAAAAAAGTTTCATATAATAATTCTTATTGTAACATATATGCTAATCATAAAAAAATTAAAAATAAAAATAAAAAAATATTTAAATATTATTAAATAAATGTACTATGAATATCACTAATTATAATATAATAGTTTATTTAGTCCATTCAATAAATTTCTTACATAAAATAATTAAATCTATATAATAAATGACATCATTACTAACTCCACTAACAATAAATATTTCAAAAAAAAAAAATTTTTTTTATACACTTACAATTATTAGTACACAAATACGAATACATAAATCTATATTTTCTATATTAATTTATTAAATAAGAAAATCCTCAAACTCTTATTTTAATAATTACAGTGATGACAACTAAAATTCATATTCATCATCACATACATATAAATACATATTAATTATTAATTAAATTTTAATATCTATGGTATATTAATTATATATCCAATTTTAATATATAAATTATTTTAAATTAATTATCATTATCATTAATTATTATTACAAATAACTGTTAATATTTTATTTTAGTAACATTAATATTATTGTTGTTGATATTATAATATTAGCTGTATTTATCAAAGCAATTATTATAAATATAACTTTAAATGAGATTATAATAATAAATTTTATATTTCATTTTCCTTTTC
This sequence comes from Neocallimastix lanati (nom. inval.), assembly GCA_016946835.1. Lineage (NCBI taxonomy): Eukaryota > Fungi > Neocallimastigomycota > Neocallimastigomycetes > Neocallimastigales > Neocallimastigaceae > Neocallimastix > Neocallimastix lanati (nom. inval.). Next base: position 203,131 of record JACVTC010000061.1, read on the forward strand.
TCTTGTTCCAATATTTTATATATATAATATTTTATGTTATCGTAATTTAGAACCTAATATTTAAAAAATTTTAAATTCAAAATAAAAATTGTTTTACATTTTTTACTTAAAAGCATATAATAATAATAATAATAATAATAATAATAATAATAATAATAATAATTAATATATATATAATTAAAAAAAAAATAGAATGAAAAGGTCTTTTGACTATTTTTTTTATATAAAGTATTTTATAAATTATAAAACTGATAAATATATTTTAATAAATATATAATTAATAATTTCTTTTAATAAATTAAGTTTTTTCTATATTAATTTTTAAATATGACTTTATTCTTTATTTTTAATTTCAATAATGATGAAAATGATGATAATAAAATAAAACTAAATAAAAAATAAAATAAAATAAAATAAAATATAATAAAATAAAGTAATAATATAATTTCATTGACAATAAATTTAAATCTTAATGTAATTATAATGATAAAAGACATTAAGAAGTGTTATTTTTTTTTTTATTTTTTTTTATATTTTATACCATTTATACTTTATTTTTATTTTTATTTTTATTTTTATTTTTTTTTTTTTTTTTTTTTTTTTTTTTTTTATTTTTTTTCTATTTGAAATTGAAGTATTTTTATTATTTAGATAGTAATGAATGAATAATAGATAAAATTAATAATATTATTATTAATAGAATTTTCATTAGTATTTTCTTATCTGTCACATTTTCAAATTTTAAAATGAAATTAAAACCAAACAATATATATTGTAAAAACCACCTATTAAATAAATAAATTATATTATTGATGATCTATTAAAATAGATTGTTAAAGGTTATTAAAATAGATTGTTAAAAGTTATTAAAATAGGAAAAAAAAAAAAAAAAAACATTTAAATTATATTTATTTAATATAATTTTTAATCTATTTCTTATTAATAAAAATATTATTATTTATAATTTTGATACACTAAAAATTATTAATAGTTATTAATTAATAATAATTATTAATTAATAATAATTATTAATTAGTATTTATTATTTATTTATTATTTATTTATTATTATCCATTATTATTATTAATTATTAATTATTTATTATTTACTATTTATTTATTTATTTATTATTATTAATACAAAAAAAAAAAAAAAAAAAAAAAAAATTATTATATAATGTTATATATATATTTTTAAATAATATTAATTATAATCCACTATTATTGTCATTAATAATTACTAATAATTATTATTATTAGTATTATTTTTTATTTTTTATTTCTTATTATTTATATATTAATTCATTCATTTTTTAATTTATATATTATTTATTTTTTATATTAGTTATTATTTACTATTCATTATTTATTTATTATAATTAATTATTAATTAGTTTATTCGTTATAAAAAAAAAAAAAAAAAAAAAAAAAAAGACAGTATTAATATTACTACATGTATTAAGAATTAAAAGAAATTTATTAGTATATATTTATATTAATGAATTAAAATGTTCTGATATTGTATTTATATATTACATTAAATGAAATATGTTACTAGACAAAAAAAAAAAAATAATAATAATAATGTTTAAACTAATAACAAATTTATTAAGTATCATAATATATTTATGCTAATAATATAAAATTAACTCAGTAAGGTTAGGAATCTTAAAAAGCGGTCTCTTGAATATATCCTCTTATAGGTTAAGCATTTCTCGGTGGTATTGAAGTTTCTAACAAATATTAGTTGGAATATAAAGATAAATTTAACCCTAATCTCTAATACCTTTATTGGAAAAAATCATAAGAATAATGATATTGTAGGATCGACCAAAAGTGGTTAGGTATGTTTAATCGAGTTAGTAATAGATAAGACTTTAATTTAGTACAACGAAATGGTCGTCCTAATTTTCTTTTATATTATATTTCATTATTGTATATAATTCACTTTTTGTTCCTTACATTTGAAATATTAATACATCTATATTTATAAAAAAATATTCCAATATAATATTTTATTTCTAATTAATTTATATGATAATTTTTTTTAATAATGAAAAAAAAAAAAAAAAAAAAACTTCTATGATATAAAAATTTATTTTAAAAAAGATAATAATATTTTACATATATTAATGTATTTTTCTTCAATAACTTCTGTAATAATGTAGTTTTTAAATATATAAATAATAAAAATATCTAAAAGAAGGAAGAAATTTTAAATTTAGTTTTTTTTTTTTTTTTTTTTTGTTCATATTAAAAAAGATTTTATTTCTTTTAAAATTATAAATAAAATATAAAATATAAAATATAAAATATATATATATATTTATAATAAAAAAATATAAAAAATGGATGAATATTTTGTAGATTTAAATAAATATTAATAATTTCTTGTTAGATAATTAAAAAAAAAAAAAAAAAAAAAAAAAATCCTCTATTAAAAAATTTGGTTATATAAAAATATTAAAATATATAAAAAAAAAGAAAAAAGAAAAAATTACTATACTCTTATGTTAATTAAATTAATTAAATAAATAATTTAGTTTTTTTTTTTTTTTTTTTTTTTTTTTTTTTTTTTTTTTAAATAGTTATATATATGAATTATGTATTAATTAAAAAATTTTTTTTTAAGTTATAAATTATTTTGAGCTATTCTTTTTTGATTTTTTTGGTTTTATTATGTAATCATCTGTTTTATCTGATTTTCTTTTAGAATTGGAAGCTTCTTCAATCTTTCTCTTTTTAGCCTTTTCTATGAATTTCTTTTTAAGATCTTCAACAGATACTGAACTATCTCCATCACTCTTTCTCTTCTTAGATTTTGGGGCTTCTTCACTTGGAGCAATAAAGTCCTTTTGTCTTTCTTCTTGACGTTTAGCATTATTTTCAGCTTGTTTTTCCTTTTTTTTTTTTTTTTTTGTAATAAAAATTTATATATAAATATATAATTTTTAATATTAATATAACTTAAATAAATATATAATAACATAACATTTTATTTTATCGATTTTATTTTAATTTTATTAATTTTTTTTTTATTACCTTTTTGCGTTGTAATTCCTTAGCAGCACGTTCTGATGGTTTAAGGAAGTATTCACCACTTTCAAGTTGAAGATCAATCTAATTTAATTTTTTTGTTTTAATTTTAAAGTTAAAGTAATTAATAAATTAAAATAATTTATATTATACATGATTAAATATAAATAAATATTATGATAATATATTCATATATTTATATATATATATATATATTATTATTATTATTATTATTATTATTATTATTATTACTTTAGATGGTTGTTGAGCTGGTGGGAATAAGGTCTTAACCTTCTTATCCTTCTTAGATTTCTTTTGTGGAGCCTTTGTCTTAATATTTCTCTTCTTGAATTTAGGTAAGAATCTATCCCATGATTCATTCTTTAATTTTTCATCTTTAGCTAATTCTCTCTTAATCATTAATTCCTTTTTATTATTATTATTATTATTATTATTATTATTATTATTATTATTGAAAAATGAGATAATAATAAATAAATTTAATTTAAAATTTTTTAAAAAAAAATTTTTTTTTAAATATGAATAATTACAAATAATTATAATAATATATAATATATTACATTAAAATAATAAATATTAATAATTGTATCATAAATTATGAAATAGGTTTAATACAATATATATTTTTACCTTAATATGATAAATTGGATGAATATTGTTCATACAATCAATAACAATTCTACGAGTTTCCTTAAGTCCTTTATATGGACCCATAACTGAAACAGTATTACCTTGAACCATAACATAACAATTTGTTAATAATTCAATAGCCTTCATTATTTTATATATTATTATTTATTTATATATATTAAAAATATACAATTTTCACAATAGAATATATATTTATTATTTCATTTAGAAATTTTATATTTTATCAAATTTTATTATAAGCAATAAAATTGTTATTTATATATTTATTTATTTTTTTTTTATTTATTTATTTTTACCTTTAAAGTGTTACCATCTGGACCAATTAATCTTTGACGACGTTTAACAAATCTTTCTTTATTTCTTAAAATATTACCAATCTTAATAATATCACAAGCAACACCATCCTCCATAATCTTTACAGCCTTTTATTGAAATTAATTATTATTATTATTATTATTATTTTTTTTTTTTAAAAAAAAAAAATTAGTAATAAATTAAATAATTATTATTAATATAATTATATGAAATTTATTATAATATATATATAATACTTGTGGGAAGGGAACACTTCTAGCAAGTAGTTTAATCAAATCTCTAGCTTTGAAAATACTATATGGATCGTAAGTCTTTCTTGTTGTTTTTACAGTCATACTACCTTCAATTAAATCAAGAACACAATTAATACCCTATGTTTAATTATTATTAATAATTATTATTAATATTATTATTATGTTATATGTATCAAAAAAAAAGTAAATAAATAAATAAAAATAAATTTATAAATATATATATATATATATATTTTTTATAGAATGTATTGATGTATTGATAGTAAATTTCTATAAAAAAATTTCTATTTTTTTTTTTTTTTTTTTTTTTTAAATATATGTATTATTATTATTATTATTATTATTATTATTATTATTATTATTATTATTATTATTATTATTATTATTATTATACTTACTTGTTTATCTAAAGCTTGAATAACTAAAGGCCAAACTTGTTTTAAATAATTTTCACGATATTTTGGGAAGAGAGTAGCAAAAGAACTTTCTTCAAGAAGTGGATACTTATTATCTTCTGGTAAAAATGGTTCTATTTTCCAGTGATCGATATCTTCACTATCCCATGCTATTTATTAAATGTTTATATTTAATCACATTTTTTTATTAATATTATTGTTTTTATTTTTTTTTTTTTTGAAAATATTTATATTAATATATTAGAAATTGATTAATATATATATATATATATACAAATAAATAAATATATATATATATTAAGTGATTTAATATTAAAATATTATATTTTTTATTTTTTTTTTACTATAGTATATTATAATTATTTTTCGTTTTGAACTTTGAACTTATTTCAAATATTATTATATCATTATTAAATATAAATTATTTATTTTTAAAATCCTGAAATTTCATATTTATTTATCGGTATTTTACATATATATATTTATTAAATTAAAAAAAATTTTTCTTTGAAATCCATTTTATTTTCTTAACTTTTCATTTTACAAGTATTTTAAAAAATAGATAAATATATATTTATATTTTCATATACATAAAAAAAATTATAAATTAATATTTCAAATGAATTGTATTACGTTTATCTCTTCTGTATTTTTTATTTTTATTAACAACTGGAGCTGGTTGTTCAGTTTTTTCAACTTTAGTTTCTTCGGTGTCACTCATTTTTTTTTTTTTCTTTGTGTATAATATATGAAAATTTAATTGCTCTTTTTTTTTGTTGTTGAATAAATTGAATAATTAAATTAATTAAAACAATAAACTTTTTTTTTTTTTTTTTTTGAAATTGATTTTATAATAATAATAACAATAAAAACTAATAATTGGATATAATATTTTAATTTTTTAAAAAAAAAATTAAAATGAAATTTAATTTTTTATTATTAATATTATTTTAGTTTTTTTTTTTCAAAAAAAAAAAAAAAAAAAAAAAAAAAAAAAAAAAAAAAAAAAAAAAGTATATAATTAATTTATAATATGAATTATAAAATATTTATTAAATAATTAAACTTTCATTTTTATTTTATTTTTATTTTTTTTAACAAAAAAAAAAAAAAAAACGTTTGGTATATTAAAAAAAATAATTTCAACCAATCATATCTTAAATTACTTTATGTCAATATATTTTAATATATATTTTATAAAAAATTTAAAAAATAAAAAAATTAAAAAATGAATAGATAATATTATATGTTTATATATGTCTAAAGGGGACTTTAATAATAATATTGAAAATTTAATAACCGGTCATTTAAAATTTGTTTAAATTTATAAGAATAACTGTATAAAAAATTAAATAAAAGATGAATTTAATTATAAAATTTATTACCACTACTACTTGCTTCCTTTACTAATATGATTACTACTACTATTACTATTACTATTACTATTACTATTACTACTATTACTATAACATTTTGAATTTTCCCTTTTAGAACAGTAGAAAAAAAAATTTTTTTAAACAATTATAAATTTTAGAAAATCAAAAAAAAAAAAAAAAAAAGAAATGCTATTTAGAAATAATAAAATTATATATATCTTTCATAAAAATATATAATAGATATAAGATTATTGAAATTCCTATAAAAATTAATATAATAAAAAACATGTATATAGGTTATAAAAAATTTTATTGAATAATTGTAAAAGTATTACATGAATAAGCAATATTAACACAATAAAATTTCTTTACATATGAAGTCAAATTAGAAAATGAAAAGTAAAAGTAATCTGATGACAAAAACAAAATTAACTTAATAAGATTGAATATATTTTTATCATTCATATTAATAAAGATATAGATGGTTGATAATTAAATTAGGAAAGAAAAAATTTTCCCATCTGAGAAGTTGTTTAAAAAAAAAAAAAAAAAAAAAGAAAGCCTATAGGATGATGTTGATGGTTTCCAGGGAATGATGACTTTTATTTAATGTATATATATATCTTGAAGTTGATCAATCTTTGATTTTATAAAAAGTAAAATATATATCAGAGAGTAGAATTATTTTAATATTTTTTTTGTTCTTTAAAAAAAAAAAAAGATCGATTTCAATATAATTTTAATTACTTTAAAAATAATTGAAAAATAAAAAGGAGAGAGAACTTTAAGTCATCCAGAGACATAGAAAGTATTCATTATAATTTGTACTCTCACATTATAAGCATTAGATAATATCTGAGAGTATAGCATCTCCTCAGTACAGTAGTAGTATTTTTTAATATTTAATGAAATAGTAATAGTAATATTATATCTTGTGGATATATTTTTCATAATAATAAATATTTATTATAATTAATAATTAAAAAATTATAAAATATAAAAAAAATTTTTATTTATACTTATGAATATATAAATTATTATTAATAGTAGTAATAATAATAGTAATAATAATATTTTTTATTATTATTATTTTTTATTATTATTATTTATTATTATTATAATTATTATTATTATAAGATGTGATGTATTTGATATTTATTTTTTCACATCATTGAATTTATGTAACTCAAAATTATACTTGTTATATTATATTTTATTTTATTATTTTTTTTTTTTATTTTTTTGAATGTATAATGATTCTAATATATAATCTGTTCAATGAAGTAAAATATTTATTTATTTATTTATTTTTTTACAAAATGTTTAAATAATAATAAATAAAATAAAAATATTTATAAAATAATTAAATAAAACAAAATATATTATAAAATTTAACAAAAAAAAAATTTTTAAATAAAAATAATATAAAGTATTTTACAATGTTGATGTGATTTTATGGTTTTATATATACAATTACTATATAACAGATTGGTAAAACGAAATACTATAATATATATATATATAAATAATATAATTTATAAAATTATTTATGATAATTATATATATAATAGTTACATTATATCATTAATATATCCTATATGCTTAGATATATGTGAAATATTATAGAATCAATCATTAAAAAAATCAAATTAATTATCATACTAAAACATATATATATAATGATAAGTGCAAAAAAAATGACGAAAATGTATGCATGAGCACTATATAAGAAGAATGTTTCAACAAATTATTATTTTGATAAAAGTTAATAAGTATTAAAAAAAAATCATAATAGAATTTTAATTTCTTAATTTAAAAAGCAATTAAATATTTAATATATCAAAAAAAAAAAAATTAATTTTTTGAGTAAAATGAATCCTGAATCACATAATGAATGAATATTTATTATATAATATAAGAACAAATTATATATAGTATTACTTTAAAATATAAATGAACAATAGTAATATTATATTTAATTTTTATTTAGATTTTATTTTAATTACTATCTTATTTTTATTTTCATTTATTTCATTTTAATTTTTAATTTTTAATTCTAACTTTATTTTGATGGTTCTTTTTTTTATTATTATTATTTTTTTTTTATATTTTCTTTTTTCTTAGAATAATAAATTTTTTTATTTTTTTTTTTTTTTCATTAAGATTTCATTTATTATATTAAATTATTAGGATTTGAATTATTTTTATATATTTTGTCACGGAAATTTAAAAATATTAATTAAAAATAAAGTAAAAAAAAAAAATAAAATAAAAAAATAAATTAAATTTAATTTAATTAAAAAAAAAATAAAATAAAAATCTCCAAAAAAAAAAAAATTTGTTTTATTAATATTAATTAAAATTAATTATTGAAATTATTTTATATATAAAAAAAAAATTATATATATATATAAAAAAAAAATTTATATATTAAAAAAAATTTAAAAGATGAAATATAGTTTTAGAAAATTAAATATAGTTTAAAAAAAAAAAAAATAAAATAAAATAAAATAAAATAATAATTCATACCCTCTATATTTTATATATTAATATAATATATGAAAACTAAAATGAAAAAAAATTTATAATGTGATCTCTCTAAAAATAATTATAGTTAAAATTAATATAATAAAACAAGTATTATGAAAGGATTATCCTCCCTGTTGGTGTATTCAATTAAATCTATTAAACTTTTTTTTTTTTTTTTTTTTTTGTAGTAGAATTATTACATCTAAAAAATTAAATAGAATATTCAATGTTTAATTATAGAATTTTTTATATTTTATAAAAAATTGTATTAAATAATAATAAAAAAAAAAATTTTTTTTACATTATTTAATGATGTAATGTTATATACTAACACTTTAATTGGGAAAAATATATATATATTTTTAAAGAAATTCTATTGTTTTATTTTTTTTATTTTGTATAATTATTATAACTAGTATTATTAATATTTTTTTTTCTTTAATGTATATATGTATATATATATATTATATTTTTATTTATTTATTTATTATAACTTTTTAAAATATAATTGAGATATAAATATATATAAATTTTTTTTATATAAAATGAATTAATAAATATATTTTTATTGTATTTCTAAAAGAAAAAAAAATTATAAATAAATATTATATATATATAATTTTTTCACTTTTTATATATTATATATCTATATTTAATAAATTATCACTAAATATTATCATTGTTGATTTTTTTTTTTTTTTATCTTCTAAATATGTAATATATTAAGATGAATTATATTACATAATTATATATATATTAATTTTTTTCATTTCTTTTTCTTTTTTTTTTTTTTTCTTTGAAATAAAAATGCAGTATAGGAAAAAAAAATTTTTTTCTTTTCTTTTCTTTTTTTTTTTTTTTTTTTTTTTTTTTTTTTTTTTTTTATTCATTTCATTATTTTCAATATTTTATTTTTTTATTTTTATTTATTTATTTTTTTTTTTATTCTAATTTCTAATTTCTATTTTAAAAATTATTTTTTCCTATTAGTACAAGTACAAGAAAATGGAGCAAGTGATGAACATTTTGCATGGCAACGGAAATCTTTTTTTTTTTTTTTTTTTTTTTTTTTTTATTTTATTTTATTTTTTATAAATAAATAAACAATAAAATTTTAGCAATTGTCTAATATTATATATATATATATTTATTCATTAATATATTTTGTTATATCTACTTACTACAATCATCACAAACAAGATAACGTTTAACTAAAGACATTCTTCTTTTGCAAACATTACATTTTGATAAACATGGAATATTATTAATGGAAAATCTATGATGAATTCCAGTAATAATTTCTTTTTGTTATATATATATATATATAAAGGAAAAAAGGAAAATAAAATAATTAAAAATAATAATAATAAATTAATTTATAAATAAATTAAAATTAAGATTATTTATAGCATTAATTATAATCATTAAATAAATAAACTAAAATAAAAAATATAATATTATATTTGTATATATAATTTTTATATAAATTATTATTATACCTGAATTATAAATATCTTCAATAGTTGGCATAACATAAGATTTATTATTATTATCTGGTATGGTTAAAGTTTTATCATTATCAAATAGTAAAGATGATCCTAAATTATTATATATATAAATAAACAAATATTGAATAAATAAAGTAAAAACTTAAAATGTTATAATATAATACATAACAAATTATTTACTTTGAGATAAACTCTCCTTTCTCTTTTGAACAACATTTGAATAAGATCTTATATCTATTATTATTCAATTATATTTTACATATAATGAGAAAAAAAAAACATTTTATTATTAATATTTTTATTATTATTATTATTATTAATATATAGAATTAAAAATTAAAATAATCTATATGAATATGTATATTTATTTTTATTTTTATTTTTATTTATTTTTATTTTTTTTATTAATAAATAAAATAAAATAAAAAAAAAAAAAAAAAAAAAAAAAAAAAAAAACATACCCATTAAAGATGATAAACTAACATGTTTATCATGTTTATGATTAGATTTCTGATTTGCGTTTGTAGGTGAAGGTGTGGTTGTAAGTTTAGGTGAAGTTGCACAAAGAGTTGTATTTTTATCATAAGAACTACTCACTGTACTTTGAATTTCATCATCATCATCATCATCTTCTTCAGTATCATAATGTGATTGATGATTAGAATAATGATGAAAATAATGATGATGGTGACGACGATGTGGAGATGGAGATGGAGAGGAAGTAGGAGAATGTGAATAAGAAGGAGAACGGGAACGAGAACGAGAACGAGAAAGAGATAAATTTAAACTACTATTCCATTTACTAGAAGGTTTTAATTTTTTATTTAATTCTGCTTTCATATCAACAGTGGATCGACTTCTATCTTTATCTAAAACAATATTATTATAGGTTTGATTTTTCATTATATCATCTACATTATTGAGGATTGCATAATTTTTAAGATAATTATATGAATTTTGTTGAGGAGATGTAGAAGGAGAGGAAGATCCCTCACTTTGAATAAAACTAGAATTATTTAGGGTTAAAGAAGTCATATCTAAATGATTCTTAGAAGTTGTATTAGCCTTATTTGTAGGTGAAATGGATGGTGAGTAGGAAGGAGATGGATAATCTTTTGATGAATGATTTGAATAGATATGATTGTTGGTATGTGATGAAGAAGGAGAAAGAGAAGAAGAGGTTGATTCTTGTAATTCCTCCTTCGTTAATACAATTTGTTCTGATTTTTTAATTTTAATATTGGAAAGTATATCTGTATCAGATATTACAGGGGAATTAAGAGAAAGTTTTGGTATATCTTTTGGGACAGCAATAATAGAAGAATGTTCCAAGGGTGGAGTAATATAAACCGGAAGACGACGATAAATATTTTTACTTGGATCATTAGCATTGGATGGATTATTTATAGCATAGTAATAATAATAATTTTGGTTATTCATACGACTAGTATTTAATATAGGTGAAGTTGGTCTTCCATTATAATGCTTTTGGTTACTATTTTTTAATTCTTCGGTATCAAGATTTAATGATTTAACACTATTTGTTTTCTTAATAGTAGTAGTTCCTCCAGAGTAATCTATTGTTTGTCCTTTAATGGCAGGACTTAATGGTATTAGAAAATCATTTGATATTAAACCAGCAGCTTTTATATATTGAAAAATAAATTAATAAATAAATAATATATTATTGTATATTAATATATATATATATATATAAATATAAAAATATAAAAATAAAAAATATAAAAATATTATTTAATAAAAAATAAATGCAATTTTTAAATATATATATATTATTTAAAAAATAAATCAAATATATGTATATATATAGGTAAATAATATTATAAATATTTATGAATAAAAAAATATATTTAAAATAGAAATAAAAAATAAATTTAAAAATAAAAATAAAATAAAAAATATAAATAAAAAAAATTTAAAATAAATATTCTGAAAATTAATTACATGTACTATATATATATATATAGATACATATATCATTTATAGTAACATGAAATAAAAATAAAATAAAATTATATATATCATTCATAGTTTTATATTATAATAAAACCAAAAAAAAAAAAAAAAAAAAAAAAAACACTCTATATCTCTATATATAAATTTCAAAAAAAATTATAATAAATTTACAAATTATAATAAATTTACCTGGAATAATACCAATATTATATGAATTTTCTATTGCTTCATCAATTTCATTTAATGTTGATATAATAGTCTTCCAAGATGGTCTTTCTTTTTCCTCATATTTAGTACAATTGATAGCAAGTTTAACAAATGCTTCTGGACATAAAGGGTCTTTTTCATAGTAACGATAAACATCTTCTGAATCAATTTCAAATCCTGGTATTTTTCTTTTGTAGGCCTTTTCAGCAAGTTGGCCTGCTATCATTTCACAAAGAATCATACCAAATCCTTTTCGTAAATTAAAATTATAATATATTATTTTTTTTTAAAAAAAAAAAAAAAAAAAAAAAAATTATATAAATATAAATGATAACATTATTTATTATAAATAAATTTCAATATTTTTAAAATAATTATATTTAATAATAGATATATATAATATATATAAACTATGTACCAAAAATATCAATAGATTCGTTGAAATCCATACACTAAGATTAAAATAAAATAATTATTTATTGGATTATATATTTTACAATAATGATTAATTGTTATAACTCAATATAATTTAAATATTTATTTTTTTTTTTAATTAGATACATACAAGAATAATTTCTGGAGCCTTTGTTTGTTAATATATATTAAATATTATATAAATAATAATAATAATAATAATAATAATAATAATAATAATAATAATAATAATAATAATAATGGAAAATATATAATAAAATTTTTTTTAAAAAAAAATAATAAAATAAAATAAAATAAATATATAATTACTTCTTTATCATAATATTATGTATTTACTATTGATTACTTACCATATAAGTTTCCTTTAAAATTAATCATATAAATTAATCATATACAAATATAATAATATATATTATTTATTATGATTAATATATTTGATTTTTACTTTAGTTATAAAAAAAAAAATAAAAAATATATAATTGATTCAATTATTATATTTATAAATTTAATTATTACAGTTCCACAGTAACTTAAACGTCTTTTTTCTTCTTCAGTTTTGGCAGCAAATCTATATAAATAAATGAATAGAGATTAGATTTATTTTATCCTTATATAAAAAAAATTGATTAAATGATTGATTCATAAGTATTTTACTTTTTAATATTGTATGTTATATATCATACCTAGAAAAACCAAAATCGCATATTTTTGCTCGGCCATTCTCAGTTATAAGAATATTTTCAGGCTTTATATCTCTTTTAAAATCAAATATAGATATAAATATATAAAATATTAATATATATATAATTTATATTTAGAATTTAATAATACACAAAAAATTATTTAAATGGATATATATTTCCTTAAATTTTGTACCTATGCATAATATTTTTAGAATGAAGATAAACTAAAGCTCTTGCAATATCAATTGCAAAATTTACTCTTAATTTCCAAGGAAATTCGTCAATTCTTTCGGTTATCCACTATATTTATAATATGGAAAAAAAAAAAAAAAAAAAAAAAAAAAAAAAAAAAAAAAAATTCTCAATTAGAAATTCCTAAATTTTGAAGTTTCAAATTATTAATTTTTTTTTTTTTTTTTTTCAATAAATAAATTTTATATTACCGTTTTTAAATTATCATTTTTAACAAATTCTGTTACAATATAGAATTTGTCGTCATGAACACAAGTTCCCATATACTAATTTTGTATATTCATAACATTGTTATAAAGGTAAATAACTTTCAATACATTAAATTTGTTTTATTAAGTAGCATTATATAAGACTGAAAAAAAAAAAAAATACCTGAACAATATTTGGATGTCTGCATTCTCTGTTGTTGATAATCATTTTAATAAAATATGGATTTATATTTAAATGTTTAGTTTATTTTGTTTGTATATAAATAAATATATATCATTGTATTAAAGCAAAGTAAAAAAAAAAAAAAAAAAAAAAGGGAAAAAGAATAATTTTTAAATTGTTGTATATTACTTTAAAATCGAAACTTCTCTATTAAATACTTTTTCAAAATCAAACCCATATTGTTTTATAAAGGGAAGACATTCTTTCACAGCAACATCGGTGCCCTTTTTTTATTATTATCATTATTATTTTAATGTATATAAAATATATTAAAATTTTCGTCTTATATAATATAAATATAAGATGTTAACAATCTTTTTTAAAATAATTACCAAATAAGAAGCCTTATATACAACACCAAATATACCTTTACCAATTAACTATTATAATTATGAATATTAGTTTAATTAATGAAATTCATTTAAAATTATATATATATATATATACTCCTAAAATTATTAATTAAAAAAAAAAAAAAAAAAAAAAAAAAAAAAACATATTTTGAAACAATAATAATAAAACTTACTTTAAAATCTGATAAATACTGGTAATTAATGTCAGCATCTGGTATCATTTTAAATTAAATTATCTTTTATTTAAGGTTTTATATATAAAAAAAATGTATTGTATAGATAGAAAATTTTGATAATAATATTTTTAACTGAAGGGATATAAATGTAATATTAATAAAGAATAATTTATATATGTATTATATAAATAAATATTTTATATTAAATATAAATGTATTATAATAAATAAATAAATAAATAAATATTGAAGAGGTTTTAATATATATATATTTTAAATTCTATTTTAGGACAGTTTATTTTATTTGTTTTTTCTTTTATTATTTTATTCTATTTTATTTGTTTTGTTTTGATTTTATTAAAAAAAAAAAAAAAAAAATCACTAGTATTGATAATTAAAAGACAATTTTTAATTATTATAATGTCTTTTATTTGAATTATATTATTTTACTTTCTTTTTATATATGATATATTAATAAACAAATTTCAAAAATAGTCTTTATATTTTAAGAAAAGAAAATAATTTTTTTTCTAATATTCTAATAAAAAATGTGAATAAATTAAGTCTTTTCTTGAAAATTATTTATATAAAAAGAAAGTAAAAAAAAAAGTTTTATATATTTAAATCTCAATTATTATTATTATTATTATTATTATTATTATTATTATTATTATTATTATTATTAACTATTGAAGATTTTATAAATAGTATTAATTCATTTTAATATTATTAAGTTTATTTATTAATAGTTCAAAAATAAAAAAAGAAATGTATTATACATTTCATTAATTTTAATATCTTAAAAAAAAAAATAAAAAATAAAAAAAATTTAAAACGGCTTCTTTTTTGTATTTTATAATTGATAATTAATAAAAAATTTTTTAATTAATGTATTAAAAATAATATCAAATAATGCTATTTTTTATATTTCTGTTCCTCTATATCTATTACAAATTTATTTATTTATTTATTTATTTATTTATTTATTTATTTATTTATTTATTTAGTACATAAAAATTATTGTTTTAATAATTATGTTTTAGATTTTATTTATTTTCTATATATTTATATTAATTTACCTAAATGATAACTAAAAACTTATACAATACATTATTAATTTTACAAATAAATAATAAATAATTAAATAATGAATAATAAATAATAAATAATAAATAATAAATAATAAATAATAAATAATAAATAATAAATACTACTTTTTATACATACATTTATTATTATAATTTTTTTTTTTTTTGCCTTTTATAACTAATATTTAATATAAAACACTTTTTTTATTTATTTATTATTTAATTCAACATCATACATAATTTTTTATTTTTTTATATAAATGTTTATATCATACATTTATATTTGTTTTATTAGAAAAATTATTCAAATTTAGTAATAAAAAATATTATGTTAAAAATTTAAAGTTACACAAAATGTTAATTTTTTTAATATAATTTTAATATTTTTTAAAAAAAAAAAACATATATATATATAGATACTTCTGAATTAAAATTATTTCAACTGGAAACGTGGCGTGGTAATATTTAAAATTGAAAATTTTATTAATAATTAAATTATTAATAGATAATTGAATACTTATATTATAGCATTATTGGTTTTATTATCATTTATTTAGTTTTATAGAGAGAAGATTTATTTTATTAAGCATTAACTTTCAATTAGGTTTAAATAGAATTAGTATTTAGATATATTAGTTATTTAACCAAAAAATATATTTTATTAAAATTTTTGATTTATTGACTTATTATTCAATATTATAATTATCTTTATATTTATTATTAATATTATTATTATTATTATTATGTCCATCATTTATAATATTTATTTATTATTTATTATTTATTATATTTACTATTATTTTTTATTATAAAATATTATATATATACAAAAATAATTAATATTATCTATATATATATTTACATATGTATAATATTATTTATTCCTATTTACATATAGTATTTCATGTTTATTTATTAATTAATTAATAAAAAATTAATTACAATTGTGAGGTGATATTTTATACTTTTAAAATTAAAATATATATATATATATATAAATAAAACTTTAAATAGTAATAATACTAATTGAAATATAAGAGAATTAGCAATAACATAATAATAATAATAATAACTATAATAATAATGATAATAATTATAATTTCGATATATATAATAAAAAAAAATAATATGTATATTGAGGAGGTAATATTAATCATAGAATAAACCTTTATATATTAAGAAAAAAAAAAAAAAAAAAGAATTGTACAAATTGAATAGTTGCACAATTAAAAAAAAAAAAAAAAAAAAAAAAAGGAGAATACATTATTAAATGTTTGTTTAATTTAAAAAATATATATATTATAATATTTTAATATCTAATTTCAAATAAAAAAAATTTTAAATCTTTTAATTATTGTTATAAAGATCAAAAAGATCAAAAGTTGGCATAGAAATTAAACTGATCTCTTTATTAAGCAATTATTTTCATTTCATTTTTTATCTATATATAATATTTTATATTTGTTTTGTTATATTAATAAATGTATTTTTTAAAAAAATAAATAATTAGTATTTAATATTTAATATTTAATTATTTAATATTTAATATTTAATATTTAATATTTAATATTTATTTATTTAATATTTAAATAAAAAATATATATATAATATATAATTAAATATAATAGAAATGTTTAGAAACATATTAGAAATGTATTAGTAAATATTTTTTATTTACTTTAATATATATAGAAATACATTAGAACTATAGTAAATAAAAAATATTTAAAAAATTAATAAATAATGATCTTTATTACATTATTTTCAATACATTCTACATTTTCAATACAATTACGTATTTTGTATCACAGAAAATATTAAAAATAAAAAAATTAAAGGCAAAAAAAAAAAAATTTTTAAAAAAGATTTCAACAACTTATGAAGAAAAGAAAAGAAAAAAAAGCATTATTATTATTATTATCACCTGTTTTATTTTAGTAAAATATAAATAGAAAATTTAGTAATTGAACTTTTAAAAAAAAGGTTAAAAGAAAAAAATAATAATAATAAAAAATCAGTTTTTTTTTCGATATTTATAGTAATTAATAATTAAATAGCATCTATCACAAAGTAAATTAAAATATATTTACATTAATTTTATAAATCAAATGATGTTTTAAAAAAAAAAAAAAACATGTTGCTAAATAAGATGTTCAATATTATTCATTAATATTTTATTATTATTACTATTATTATTATTCTTTATTAAAATACCTAATCTTTATGATGATGATGATTACTAATTATTATCTATTATTAGTTATTATACTTCTTAACTCTTGTTTTATTATTTAATTATTTATTATTATTCAATTTTTATTATTATTAAATTATTTATTATTTAATTATAACTTATTAAGTAATTAATAATATAAAAAAAATAAGTAATCAAATATGCTTCTAAATTTAGAAATTTAAAAATTTAATTCGATTTATTCAATTTATTATTTATATATTTATTTATCTATTTATTAATTAATTATTCATTTATATTTATATTTATTTATTTATTTATTTATATCTTTACTTGTTTATTTACATTTTTATTTATTTATTCGTTTATTTATATCTTTATTTGTTTATTTACATTTTTATTTATTTATTCATTTATTTATTGTATTATCAATTACTAATATAACATATTTAATATTCCAATGACGTATCTGAAGAATTTATAATTAATTACGATTAATATAAATATATTACAATATAATTTAATATATATTAAAATTTAATTAAATCAAGAAAGAAGGAATAAAATTCTAATTCATCCGGAGTAAAAAAAATCAAATCAATTAAGTAATATAAATGAATATACATAAATAAATAAATAAATAATATATATTTTTTAATCTAAGTAAATAAATATTTAAATAAATTCAATAATATATATAAATAGATTTTAATTATTTATATATTAAAAATAATTTTAAGAATAAATTTTAAGAATAAATTTTATTCCACTAGTTTTTTATCTAAATATTATTTATTCATTCATTCAATTTATTGTACAAAGTGGAATAAATTATTTATTTTATTTATTCAATTATTATATTATTACATATATCTAACAATATATTAGAGTCAATTATGTAGTATTCTATATATTATTTCTAATAACTTAACATTTATTTAGTTATTACTTACTTATACATTTATTTATTTTAAAATTATTTTACAATTTTTATAGGTTTAAAAAAAAAATTAATATATAAAAAAAAAAAGAATTTTTTTTTTCACTACTTCTTTTTTTTTTTTTATTTTTATATATATATATTTATTTTTGATTGTACATATGTTAGAATCTTAAAGTTTCTTTGTATTTTTTATTTTCTTATTAAAAATAAAAGTAAAAAAAATAGTAATAATAAAAAGTTCCAGTAAAAAAACTTTATTTACTTAAGAAATAGGGGGGAAAAAAAGTAAAAAATATAAAAATTTTATTTCTACTTTGTTTAAAGAAAATGAATCACTAATTTAAAAAATATATAATGAAATAAATGTTGATTTATTTTAATAAAATATCTTATTAAAAAATATTTTATATATAAACACTTGTTAGTTAAGAATATTACAAATCTATAAGTAGTCAGCATTAAAAAGAATTACAACTTTTTAAAATAAACCATAAATTAATAAATTCTAATTGTTTTTTTTTATTATTATTATTATTGTTATTATTAATGAATTTTATAATAAGACAATATATATAAAATAAATTTCGACATTCTTTTTTTTTTTTATTATTATTATTATAAAGTCATAATTCACAGTATAGTATTTTATTATTGAGCAATAATAATAAAAGAATCAAAGAAGAAGAAAAAAATGAAATATTTGTTATTTTAAATAAAAAATTTATCATTCTTTTAATATATAAATTTGTTTTACATATTTACATTGTTGATAATCTTTTTTTTTAAAAAAAAAAAAAAAGAAATTATAGAGGGACATAAAATTAAAATAATATATATATAATTTAATTGATTTATTACATTAATATTTCAATATTAATATATACTTATACATAAAAGAGAATAGTAATATAGAAAGAAATAAAATTTAAAATATATAACAGCATATTATAATTATTATTAGTAATAATTTAATTAAAAAAAATTGTTATAATTTAATATAATTTAATAATATTTTTTATAATTTTATTTTATTTTTCACTTTTTTATTATTTTATATTATTTTATATTATTTTTTTTATTTTTTTATTTTTTCTTTTTTTTTATTATTTATTCATCTCTTTTAAATATAAAATTAATACTTAAATGGATATAAAAGTAAAATCAGCAAAATTATCAAAAATTTTAATAATTTCTTCCATTGCCACAGGTGTAACCTTAAGTGGGGCCTACCTTATCTATAAACATAATAAAGACAATAAACAATATAAAAGAAATTCCAACTCCAACTTTTCAATAACTATTCACTTATCAAAAGATCAGGTACATAAGGGTAAATTTGATAATAAAACTAAAGATAAAGAGGCTATTAGTGAGGAAGATGAGCAAAGCGAAAGTGAAATTCATGACTTTAATGAATATGTTGAATCACTACCTTCCTCGGAAGAAAAAAATTTTTTCTTAGATTTATATGATAAATTTATGAATATATTTTCTAAAAAAGAGGATTTATTAGACGATACCATTATAATTACTAAACCTAATGAAGCTCTTTATACTCTCGATGATTCTGTAGAAATAGATGAAAATAATGATACCATAATAATTACGAAACCTAATGAATTTTCAACCTCTTCTCCTATAGATAGACCTAACAGTGATGAAAATGTAAAAATATTGAATGAAGTCATAGAACAAACTATAAATTTAGTAAATAATAATAATAATGATAATGATAGTAATGATGAAAGTTTAGCATCGACCAGTAGTATTACTAGTACCTCAACGAAAACATTAAAAAATAAAAAGAATTTTGATAAAAATATTATTGCTACCAATGATGGTGATCATAATAATGATATTAATATTAATAATAGTATTCATAATAGCGAATCATTGTCTGCTCAATCCTCCTCTTCTACACTCATTGATAAACATGAATTCTCATCAGAGGAATTACAAAATAGTTCTTTTGATAATTCATTTATTATGAAAAATATAATGTCAGAAGTAGAAATAACTGAAATTAAAGAAGCTGGAGATGAAGATGATTTTCATGAAAATAAATTTAAATTTGAAGAAATTATTAAAAATAACAATAATAATAAAAATATTGATAAAGAAAAAATTGGTAAAGATAGTTATCCATCAAAAATCAATACCAATTATAATAATAATATCAATAATACCCTATCTACTAGAAAAAGAAAAGAAACCATCACTACCTTCAATTTTAAAAAATATGATACCGAAAACGAATTGATGGATAGTGAAAATGAAAATATTGTACCATCTACTCCAAAGATGAGTTTTTCCAGTCGTAATATGATGTCACCTATGTCAACAGTCAGTCGTAATAATAATATTATTCAAACCCCAAAAATAGATAAAATGGATAATGAATCTATTAATCCTCTCAGTATTGATATTAATCAACTCTTAATGAGTCAAAATTTTGAATTTAGTGACGAAGAGGGTGAATATTCATCCGAAACCGAAACCATTGATAATAAGATTCATTCAAATGGTAAAACTCTTCATCGTGCCTCCTCCATATCATCAACTAGTACCTTCCAATCCGCTAAATCTAGTTGGACAGAAGGACATTCCTTTATGGAAGATAGTAGTCTCAATCATGAACCTTTGAGTCACTCATATGGTAATTCAATTAATGGTAATAGTAAAGATCAATTAAGTTTGAATGATGAATCATGGGAAGTGAATAGTGTATGTAGTAGTACTTCTGGATTTTATTCTGCACAAGAAGAATTTTTTGATGCCAATATGGATTAAAAAAAAAAAAATTCTTTATAAAATAAAAAAAAAAAAAAAAAAGAAAAAAAAAATTAAAAATAAAAATTACAAATTTCAAAAAAATTGAAAATAATTATATAAATGATTAAAAAAAAAAAAAAAGTATTATATTCTATTCTAATTTTATATATATTTATATAAATGAAAATGGTAATAAGGGTAAAGAAATTCATTTTTTTACTAGTAATAATTATAAATGTATAATTATTAATAGAGAGAAAAAAAAAAAAAAAAGGAAATCTCTTATTGAACCTCATTAATATGCTATTATTATTATTATTATTACTATAATTAAAAAGTTAATCATAGTAATAATAATTATAATATTAATAGTAATTTTTTTTTTTTTTTTTATCTATTAAAAAAAAAAAAAAAAAAAATAAAATTGATTCAAAATCCGAATCAATATTATTACAATTCATTAAGTATAGAGAAAAAATAAATTTAAAAAAAAAAAAAAAAAAAAAAAAAAAAAAAGTAAAGAAAAAAAAAAAGTTATAGTATATATATATACAAATATATGTATGTTTATTATTTTTTTTATATATTGAGGAAGAGAATTATAATTCTTTGGGAAAGTAAACACGAAATAATAATAGTAATAATAATAATAATAAAAATTATAGATAAAAAATATAAGAAAAAATAAAAAAAAAAAAAAAAATGAAAAAAATGAAAAAATAAATTGTATGAATTTATATATTTATAATCTATATATTTTATTTTTAAAAAAAAAAATAAATAAATAAATAAATAAATAAAATGAAATTAAAAATAAAATTAAAATTAAAAAATATATATAAAAAAAAAATTAATAAATAAATAAAAAAAAATTAAATAAATCTAAAATTAAAATTTTTTTAAAAAAAAAAAAAAAAAAAAAAAAGGGGTTTTAAATATATGAGATTTAAATAAGTAAAAAGAAATAAAATGGAAGAAAGATGAATTTGATTTGAACAAAAATATATAGATTTATAATTCTTTTAAATTTTTAATTATTATCTTTTCTTATCTCTTAATGTTTATAAAAAAAAAAAAAAAAAAAAAGGATTTTAAAATAGGCTAAGAATTACCTCTTAATATCTAATATGTTGTGATGTAACATTATATTATGGATTTTATTTTATTTTATATGTTATGTTATATTATATATTATATTATATTATTTTATGTTATATATAATTAAATTCCTCATATCTTTTACTTTATATATATATATATATATATATATTTTTTTGACGATTATTACTGGAAATGGTAATTTTGATGACTACTACCACCACTTTTCTTCTACTACCACCACCTTCCTATTTTTTTTTTTTTTTATTCATCAAAAAGAAATTTGAATAATCGATAGTACTACTGTAATTATTTTAGATCACATTTATTATTATTATTAATTATTATTAATTATTATTAGTAGTAATAAAGGATTTTCTGATTTTCAAATTTTTTTAATAACAAAAATATACAACAACTACTATTATTAAAAGTATTTATTTTAAAGTTAAAGTATGTGTTTTGATCCAAGTAAACGATTAAAATCGTATTGTAGGAATTTCATATCTTTTAATTTAATAAAATAATAATTCAATTTCATATCGTTTATATATATATATATATTTTTTTCTATTTTCATTTTTTTTTTTATTTTTAAAATTAGGAAGAGTATACACCTTCATTGCTTAATTTATTAATTATAAATATATATATATAATGTATTCCTATACAAATGTAAAAAATTTTATTACAAATATATTTAGATAAAATTTAAAATTAAATAAATAAATAAATAAATATATAAATATATAAATAAATAAATAAATAAAAAAAGAATAAATTTAGATTCAAGATTATTATTATTAATTATTAGTAGTAGTAATAAAGGATTTTCTAATTTTCAAAAAATTTTTAATAACAAAAATATACAACAACTACTATTATTAAAAGTATTTATTTTGTTAAAACCAGAAAAAAAAATAATAATTATGAGAGCAGTATATTTGTATTCTGAGTATTGTAAATAGGTTTAGACCATTCAAAAGATTTTCTTTGGTTTATTATAACCATCTGAAAGATTCTTATATAAAATTAATCAAAAAAAAAAAAATAATAATAAAAAATAAATAAATAATAATTAAATTATAAATAAAATGTATATATATAATATATATATGAATCAATCCTAAAATAAATAATAGTAGTAATAATTTTTTTTTTTTTATAATATTTTTATATATTATATATATATATTTATTTATTAATTCATTCATTCATTTATTTATTTATTTATTTATTTATTGCTTTTTTATTTATTACAATTTTAAATACAATTTTAAATACAATTTTAAATACAATTTTATTTTATTTTTATTTTTATTTATTTATTTATTTATTTATTTATTTATTTTATGTTATTTTATTTATTTCATTTTATTTTATTTTATTGATTTGCTTAATCTATAAGAAAAAAAAAAAATAAAAAAAAATTATATTTAATTTTTCTATCTTTTTCTTTTTTTTCTTTTTAATGAAAATAAAAACATAACAGAAAACACATATAAAAAAAAAAAAAAGTATTTATATTTAATTTATAATAACATATATATTTATTAATCTAATAGAATAGAAAGTACAGTAAAAAAAAATAATACATTGTATAAAATAATTTATTTATATATATATATTTTTTTTTTATATTTATCTTTAAACTAATAAAAAATTAATAAAATGGTTTTTCTATATATATATTAGTAATACATTTTTTTTCTTTAATCTTGTATATAAAAATTAATGGTTTTACACTAAATACTATTATTGTTTATTTTTGTATATTTATTGATTTATATATATATCTATCTTCTCCTTCCTTTTATTTTATTTTTTATATTTTTTATGTTTTTTTTTTTTTTTTTTTTTTTTTTTCTGTTTGTTTTCTAAAAAGCTCTTATTTATTTATTTATTTTTTTTTTTTTAATTTAATTTTGATACTAAATTACTTATATTAATATAATAGAATAAATTTATTATTATTAGAATTATATAAATTTTTATAACAAAAAAAAAAAAAGTTTATCTAATTATTTACTTATATTTTATTATTTGTTTTATTCTTCTATTAATTTGTCTTTATTTAATTTACTTCACTTTGGAGTTTGAACTTGTGATGGTGGAAGTGAAGGTGGTGGAGTTGGAGTTTGAGTTGGTACCATAGTAGAATTGGTATTGGCTACTTCAAGGTTAGCTGCTGTTTTAACGTCAGTCTTATTAACATTAGTAGAAGTTTCAACCTTTTGATCCTCTTCCTTCTTTTCTTCTACCGATTTAACTTCTTCATTAGTAGAAACTGCTGAGGTAGTAGTAGTTCCAGTATCAGCTGGAATTGAAGTTGTGGCTGGAGCTTCACTAATATTATTACCTTCTTCTCCTTCTTTCTTATCTTCAATAGTCATATTTTGAAGTTGAGCAATAGTTTGTTCATTCATATTACTTGGACTAACAATATTAATATTGAAAGCTTGGTAAGCCTTCATAGTAGTTAAAGAGGATACTGCACACATCCAAATACGAGTTTTATAAACCTTGAAAAGATCACGTACTAATTCACGGAAATCAATACGTCTTTCAGAAACAAAATAGAAAGTTAACTTTCTTCTATCCCATTGATATTCAGCATCAACAACTTCCATTGGCATATTTCTTTGTCTAACCTTTTGTTGACAGAGAAGCATAGAACTGTTTTCATCTGTATTCTTTTGAACCAACATATTAACTTCAGCTGGTTGAGCCATACGATAAATACGCTTTGGATGAATATCTTTTGGGAATTGTAAATTTTCTTCATTCACCTTTCCTTCATCACCTTCAGTAGTTGTAATAGTTGCATCGGTCTTTTCATCACCTGTTTTTTCCTTATTATCTTCCTTTTTATCTTCTTCCTTTGTAATAGATTCTTTACCATCTTCGGCGGAGGTAGTATTAGCCTCATCTTTTTTGACTTCATCTTCAGCAGTTTTTTCTTTACTATCAGTAGTGGTTTTATCTGATGTTTTGTCTCCTTCAGTAGTACCAGTAGCACTGGCATCTCCAGCACCTTCTGATTTTGGCCAAGTAATAGGAATATTTGGAACATTATTATTATTCATATCATCATCAATAATTAAGTGACGTGGATTACCACGTTCAGCATGATAGGCAACTAATTGAGCTAAATTCTTAATATTGTTAACAATAACTTTACCAAGATCCTTACCACGATCAGCTTCAACAATAACCAAATCACCAATTTTTATAGTTAAACCACTATTTTCTGGAACATAGAAGTAATCGGTACGACCAGCCTTGAATTCAATGACATAAAGTGGCCAATGGTAAACATTTTGTTGCATTTGATGTAAATTCTTACCAGCTTCAACCCATGCACGAGTTCTGTATTCAGTATTTTCAAAGTAATCATTAATGTCATTAATATACATATTATCACTATTCATCATCATACCATGACCACGGTTGTAATGTTGCATCATCATCATATCATTCATACCATTATTATTCATTCCCATGTTCATACCAATATTCATACCCATTGGCATATTCTGATACATTCCTGGCATCATATTATTCATACTCATACCACTATTTCTTCTCATATTAAATTGTTGTTGCATCATAAAGTCCATATCATTATTACCATTAAAGTTTTGATCAAAAGTTGGAGTATACATTGGTTGATTCATACCATTTTGATTACCATTATATATATTATTATTAAAGAAACGATTTCTTCTCTGTTGTTGACTATTTTGGACTTGTGCCATTCTATTGTTACCATTCATACCTTGAGGTAAAAAGTCATTTGGACCATTAGGTTGCATCATACTACTATTCATTGCACCTAAAGCTTGTGGTTGTATTTGGTTTGGTTGTGGTGGTTGTGTTTGTGCTTGCTGAGATTGTTGACCATTCATATTCATGCCTGGCATAAAGTTATTTTGAGTAGAAAATACCTGATCATTGCTACTCAACGGACCAGTTGATGTACTAACATTATTAGTATTCCATAATGGGTAAACAGGTTGTGTATTTGAACGTTTATGAGCAAGTGCTTGATTTTCTGTGGTACTACGGAATGGCGATGAAGTGGTACTAGTAATACCAGTATTATTAGTCCATTGATTAGAAAGTATATTTACATTATTCATGCCAGTAGTGGTATTAGAATCAGCTATAGTAGATGGTATATTCATATTAGAAAACATTAATTTATTTTGTTGTTGTTGAGTAAGTAATGAAGAATTATTATTAAGAGTAGATGGAGGAAGAGTGGTTGTCGGTGTAGTTAATAAAGAAGATGTATTTATGGTGGAGGATTCATTTGTTGAAAACATAAATCCATTATTGTTATTCAATTGAGAAGTTGGAGTAACAGAAGAAGTTGTCATAATAGACGATAAACCATTACCATTACTATTACCACTTTGTAATGGAGATAAAAGAGTACTTTTAGATTGTAAATCAGTAGTGGAAGTTGATGTGGTATTATTTAATACACTTGAAAATAGATCTATATTATTATTGTTAAGGAAGGCAGAAGACAAATTATTATTTGTGGCACCCATAACATAATTATTTAAATTCTTTTGTGAATGATATCTTTGATGATTATTTTGGAAGTTACTATTCATATTATAATTATTCATAATACCAAAGGTATCTGAAGAAGATTTTGAACGAGATCTAAATTTACTATTACCAAAACTATCCAAACCACCTAATCCTGAAGATTTACTATTATCTATAAGTTCACTTAATTTATCTAAATCGCCATTAACTTCATCAGCCTCATCAATTCTATTTTCATTTAAATTTAAACGTTGTAATCTTTCATTTTCTATTTCATCTTTTTCAGATAATGGAAATTGTGAAGTTAATGCTGCTGCTGCTGTTGCAGCTGAATTTAAATTATTTCCATAATTTTCATTCATTGGACCTAAAGCGCCAACTGAAACAGAGAAACTTCTATATTGTCTTGGTGGAGGTTGCTGAATACCTGATGAATTTGTACTACCAAAATTTGCAAAAAGATCATTTCTACCAGTACTAGCTGCAGAATTCAATAATGACGATGATGGACCTCCTAATCCTGATGTCATTGAATAATTACTTTTCCAAATAGATGAACCTCCAGACCAGGAACTAGCTAAAGAATCCCACTGACTTGATGATAAATTTTGACCTGGTAAATTTTGAGGAATATTAACACCTTTATTAGAAGGTGTTTGAGTTAATAAAGATAAATTTTCTATTAATTAAAAATCATAAAATATTGTTTAATTTTTTTAAAAATGAAAAAAAATTATTGAACGTTATCCATATATTTTTTTGTAAATGAATATAAATAAAATTAATAATTATTTTTTATGGTTAATATTTATTTTTTTTTAAATATCGATAAATATAATTCATTTAAATAATTATTTTTTGTTAATTTGATTTAAATGTTTTACAAATAAAATCCATATCATATTTTTGGTTTATTTTTTTAAATGAATAATAAATAAAAGCATATAGTTTTTAGTTTATTTTTTTTTAAAATTTTTATGAATAAAATTCATATAATTTTGGTTAATTTTTTTAAATATTTTATAAAATAGACATAATAATAAGTTATATATATTAAAGTAAAAAATATTTAAAAAGTATATTTTTTATATTTATTAAATATATATATATCATTAATAACAAATATATAAAAGTATAATTAATATTGAATTAGTATCACTTTTTATTTAATACTAAATATTGATATATTAATATTAAACATGAATCAAACCTGCTGTATCTTCTTTGATTGATGGCACGCCACTATTTCTAAGATTCTGTGACATCATTGAACTACCATTAGTTGCAGTGTAACCAAGTGTACCAGTTAAAGATGGTCTTCTTTGTGGACTACCAACAGCTTTCCATTGTTCATCTAATAAATCAGATAATTGCATAATATAATAGATATATATATAATATATACTTTAATAATAATCAACTATAAATAAAAAAAAATTTTTTTTCTTTATTAAAAAGTTGTAATGGATCATAATAAATTTTATTATATATTAAATTTTGCATCTTCCAATTTCAAAAAAAAAATTAATTATAATTTCAAATTATAGTTTAATTAAATTTTGTGAGATGTGATTGGCAAATTAAACTATTTACTAAATTGGTTTATATTCTAATTTAATAAATTAACCATAGTTTTTTTATATAATTTCATCACTTTAATTAATATTTTTTAGTGTTTAAAAATTTTAATTTTTATCAAATTTTTAAAAATTAATAATGCTAGAATTCTATTATATTATTTAGTTTATATTAGTAATATAATTTAATTATATTCTAATATGTTGACAGATTTAATTAATTAACGATAAATGATTAATATATATTTACTTCTGGAAATTGTTTTTTTTTAATAAAACTGTTACAAATATAATACGTTTTTACTATAATATATTACATTTTTTAATAATTATAATAACTATTATAGTTAAAATTAAATTATTACTTTATATTTATTATATTATAATTATTATTTATTATTTTTTATCATTTATTTATTGTTTATTATTTATTTTATTAATTTATTATTTATTATTCTACTCATATTTATATTTTATTTACTATTTATTGATATAATTATTATTTTATATTGTAGTAATTATTCATTATTTATTTATTTACTTATTTATTATCAAAATAATTTATTTACTATTTATCTAACCATGATTTATTTGATTCTTTAGTTAAAATTTATTTCAACATAGAGATTCTCATTGATAAATAAATAAACTATTAATAATAAATTTATTTTAAAATAGCTTTTTTTATTTATTCAATCTATCAAAATATTATTTACTTCTATTTTTACTAATTTTTACTATTTTTACTAAATTTTTACTGTAATTATTATACATTTAATAAAATTATTATAGTTTAAGTTTTTCATATTGCTAATTTTTTAATATCAAATAATCAATTCAATTATTTAATAATAAAATAATTATAAGCAACTTCGCTGTTTAAATTATTATTACATCCTATTAAAGAAATTTATTATCTTAGTCATCCCGTTCTAATCTATTATATTCTTATTAATCAACTAATTCTTATTTTTAAAAAAAAAAAACTAAATAAAATTCCTTACCATCATTACCCCAAATATTCTTATTTTGACTATAAAGAATATGTGGCACAGAACCTCTTCTAAGTTGTTGTTGTGATTCACTTCCATTGAGCATATCCATCGTTTTACTTGATGTATACTCTACCGACATTCTTCGGTATTTATTAAAGTCATTTATATCAACCATAGAGTATCTGTTTCTATTTGGTTGTTCCTGTTTAAATATTTATATACTACAATATTATTTTTTTTAATTAAAAATATATTTTTAAGTTAATACTTCAATAATAATAATTATATATTAATTAAAAAATAAATATTTTATCTTTTTCTTCAAAAATATTATTTATATTTTTTCTTTCATCGTATATATTTTTAATCTATTATATTTTTCTTATTTAATTGAATTAAATAAACTTTGTTTATATTAATATGTTTATATATATATTTCTATATATATTCAATAAATGGATATTAACACTTTTGTGTAAATTTTTTTATTTTTCAATTTTTTTTAATAAAAAAAATATTTATTTTTGTTAATATGTTTGTATTTTTTTATTTGTTTTAATTTTTAAATATATTATTTATCCTTTATATATATTATATTTATATTTCGTATTTTACGTATAACTTTTTAATATGAGATTATTCAAGATCTAATTATTTATTGATATTTAATATTGAAATGTAAAATTTCTTTTTCTATTATATTGT
This sequence comes from Neocallimastix lanati (nom. inval.), assembly GCA_016946835.1. NCBI lineage: Eukaryota > Fungi > Neocallimastigomycota > Neocallimastigomycetes > Neocallimastigales > Neocallimastigaceae > Neocallimastix > Neocallimastix lanati (nom. inval.). The sequence continues at coordinate 233,685 of JACVTC010000061.1, forward strand.
CATTTACGAAATTATTATTATATTTTTCAGTTATATTTATTTTCCCTTACTTTTATATTGTTTGATTGTTCTTAAAAGGTGCTAAAAAAAAAAAAAAGAAAAGAAAATTATAAATTAAAATAAATTATATATTTATTTTTTATATCAATTTTATTCCTTATTCTTTAACTTTTTTATTATTATTATTATTTCTTTTTTCTTTTTTTTTTTTTTTCTTTTTAAATCTCTCTTATTTGAAAAAAATAATAATAATAATAAACAATTCTATTTAAATTATTTTCTAATTATTAATTAAAAATAAAAAAAAATAAAAATAAAAAGAATTAAAAATTATTATAATAATAAAATAAAAAAAAAAAGAAATAAATTTCCTTAATAAAATAAAAAATGAAAAAAATGAAAGAAAGAAAAATCAGTGAAAAATATTTAATTTTTTTAAATAATTTTTTTATATAAATATTTTAATAAAAACAATAATAGGTAATTTATATTAATTTATACATTATTATTATTTACTATTTATTATTTATTATTTAATTTTACTATTAATTATATTATTATTTTGAAAGTATTATTATTTATTAGTGATTAATTATTAGTAGTAATATTATTAGTATTATTAATTTAATATGGTTAATTATTTAATATTATTATTATTATATAATTATTTGTTATTATTCATTTAATTATTAACAATTAATATATAATAAATTTTTTTAATTTGAAAAAAAATTTTTTTCATCATAATTATATTATACCATATATTTTAATATATGGTTGAATTATATTAAAATTGTATTAAGTATTAAAATTTGTCATTCATTTTAAGCTTAAATAATAATGAAAAAAGTTAATTAAGCTATATTTATATTTATTTACTATTTATTTATTTATTATTTATTTATTTATTATTTATTTATTTATTTACTATTTATTTATTTATTTATTATTTATTTATTTATTATTTATTTATTTATTTACTATTTATTTATTTACTATTTATTTATTTATTTATTTATTTTATTGTATTGAATAAACCATTTTAATTTGTATAAATTTATTTATATTGCAATATATGGGTCATTCAAATGATTAAATGAAAACCCTCTTTTTTATTATTTTTTTAATTATTTTAATTATATATAATATCACTCAAATTTTTATATATTGTAATTTAATCTCTTTTAAATTAATAAAGAACTAAAAAGAAATTACTTTCTAAAAATTATAATTAGTTATTATTTATTATTAATATTTATTATTAATATTTATTAATAATATTTATTATTTATTATTTATTATTTATTATTTATTATTTATTATTTATTATTTATTATTTATTATTTATTATTTATTATTTATTATTTATTATTTATTATTTATTATTTATTATTTATTATTTATTATTTATTATTTATTATTTATTATTTATTATTTATTATTTATTATTTATTATTTATTATTTATTATTTATTATTTATTATTTATTATTTATTATTTATTATTATTTATTATTTATTATTTATTATTTATTATTTATTATTTATTATTTATTATTTATTATTTATTATTTATTATTTATTATTTATTATTTATTATTTATTATTTATTATTTATTATTTATTATTTATTATTTATTATTTATTATTTATTATTTATTATTTATTATTTATTATTTATTATTTATTATTTATTATTTATTATTTATTATTTATTATTTATTATTTATTATTTATTATTTATTATTTATTATTTATTTATTTATTTATTTATTAGATATTATTTATTATTTATTATTTATTATTTATTATTTATTATTTATTATTTATTATTTATTATTTATTATTTATTATTTATTAGTTATTATTTATTTATTTATTATTAGTTATCAGTTATTAGTTATTAATTTCAATTTAATATTTAGTTTTAGTTATTTATTATTTATTATTCATAAATATAAATAGGATTTATACAATAATCTTAATTGATATTCCTCTATATTAAAATATAAATTTGTATTTCACTTAAAAACTATAAATTAAGCTATTAATAAATTTTTGAATGATCAATTTTAAATTTTTATTAATTTATTTTATTTATTCAAAAAAATTTATTCTTTTTAATAAACTTTTTGTTATTATTTATTCATATAATATTAGCATGTATATTTTCTATTTTTGTTCGAATATCATTAAACTATTTTAATTATATTGATTCTTTTATATTATTCATCATTATAATATGCTATAATGGAGCTAAACTATTAATTATTAATCAAATTAAAAAAAAAAAGCAGTCAAGTACAAGATACTAGTTTTTTGTTTTTTGTTTTTTAATTTGATATTAAATATTTAAACTCTTTTATAAAGTGTTATTTTTCAAATAATTATATAATCAATTATTTATATATATATATTTATACTTTATTATATATACACAATGTAATTAATTCCTTCTTTTTTTTTTTTTTATTCTTTTTCTTTTTTATTATATTTTATAATAAATATTGATAATAACTCCTTTTATTATTAATAATAATAATATTATTATTATTATTATTTTCTTTTTTATTATTTTTAAAATTATTTTTAATTATTTTTTGTTTTAAAATAAACTTTTTATCTATATTTAAATATGATCATTTTAAATTGTTTAAAAATATTATATATTTATATTTTTTTCACCTCAAAATATATTATTTTATTATTATATCACTTTTATAATAAAAGTATTATAATTAGCAAACAAACAAAAACAATAATAAAGAAAAGTATCATAATACTTTTAGCATTTACTTTTATATAACCAAATAACTATTTTAAAATTATATTTCAATTTCTCTGACTGAAAATAAATAAAAGTAATTATCAATAGATATTCTGTAATTGATAATATTTATTATAAATATTGTTAATCATTGGTGATTTTCTTTATATAATATAATTTTATTCATAATAAAATAATAATGGATGAACTATTTAATTATTATTTTTATTATTATTATTATTTATTATCATTATTAATTATAATAATAATTTTTGTTATTTTTAATTATTAATATTACTATTAATTGATCTACTTTTTATTATAATTATTATTTTATTATTAATTATAATAATTATTGTTGATTCTTATAAAAACAAGTATCAAAATGGTATTATTTATTATTTATTAATTTAATTATATATTCATATATTTATTTTTATATTTTATTTATTTAAATTATTAATTTATTTATTATTTTATTGGTTGGTTGTAATATATATTAATAATATAAAGATTTATAAATTTACACTTTTAATATATAGAAAGTCTATAAATATTTTTTTCTTTATTTCATATTTTCGTTATAATTACTATTATTTTTATTTTTATTAATATATTTGTTATTTATTTATTACTATTATTATTATGTATAAAATAATGTAGCTATTATTTAAGTTGTATAATTTAAAGTAATATACATATACATTTAATTTTCTTTTTCTAATATATTTCAATCTCTGTATAAATTATAATAATTCTCCATTATTTAATTTTTATTTTCAATATTATTATTAAATATTATTTTTAAATATTCTCATTTTTCTATAAACAATTTATTTGTTTCTGATGTTTTTTTTTTTTTAAAGAAATAAAATAAAAAAAAAAAAAAAAAAAAAAAAAAAAAAAAATAATAATAATAATAATAATATAATATATCGTTATACAATCAATTATTGATAAGTTCGAATTAATTTTTTATTAGGGTTTATTCAAACTTCTTAACATTTATATTAGTTATTTATTACATGAAATTTATTGTATTTATTTAATTAAATTCAATTTTAGTTTTCATTTTATTATTATTTTATATTAAATAACTTCACTTTTTACAATAAATTGAAAGATCATTTATATATATGTATATCTAATTTTTTTTAAATAATAATTATTATTTAAATGACTAATACATATATTGAAAATAAGAAAGAATAAATAATAAAATAAAATATAAAATTTTATATATATAAAAATATATAATAAAAAATAATATATTATATAAATAATAATAAATAAAAAGCAGTAAAATATTTAATAAATATTTTTTATAAAGTAATCAAAAAAAATAAAAAATAAAAACTATCATAATTATATATATAAAAATAAACTCTTCTTAAACTATAAAATTTAAATATATTTCTATATATTCTTTAATAAAAAAAAAATCAAATAAAATATATATATAATATATATTTTAGCTTTTTACTCTAATAATAAAGAATAAAAAAAAATATTTAAAGAAAAGTAATAGCTAAATTCAAAGATTATCAAAAATTATTAAAATAATATTATGTAATTTTTTTTAAATAATATTTAAACGACTATTTAAAAATTAATATTATAATTAAGAAAAGATTAATAAATAAAAATTAAATAAAATAAAAAGATTTAATATTTAAAATTTACAACTATATATGTAAATATTTATTTTATAATTTATATTAAAATTATAATTTATATAATATTATCAATAAAGAATTTTATTTTTTTTTTTTTTTTTTTTTTTTTTTTGTATCTGATAGGTTTTTTAATTAATTATTAATTCAATTATTTTAATTATACTTTATTAATAATATGAATGGAAATTGCAAAACTATATAATATATAATTTTATTTAATATTATTTAAATTTTAAAAAAATTTTTTTCTTTTTTATTTTTCAAATAAATTAATATCTACTATAAATTGAGTCAATATGCATATGAATATTTAAGTTTTTATATAGCAATGAAAACTAATACTGCTTTAATATTTTAAATAAAAGCACATGATACAATGTATTACTTTTATTTAAAAGTTAATTTTAATAATTGTTTTTATATTAATTATTCTTATAGAAGTAATCTATTTATTGAATATACCACAATTAACTATTTAATTAATTGTTATTAACTCAATTGCTTTTTTTTTTTAAAAAAAAAAACGGCGTTTAATAATAATAATTAAGTATAACATCTACTACATTATATATTTTTCTTTAACTATTCATAATATATTTTATATTTAATTAGATTTTTATTAAAAATAAAAAAAAGAAAAAAAACACTTTATAGATATATGTCATATGTTCTTTTTTACATTTCCTATAACTATTATTATTTAACTATTTTAGTGAACTAGTAAACTAAATATTAAATATTCAATACATTAAATTTTTTTAAAAAAAAAAAAAAAAAAAACATTCTTAATCATTCCTAAAACCAAAAAATAATAACATGTTCTAACTTTAATTAATAACATTTTAAAATAATAGTATTTTGAATATATTACTTATTTTCAGATATAGATATAATTTTATTAAATACTCCATAAATATTATGTTGATGGAGTATATTATAATATATTTAAATATATTTAGTAAAATAAAATTTTACTATATTATTTCATTATTTTATTTAAAAAACTAATTTTTAATTTTGGAATAATAAAAATTTATATTATTATTTTATTACTATTCAAACAATTCAATTATATATAAAGGATTAGAATTTTAATTAAAATGAAATACTACATTTATTTATTTATTTATTATTTATTATTTATTATTTATCATTCATCATTTATTATTTATTATTTATTATTTATTATTTATCATTCATCATTTATTATTTATTATTTATTATTTATTATTTATTATTTATTATTTATTATTTATTATTTATTTATTATCTATTATTTGTTATTTTTCATTTATTATCATATGTTATTAATTATTTTATTTAATATTTAGTATTTAATATTTATTATTTAATATTTAACATTTAATATTTAATATTTATTATTATTTATTTATCATCAAATTTTAATTTTATTAATTTATATTTCTCCAGTAATTTTTTTAACTGGTATATTATCTACACTCTTTTGTCAAAACTCAATAAAATAAAAATTAATAGATGCTTTAATAGTAAGAACAAAATAATACAAGGCAAAACAAAGTTTCGTAGTTAAGTCTATAAAATTAGATTATTAAATAAAGCAATTAACTATAATGACTATAGTATTTATATTTATCCTTTTATATATATAAATTCTATACTTCAAACAATCATAGGAATATTGAGATGGTAAAAAGTGTAACCAATAATAATATCAAAAAAAAAAGTTTGTTTATTATATTTTAGTAATTAATAAGAAAAAGTAATTTTATATAATTTGCTAATTAATTTTATATTAAAAAAAAAAGTTTACATTAATATAATTGTAAACTTTTTTTCTTTAGGAATATTTATAAATATAAATAAATAGTAAAAGGATATAAAATATTACTATTTACTTTATATGGTTAAAAATTATCCTGTAATGTAGTTTCCTATGCTGTATATATTAATATACCGCAAGCCACATTTATTAATATACATATTAGAATAAAGATGATATAATTATATTAAAAAAGAGTGATTTATTTTAAAATTAATATATATTAATTTTCCATAAATACTTTAATATATACATAAAAGTATATATTAAAATATTTAATATTACCTTAAAAAGAAATATTGGATTTAACAAATACTATTATTTCTTATATCAATATCATATTAATTATTAATTAATATATAATAGATAAATTAATAATAAATAATAATAATATATAATAAATAATAATAATAAATAATTAATAATAAATAAATAATAAATAATAAATAATAAATAATAAATAATAAATAATAAATAATAAATAATAAATAATAATTAATAAATAATAAATAATAATTAATAAATAATAAATAATAAGTAATAAAGTAATAAATAATAAGTAATAAGTAATAAATAATAAATAAGTAATAAATAATAAATAATAAATAATAAATAATAAATAATAAATAATAAATAATAAATAATAAATAAATAATAAATAATAAATAATAAATAATAAATAATGGAATAATAAATAAATAATAAATAATAAATAATAAATAATGAATAATAAATAATAAATAATACATATAAATAATAATTAATAAAAATAAATAATTAATTGAATAAATAATCAATAAATAATAATAAATAATAAATAATAAATAAATAATAAAAAATAAATAAGTAATAAATAATAAATAATAAATAATGAATAATAAATAATAAATAATAAATAATAAATAATAAAAATATATAATATATAATAAATAATTAGTAAATAATAAGTAATAAATAATAAATAATAAATAAGTATAAATAATAAATAATAAATTTAAGTTTAAGATTTAAACTAATACAAATTTACATGTATTTAGATGTTTAAATTGTGGCTTGCATATTAAATTTATTACAATATGCATAAATATATTTAACATACATTAAATATGATATTTTAATAAGTTATTTAATATGTTTTTAATAAATATGATACTTATTTCATAAGTTTCCCATATTCTAACTAATTGTTTGAATAAAATAATTTGGTTTGTCGATGAATATGTGTATTATTTCTTTAAACCAAATTTTCTTAATTCCTAATTTCTCTAATTTTAATTATATTTAAAAGAGTTTCATAAAGCAATAAATAATTTCGTTTAAGTATAATTAATCAAATAATTTAGTTAAATTTTGAGAATTGATATAATTATTCCCTCTCAGGTTTTTTATTTTTTATATTTTTTATTTTTTTATTTTTTATATTTATTCAAAAAATAATAATTTAAAATTGAGAAAAGAAAAAAAGTAAATGGATACATTATAAGTATATAGATTTTATATTTAAATAAATGAAAAAATTAAATATAAAATAAATAATTTATTAATTTTTATTTCAATATTTAAGGTTTATTAATATATAATAATGGTTTTTGGTAATAACAAAGATTAAAATGTTTAATAAAATTTATCTTATTAATATTATTTGTAGCTTTTTAATAATACCATGAAATTATTTAAACAAATAAAATAATGTATTTCATATAAAACAAGATTAATTTACAGATAATAATAATAATTATTATAATTAATATAATTCTGACTAATGTAATTATTTTCTGTAAAGTAATCATATAAAAACTAAAATGAAAATGTAAATAAAATGTAAGGAGTGATAGACTATAAAAAGAATTCCCATCCGAGAATATCCTTTTATTGCTATGATTACACATAAAATATTATAAAAAAAAAAAAATAGAATTTTTTTTTTTTTTATTTAATTTATAATAATAATAAAATTACATGATATAAATGAAAAAATAACAAATAAAAACATGAAATAAAATATTATATATCATATAATTAAGTGCATTAGAAGCAATAGCCTCTAAATTTTCCCATTCATCGATGATAACACCACGTCCATTATTACGAGTAATAATTTCAGTATTAGTGTTATCTAACGAATCTGTATTAGTTTTTTCACTGGGAGGTGAAAATCCATACCTTATCATTTCGACGTCGACGATCTCGGCAACGGTAGATTCAACGGAATATCATTTCATCATCAATTTAAAAGATCGACAAATTAAAGGTATTACGTTTGTTAGAAACTCCGCAATTCCCACAAAATACGGAATAATCAACAAAGTTGAACTTTGTTTAAAAATATTGTCAACTAATTATCTTTGTTTCCCATCATTAACTTTAATTTTTTCATATATTGAACGTCCACCAAGAGGAGCACTCAATATAAAGTAATAAATATTATTATCATAATCCTTTTCTGAATCAAAAGAAACATCCAAGGATTTTTGTTCAATTATCATTGCAAACTTCAAAAAGAGATCATCTAGAAAAGGTTAAAGATTTATTTCTGTAATTTTCCAATTCTTTACAGGCAAAGATCCAGTGAGAAAAGCTAGGTACACTAACACCACAACAAGGGCAACATATAGGGCAATCTTCTGAGACTACTTTTCTTTTAATGGAAATACTAATGTCAAATTTAAAACCACACCTAATTCAAGAAATCCAAAAGAATCCCAACAGATATTTAGGATGTTGAAATGTTAAGTTTTTGATTTCTGAAATAAATCCAAAATCATTCTCCTTGTAAATAATTGCTTTTTTAGCTTTTGAAGGTTTGAAGACATCTCTTTCCCAATAAAACATTTTTATTTCACTTTTTTTTTATCATTTAATTTCTTATCCAAAGTCCTTGACTCTTTAGTTCATGAGTAATGTGACATAGTAGGAATATTATTAGTGAGATGATTAATAATACATAATGAGCTTTTCCATTTTCTAAAGAAGCGTAATTGAGATATAGCACTGACAGCTGAAAGAGGAGGTATTCTCAATTCACGAGTGGTATCATAGAGACTAAAATAAGAATTGCGAGATTTAAATCCATAACTCCAATAAAATCCTCTATTAATAATTTTTTGAGCTTTAGAACATCTACTCTTATTTGAACTAAAGAGAGGAACATAATATATATCAAGATTAAGAATTAACGAAATTAAAATATATTTCTTCAATGGGAGAGTAATAGATTTATTAATAATAAATCGAAAGTACGAATTTAACTTGACATTTAAATTACTGTTTAATTTGGATTGCATAGGTTTCAATGATAAAGATTCATTAAAAGGAATACCCAAGATAAGTATAGTTGTCAGTTTAAAGATGGATCACAAGAAACTTTAGCATGAACTTTATCACCAGCTTTAATAGTTGTTTCTATAAATTTATTGACCATTTTATTAGAACTTAATTCTTCATTATCATCAAATTCATTAAGAAGAATTGAGAAGTAGTTACTTGAGAAAATTTCATTATGCTTTTCATTACACATGTGTTTGGACCACTTGAATCTTCTAGATGGAGTAGGAGCACAAAAACCTTCTGAGTCATCATTTTTACAGGAAAGGATAAGAGGGAAGTGGTCAGAAATATCATTGAATGTACTACAAATAGATAACTTATTAATATATTCCTTCATTTTACAATTAAATAAAACATGATCAATACAAGACGATCTACCATCCCGAGCCCATGTGAAATCGAGACCTGATAAATTTTTAGTGAACCACTGATGAGATGATTTATTAAGTAAACTTTCTAATTGGGATTTAGACATATTAAAGTCACCTACAAGAATAGAAGGTGTATTAATATGTTCCTTTATCCAATTAGAAATTTCTGAAAAGGAATTCTTTCTTTCTTCCTTATGAGTGACCGAAGGAACATAAATATTACCAATAGTGTATTTAATTTCCCAAAAAGAAGTAATGTTGACAGAAATGATATACTTATATTCAAAAGGATCTGGAGAAAATGAACATGAACGATGTATACTTTTACTAAGACCTCTCATACCTGGTATATTTGAATCAGCTTTTCATAAAATTGTATTATAGTGACAAAGAAATGGATAATTATTTGAATGTACATTAAGGTATTGGCTATTACCGACCTCTTGCAAGCAAATACAGACAGGTTTAAAAATTTCATTAAAGTATCTAATACCATCATGTTTTTCAGCATTCTATCCATTAATGTTCCAATTGACTCAAAGATTGAAGAATTGAGTAGACGGTGAGTAAATGCTATTATAAAGAAAATCTTTTACCATTAATTTAGTTTCAAAAGAAGAAAACTTATTGTTGAAATTCTTAGCATAACTGAAAGTTCGAATTTCGTTGGTTTTGATCCAATTAATTTTATATTTAGGAAGGTATCTAGTAAGAAGAAATAAAATATTTAGATAATAGGTGGGTTTATCATAGTTTATTCTTAAAATGAAGTAATTTCCATATTTGGTGTGTGTTTTTTTGTAATTCCATGAACTATTTTATTACAATTGGAAATAGGCATACTAAGAAATTCCCAAAGTTTATTAACAGACCATGATTGAAGATCATGAATAAAGATAAGAATGAAATCTTTATTCAGAATATCGTATCTTCGAAGGCCTCGCCGCAAAATAGGTATAGTTGCTGAATTTGAAGAACTGTTATCCATTTCAAGAAAGCCAAAAAAAAATAAAGTTAAAAAAGTGTAGAAAATAATAATAATAATAATAAAAAATAGATAAATTTTTTTTTTTTTTAATATATATAATAAAATAAAAATAAAAGAGAAAGTAAATTCCCTTTAAATAGTATATAAAAAAATATTAGTGTTGAATATATGAAAGCTTGAATTATATAGTTGTTCTTGATGATTTTATAGTTTTTTGATTTTGTAAAATATTGATTTTAACCGGTATTACTGTTATAGTATTTATAAATTTACACAAGGGTTAGAAATTTATTGATACAAAACTACTAGTATATAAAAATGAATGATCATTTCTTTTATCTTTTGGCTGAATGTAATTCTTTCAATTAATAAAGCTCTTTAAGACGTTAAAAATTTTCTGTTGATTAATAATAAATTAGCAAAAAGTATATTTAAAAAAGAAATAAATATTAGTAGAGAAAGACCATAAAAAAGATTCCTATCCTTTAAATAATTTCTTAAACACAAGCTTTGGAGTGAATCAATCTCCTACATTTCCATTTTACAATAGCTACATGAAAGTATAAATAATACTATAGAAAAATACATATACAAAATAATGCTAAAGAAGAAAAATACAATAGATTCATTACAATGATAATATGTAGAAACTACATGATATTATTAATTATACAACTCCAATGTTACTACATATCCAGTTTAAAACAATATAAAACATCAGGTTCATTTTCTACAGTCTTCCAGTATTCCAGTTTTCTCTCTTCGTACTAGAAGCTACTTTAGAAAGGATAACCATCGATTATTATCAGAATCACAGAAATCTGCAATTAGTACACCTGATATAAGCTATTCCTTTTCCATCAACCCTCTATGGACCTGGAAAAACAGTCCACATCAAAAGAATAGAATAAATATATAAATTTTTTTTAAATGACATAACGTGAAATTAATAAATATGTAAATATAGTAAACTATTTATATATAATATTTTTTAGGATAAGAATTAAATACAATAAAAATAAATAAATAAATATTTTATGTGATGAAACTAAATCAAATGAACTCCTAAATATTAAAAAATCTTTCTAATTTTTATTAGTATTATAGTAAAATTGTTTTTTTTAATATATATATATACATATTATAACTGAATTTATAATTTATAATAAATAAATTTATTTATAAACACTCCTCAACACTTTACAAATTTAAAATAAAAATAAAGATTATATATATATATTATTTTTTTTAATCTTTTAATTATTTTTATTATTATTATTAAAAAGAAAAAATCCTTATTCGATATTGTTATATTACAAATTATATAGAAGATATTAATGATTGCTCTAATAAATTTTTTTAATATATATATATCAAATATATATATTTACAAAAAAAATAAAAATTTATAATATTTTTTTAATATATATATATCAAATATATATATTTACAAAAAAAAAAAAAAAATAAAAAATTATAAAGTATTTTTTAATATATATATATCAAATATATATATTTACAAAAATAATAAAAAATTATAAAATTTTTTTAATATTTTATCTTTACTTTTTTTTGTATTTAAACTATATAAGGACTTAATTCAATTTTTTTTTTTTTTTTTTTTTTCTGTTATCCTATATTATTTCATTTCATTTAGCTTTGCCAAATCTTATTACAGTTCTTAACAATATCTTCACATTTACTGGCATCCCCTTGTGAGGTCCAACAGCCATCGACTTCCTTATAACATTTATCGGCCATACTTTGCTTACAGTTCCAGTCATCCTTTGGACAGCTCAAATAGTCACCTGATGGAGCTGGTGAATCTTGTTGTTCAGTTGGTTGTTCTGGTTGAACTGGTGGAGCTGGTAGAGCTGGTTGAGTTGGCATATTGTTATTGTTATCATTATCACTACTTGGAAGAGTCTTTGGTGGTAAAGAAGAGGATGGAGTATTATTATTATTATTATCAGTAGTTGGGATTTTGGTAGGGACTTCAGCTGGAAGTTCATTTGGAAGAGATTTTGGTGGTAAATCAACTGGAGCATTATTATTATTAGCATTAGCATCAGCATTAGCATTAGCATCCATTGGTGGAGCATTTGCGTTGGTTTCATTACCTTGTGGAGAAGCAGAAGTTTCTTCTTTGGTTGGGGTAACAGGACCAGTGGAACCAATACCCTTCATTAAACTGTTAACAACTTCTGGAGCCTTAATTTCAAAGGTAGTTCTATCAATAAGACCAAAACGTTCACCAGTACCTTCAAAGACACCATTATCCCAAATAACACATGGAACACCAATAGCTTTAGCACCCTTAGTGTAATATTCAGCCCATTTAGCACGTTCAGCATCATTTTCACGACTCATAGCACCAAATTCACCAATAATAACTGGAATATTTTGACTAATAAATTTGGTCTTAATTAAATTGAAGAGGGAATCTAATTCACTTGGATTATCGAAGGTGGTAACAGCACCATCAGCATTATTTAAGGCAAAGTTGTATGGAGTATAGGCGTGGAGTGAAACGATTAAGTTATTATCACCAGATGGTAATTTGAAGGCATTGATGGCACTATCTTGGGTTGTGGCAGCATAAGTTGGAATCATTAAATGACGTTTAGCATTTTCACCACTACAACCACGAATGGTTTTAACGAAAAGTTCATTCATTTGATTAACGAAATCCCAACCTTCACTATCACCACCAGTCCATTCAACTGGATCACCAACCTTTCTTGGTTCATTTAAACCTTCAAAAATTAGGTGTTCATCATAGTCTGCAAATTCAGCAGCAATTTGTTTCCAGATAGCGACTAAAATAGTTTTAGCTTTTTCTAAGTTGTTAGCAAAAGCATAGTTCCATTTTTCATGATGAATATTTAAAATAACATAGGCTCCATTTTTATAGGCATAATCTACTACTTCATGAACTCTCTTCATCCAGGCACTATCGATCTTATAATCTGGACCTTCGCCAAAGTGACCATCCCATGTGGTTGGAATACGGAAAGTATCAAAACCATCCTTCATTAAAGCAGTGAAAAGTCCTTCAGTAGTTTTCACATTACCCCAACAAGTTTCAGAAGCAGTTTGATCCTTAGAATAATCAAGTGTGTCGGCACAATTGGCATCTAAAGTATTACCTAAACTCCAACCAATTTTCATATTTTTAGTTAATTCCATAGAGGACATAGCATGGCATCCTAAAATAGATAAACCAGCTAAAGTTAAAGTACTAAATAATCTCATTTTATTTATTTATGAAAGTTAATAATAATAATTGAATTATAAAAATAAAAAAAGTTTTATATGAAGATTTAATTTTAATTTGTTTATTATAAAATAAAATATATATATTTTCTGTTTGAAATCTTCTAATTATATTTAAAAAATAAAATAATAATCTATAATACAAATTTTATAAATAAATAAAAAATGATAATAAATATTTTATATTTATATATACAAAAATAAAAATACAATTTATATATATTAAAATTAAAATTAAAATTGGAATTAAAAAAAAAAAAATTACAAATGGAAAGGAAAAAATGATGTTTTTATATACAATATTTTTTATATTTACTTATTTATTTATAGTAATGATTATAATATAATTAATATTTAAAATTTTATTTCATTTTAATTTTTTTTACTTAATTTTATTTAATTTTATGTATAATAATTTTTTTTACTTATATCTTTAATTTTATAATTATTAATTATAAATTTATACCAATAAATTTTTGTTATCCTATATTAATGTCCTCAATAAATGATTAGTTTGTGTCAGAATATTTAATTTTTTTTTTTATTTTTTATTTTATTATTAATTGGAATTTAAATTTTTATTTTATTTTATTATTAATTAGAATTTAAATGTCCTCAATAAATTATTAGTTTGTGTCAGAATATTTATTTTATTTTTTTTTTTATTTTATTATTAATTAGAATTTAAATGTCCTAAATAAATGATTAGTTTGTGTCAGAATATTTAATTTTTTTTTTATTTTTTATTTTATTATTAATTAGAATTTAAAATTTCATTTCGAAAAGTTTCATTTCGGAAAATTTACATAAATAATTTCATTTGAAATTTTGCGAAATACCACACACTCGCGTACTTTATCATATTATTATTTAATTAATTCATTATTCATTATTAATATTAAATATTATTATTTGATAATTCATTATTCATTATTATTTAAATTTTCCGTATTAGTTCAGGTTTATTTCTTTTGTTTTAATACTTTGATCTAATAAATATTAAATATACAATTAGCATATTTAATATTACTTATTAATAAGATTATTTTATCTTTTTCTTTATAAAATAAAAAAAAAAAAGAAATTCATTATATATATTTTCCCCTTTATTTCATATTAATATATATATGTATATATAAAACTACAAAGATTAAAACTTTTTTTTTTTTTTTTTACCTCTCTACTTATATTTATTAATAAATTAATAAATAAATTTCTATAAACTATACTTTTATAATTGTTAATAACGATATTAATAATTTTTAATAAATTATATATTAAATATCTTTTTTTTTTTTTTTTTTTTTTTAATAAATAATTTAATATCTTTTCATCTATAATTATTATGAAAATGAAACAACTATTTAATTTTAGATATTTTATATTTATTATTAATTAGCAGTTATTTATTATTAATTAATATTTATTTATTATAAAATAGTTATTATTATTAAATAATATTTATTTATTATTAAATAAGAGCTATTATTATTAATTAATAGTTATTATTAAATAATATCTAATTGTAGATATTTCATTAATTAGTTATTATTTATGATTTATTATTCCAATTATTTTTATTTAATAATAAGTTATAATTAATAATAATATTATCATATTTATTAATTAAATAATAATAATTAATATTAAACTATTTTTATTTTTAAAAATTTTAATTTTTTTGTTTAAAATGAATAACAATGATTTTGAGATTGTGCTAAAAAAAGATATTGAATAAAGCTGTTTTAATGTAAATAGGAAAAGAACCAATTATTCAAAATAAAGCAATCATAAATAATAATAAATTAATGAAATAATGAAATAAAAATAAAATAAAATAAAACAATGAAAATAAAATCAAAAATTTTA
Source organism: Neocallimastix lanati (nom. inval.) (assembly GCA_016946835.1). Taxonomy (NCBI): domain Eukaryota; kingdom Fungi; phylum Neocallimastigomycota; class Neocallimastigomycetes; order Neocallimastigales; family Neocallimastigaceae; genus Neocallimastix; species Neocallimastix lanati (nom. inval.). The sequence goes on from JACVTC010000061.1 coordinate 249,759, forward strand.
AATAATATGATTATAATCTAATAATAATAAATAATATGATTATAATCTAATAATAATAAATAATATGATTATAATCTAATAATAATAAATAATATGATTATAATCTAATAATAATAAATAATATGATTATAATCTAATAATAATAAATAATATGATTATAATCTAATAATAATAAATAATAATATGTAATATGAGAGAGATATTTAGCCAATGTGTAACAAATTTGTTTTATGTATGAATTGCATAAAACAAACCATAAAAACAGTTAATTTAATTAACTCTTTATTTTTTATATTAAATTTTTATGCCGCTTTGAACATAAATTAAGTAATGGATAAATAATACAATTATGAAATAATTTTTTTTTTTTTTATTTCAACGGCCATAAATTTAAATTCTAATTAATAATAAAATAAAAATAAAAAAAAAAAAAATTTAAATTCTAATTAATAATAAAATAAAAATAAAAAAAATTTAAATTCTAATTAATAATAAAATAAAAATAAAAAAAAAAAATTTAAATTCTAATTAATAATAAAATAAAAAATAAAAAAAAAATTAAATATTCTGACACAAACTAATCATTTATTTAGAACATTTAAATTCTAATTAATAATAAAATAAAAAAAAAATAAAATAAATATTCTGACACAAACTAATAATTTATTGAGGACATTTAAATTCTAATTAATAATAAAATAAAATAAAAATTTAAATTCCAATTAATAATAAAATAAAAAATAAAAAAAAAAAATTAAATATTCTGACACAAACTAATCATTTATTGAGGACATTAATATAGGATAACAAAAATTTATTGGTATAAATTTATAATTAATAATTATAAAATTAAAGATATAAGTAAAAAAAATTATTATACATAAAATTAAATAAAATTAAGTAAAAAAAATTAAAATGAAATAAAATTTTAAATATTAATTATATTATAATCATTACTATAAATAAATAAGTAAATATAAAAAATATTGTATATAAAAACATCATTTTTTCCTTTCCATTTGTAATTTTTTTTTTTTTAATTCCAATTTTAATTTTAATTTTAATATATATAAATTGTATTTTTATTTTTGTATATATAAATATAAAATATTTATTATCATTTTTTATTTATTTATAAAATTTGTATTATAGATTATTATTTTATTTTTTAAATATAATTAGAAGATTTCAAACAGAAAATATATATATTTTATTTTATAATAAACAAATTAAAATTAAATCTTCATATAAAACTTTTTTTATTTTTATAATTCAATTATTATTATTAACTTTCATAAATAAATAAAATGAGATTATTTAGTACTTTAACTTTAGCTGGTTTATCTATTTTAGGATGCCATGCTATGTCCTCTATGGAATTAACTAAAAATATGAAAATTGGTTGGAGTTTAGGTAATACTTTAGATGCCAATTGTGCCGACACACTTGATTATTCTAAGGATCAAACTGCTTCTGAAACTTGTTGGGGTAATGTGAAAACTACTGAAGGACTTTTCACTGCTTTAATGAAGGATGGTTTTGATACTTTCCGTATTCCAACCACATGGGATGGTCACTTTGGCGAAGGTCCAGATTATAAGATCGATAGTGCCTGGATGAAGAGAGTTCATGAAGTAGTAGATTATGCCTATAAAAATGGAGCCTATGTTATTTTAAATATTCATCATGAAAAATGGAACTATGCTTTTGCTAACAACTTAGAAAAAGCTAAAACTATTTTAGTCGCTATCTGGAAACAAATTGCTGCTGAATTTGCAGATTATGATGAACACCTAATTTTTGAAGGTTTAAATGAACCAAGAAAGGTTGGTGATCCAGTTGAATGGACTGGTGGTGATAGTGAAGGTTGGGATTTCGTTAATCAAATGAATGAACTTTTCGTTAAAACCATTCGTGGTTGTAGTGGTGAAAATGCTAAACGTCATTTAATGATTCCAACTTATGCTGCCACAACCCAAGATAGTGCCATCAATGCCTTCAAATTACCATCTGGTGATAATAACTTAATCGTTTCACTCCACGCCTATACTCCATACAACTTTGCCTTAAATAATGCTGATGGTGCTGTTACCACCTTCGATAATCCAAGTGAATTAGATTCCCTCTTCAATTTAATTAAGACCAAATTTATTAGTCAAAATATTCCAGTTATTATTGGTGAATTTGGTGCTATGAGTCGTGAAAATGATGCTGAACGTGCTAAATGGGCTGAATATTACACTAAGGGTGCTAAAGCTATTGGTGTTCCATGTGTTATTTGGGATAATGGTGTCTTTGAAGGTACTGGTGAACGTTTTGGTCTTATTGATAGAACTACCTTTGAAATTAAGGCTCCAGAAGTTGTTAACAGTTTAATGAAGGGTATTGGTTCCACTGGTCCTGTTACCTCAACCAAAGAAGAAACTTCTGCTTCTCCACAAGGTAATGAAACCAACGCAAATGCTCCACCAATGGATGCTAATGCTAATGCTAATGCTGATGCTAATGCTAATAATAATAATGCTCCAGTTGATTTACCACCAAAATCTCTTCCAAATGAACTTCCAGCTGAAGTCCCTACCGAAATCCCAACTACTGATAATAATAATAATAATACACCATCCACTTCTTTACCACCAAAGACTCTTCCAAGTAATGATAATGATAACAATAACAATATGCCAACTCAACCAGCTCTACCAGCTCCACCAGTTCAACCAGAACAACCAACTGAACAACAAGATTCACCAGCTCCATCAGGTGACTATTTGAACTGTCCAAAGGATGACTGGAACTGTAAGCAAAGTATGGCCGATAAATGTTATAAGGAAGTCGACGGCTGTTGGACCTCACAAGGGGATGCCAGTAAATGTGAAGATATTGTTAAGAACTGTAATAAGATTTGGCAAAGCTAAATGAAATGAAATAATATAGGATAACAGAAAAAAAAAAAAAAAAAAAAAAAATTGAATTAAGTCCTTATATAGTTTAAATACAAAAAAAAGTAAAGATAAAATATTAAAAAAAATTTTATAATTTTTTATTATTTTTGTAAATATATATATTTGATATATATATATTAAAAAATACTTTATAATTTTTTATTTTTTTTTTTTTTTTTGTAAATATATATATTTGATATATATATATTAAAAAAATTTTATAAATTTTTATTTTTTTTGTAAATATATATATTTGATATATATATATTAAAAAAATTTATTAGAGCAATCATTAATATCTTATATATAATTTGTAATATAACAATATCGAATAAGGATTTTTTCTTTTTAATAATAATAATAAAAATAATTAAAAGATTAAAAAAAATAATATATATATATATAATCTTTATTTTTATTTTAAATTTGTAAAGTGTTGAGGAGTGTTTATAAATAAATTTATTTATTATAAATTATAAATTCAGTTATAATATGTATATATATATATTAAAAAAAACAATTTTACTATAATACTAATAAAAATTAGAAAGATTTTTTAATATTTAGAAGTTCATTTGATTTAGTTTCATCACATAAAATATTTATATATTTATTTTTATTGTATTTAATTCCTATCCTAAAAAATATTATATATAAATAGTTTACTATATTTACATATTTATTAATTTCACGTTATATCATTTAAAAAAAAAAAATTATTTATTCTATTCTTTTTTTTTTTTTTATTATTATTATTTTTTATGTGTAATCATAGCAATAAAAGGATATTCTCGGATGGGAATTCTTTTATAGTCTTTCACTCTTAACATTTTATTTACCTTTTCATTAATTTTTATATGATAACTTTACAGAAAATAATTACATTAGTCCGAATTATATTAATTATATTAATTATATTATTATTATTTTTTTATCTTTTTTTTTTTATTATTTTATTACATGTATTTTATCAAATATTTAATTAATAAAGATGAAACAAGTTTGCTGCCGTTAAAAAAAAAAAAAAAAAAAAAAAAAAAAAAAAAAAAAAAAATTATTATTATTTGTAAATTAATCTTGTTTTATATGAAATACATTATTTTATTTATTTAAATAATTTCATTGTATTATTAAAAAGTTATAAATAGTATTAATAAGATAAATTTTACTGTACATTTTAATCTTTGTTATTAACAAAAATCATTATTATATGTTAATAAACCTTAAATATTGAAATAAAAATTATTAAATACAATCAATAATAAGTTATTTATTTTATATTTTAATATTAGTCTCTATGATATTACTCGAGGATTGAGAATAATTCTTCTTTCAGCTGTCTGTGTTATTTCTCAATTACGATGCTTTAGAAAATGGAAAAACTCATCATGTATTATTAATTATCTCACTAATAATATTCCTACTATGTCACATTACTCATGAACTAAAGAATCAAGGACTTTGGATAAGAAATTAAATGATAAAAAAACAAGTGAAATAAAAATGTTTTATTGGGAAAGAGAAGTTTTCAAACCTTCAAAAGCTAAAAAAGCAATTATTTACAAGGAGAATGATTTTGGATTTATTTCAGAAATCAAAAACTTAACATTTCGACATCCTAAATATCAGTTGGGATTCTTTTGGATTTCTCGAATTAGGTGTGATTTTAAATTTGACATTAGTATTTCCATTAAAGAAAAGTAGTCTCAGAAGATTGCCCTAAATGTTGCCCTTGTTGTGGTGTTATTGTATCTAGCTTTTCTCACTGGATCTTTGCCTGTAAAGAATTGGAAAATTACAGAAATAAGTCTTTACCTTTTCTAGATGATCTCTTTTTGAAGTTTGCAATGATAATTGAACAAAAATTCTTGGATGTTTCTTTTGATTCAGAAAAGGATTATATATAATAATATTTATTACTTTATATTGAGTGCTCCTCTTGGGGGTTCAATATATGAAAAAATTAAAGTTAATGATGGGGAACAAAGATAATTAGTTGACAATATTTTTAAACAAAGTTCAACTTCGTTGATTATTCCGTATTTTGTGGGAATTGCGGAGTTTCTAACAAACGTAATACATTTAATTTGTCGATCTTTTAAATTGATGATGAAATGATATTCCGTTGAATCTACCGTTGCCGAGATCGTCGACGTCGAAATGATAAGGTATGGATTTTCACCTCCCAGTGAAAAAACTAATACAGATTCGTTAGATAACACTAATACTGAAATTATTACTCGTAATAATGGACGTGGTGTTATCATCGATGAATGGGAAAATTTAGAGGCTATTGCTTCTAACGCACTTTTATAATTTTATAATATATAATATTTTATTTCATGTATTTTATTATTTTTTTTTAAAATCATGTAATTTTATTATTATTATAAATTAAAAAAATTTTTCTATAAGTCAAAAAAAAATATTTAATTTTTTCATTTATTTAAATATAAAATTTATATATTTATAATGTATCTATTTACTTTTTTTCTTTTCTAAATTTTAAATTATTATTTCTTGAATAAAAATAAAAAATAAAAAAATAAAAAATAAAAAAGTAAAAAGTAAAAAATAAAAAATAAAAAATAAAAAATAAAAAATAAAAAATAAAAAGAATTCCTATTTTTACTATTATTACACAAAACAATAAAATTAACAAAAATAAACACATTGATTTTTAAATTTGCTTATTTTATTATATATTTATTTAATGTAATCTTATTTATATTAAAATATCTTTTTTTTTTTTTTTTTTTTTTTTTTTTTTTTTTTACATATTTTTTGTATTTATTTTTTATTATTAATTTATTACCATTTTATTTAAAAATTTCTTTTTTTTATTTATTTTAGTACTTTTATAATATTATATTTAAAATAAAAATATTAAAAATAATATATTAAAAGAAGAAATATTGCTTAACATATTTTTCTTTCTATATTATAATTTCTATTATTTTTAAATCAAATATAATTTATTTTATACGCTTCAGAAATAAATTTTTTTAATTTAAATTTTAATTTATAAAATTGAATTAAATAAAAAAAATTGTTAGAATTAAATAATATATTTTTACATCTTGTTTATTTATATTAATTATATATGAAAAATCTATATATATTTTAAGATAAAGGTTAAAAGTAAAACAAAATTACATTTGTCTATTTTATAAATTCTTACACGGAATTATTATTAGACAATAAACAGGACAAATAATATTTTAACATCTTATATTCTAAGAAATTATGATTGTATATCAAATAGAATAAGAAATATTTTAACTTTTTATATTCTAACAGTCCCCCTTAAATCAAACTTTCCTGCTGATAGTTTGATTTGATATTTAATACTTAGTTATTTCAATTGAAAGTTCATTCCTGAATCTTTCCATAAGTGACCTGTTCAAGTACTTTGTAAATCCATCTGCCAGGTTATCTTGTGTTCATACGTAAGAAAGTTTTATTTTCTTATCATTAATTAATTCTCTTATATGATGGTATCTAATATCTATGCGCTTTTATATTCTATTTGTAGATTGATTTATGCTATTATGGATTGCTGCCTTATTGTCGATATTAATGTATACACAATTTAAATTAATATTAAGTTCCTTAAATAAGTTCATGCACCATAGAGTGTGTTTTGCACATTCACTAAGGCTGTAGTACTCTGCTTCTGCTGTGGATGTTGCAACACATTGTTGCAGTTTTGAACACTAATTTGTTGGTGAGTCTCCAACAATAAACAGAAAACCTTGAGGTTGATCTTCTTGTTTTAAGATCTCCTGCATAATCCGCATCTGCCAATATTCTTAATGAATCCTTTTTTGAAAGTTTGATACAACAATTAATTGTTCCTTTTAGGTATCTAAAAATTCTTTTAACATATTCCTAGTCTTCTAGGGTTGGATTTCCATTTTTTCTTGCCGCTTTACATACGGAAAATAGTATATCTGGTCTAGTACTTGTGGCCAAATAGAGTAGGTCTCTTATAGCGCTTCTATACTCCGTATCATTAAATTTCATTTTTCTTAGTTGATCATCCTCTATCGGCTTTGGCGTCCTTACGGGTTTACTTGTGTTTAACTCAAATTTCTTTAATAAATCATATATATATCCTTTTTGGAGTAATATATATCAGTCTTGGAATCTTACAAATTTTATTCCGATAACGAATCTACATTTCCTACATCTTTTATATTAAAGACGCTCTTAATTAAATTTTTGTTTAGTTCTATATCTTCTTTATTTCCTGCTATCAATATGCCGTCTACATATACTAATAAGATGCAAACTATTTTACCATTATTGTCTTGTTTAATATGTATACAAGGTTCACTAATTAGTCTCTTGAATTTCATTTGTAGTAATTCTTTATTTAATTTATTCGTTCTATTCCCTTCTGGATTGTTTTAAACCATATAACGCTTTATTTAATTTCCAGTAACCCTTTCTATAAGATGAGTGCCCTTCTGGTGCTCACATTTAAATTTCTCCGTTCAGAGTTGCATTAAGGTAAGCAGAATTAATATCTATTTGTACAATTTCAAAATCCTTTTGAACCGTAATTGCTGTTATTAATCGAAGAGAGTCTTGTTTTAATGTTGGTGAAAATGTTTCTTTATAGTCGATTCCATATTTTTGACTGAAGCCTCTTGCTACCAGTCTAGCAATTCTTTTTATGATATTGCCGCAATCATCCTTTTTATATTTAAAGACCCACTTTGATGACACTAAGTTTGAATTATGTGGGATGTTGAATACTAATGTGTTAGGTTCACTTAAATTATTCTTTGCTGTTGTTTTTTTCATACTTGTTTTTTGTTTCCTGATACTAGGGTCTGTGGTTCAGTTTTCTGTTTTTTTCCTATTTGTTAATATTTGATTGATTTCTCTGTCTGTATTATTAATAAATGGGATGCTTGTGGTGTTGTATGGTGGGACACTCCCCCTGATTTCGGAAGGAGGAAGAAAATTTGATTGAATATTAGATAGGGAAAATGTAATCCTGGAATTAGCAGCGCTATCCTCGAAAAATTCAACAGTACGGGAAAAAATAATTTTATTGTTGATAATATCCAAAATTTTATAGGTTCTAGGATTTTCACTATAACCAAGAAAAATTCCAGGTGAAGCATTGTTATCAGACTTGCTCCTAAAAGACTTAGGAATGTAGAAGAAAACTCTACAACCAAAAACTTTAAAGCGAGAATAGTCTACTTTGAAATTTGTGATAATTTCGAAAGGAATTTTATTATTAATGCCACGATGAGGTATACGATTATGAATATAATTAGCTGTATCTGCAGCATATTCCCATAATTGGTGGCTTAATTGTGAGTCACTAAGAAGACTTTGGAATTTGATATTGCTGAATTCTGTACCATTGTCTGTTTGGATGTAAGAGATAGTCTTGTTTAAAATGTTTTTAACTTTGATATACCATGTATAGAAAATGGAGAAAAAGTCACTTTTGTTTAGGATAAAGAATACCCATCCAAATCTGGAATAATCGTCAAGGAAGGTAAGGATGTATTTGTTTTCATGTAGAGATTCATTTAGTGGTCCTATTAAGTCCATATAGATTAAAGTGAAACATGATTTCATACTGATATGAATTCTGTTAAATGGTCTGTTTTTCAATTTGGATTGTGAGTAAATGTCACAATGATTATCTATATTAATTTCAATAATTTGTTTTTAATGGTATTGATACCAAAATAGCCTAGTCGTCGATGCCATAATTTAATTTTATCAATCTTAGCAATATTATATGTATTGGTAATAGTTATTGACTTTTGTTGGTATTGATTGAATGTTAATGGCTTACTAGAGGTCCAGATTGTGAAAATGTGTTGATTTTTAGCTATTATGTCAGAGATTCGGATACTATTATTGTCATATACAGAGACTGCTGATTTATTTCGAATATTATGAAAGACGATTTTGAACTTTTGTTGTAAAAGCCTACTAACTGACATGATATTCTTTTTAACTCCTGGAATATAATATATATCGTTCAATGTGAATTTCTTTTTGCCAATATATCCAATAAATTGTCCTGAAATTACTGCTGTCATTAATTCTCCATTAGCTGTAGGGATAGGTTCATTACACTTCTTTATTTAATTTTTTTTTTATATTTTATAAAATTCTTTATTTTATTTTTAAATTTTTTTTTATTTATTATATATCATTAATTAATTATTATTTTATTTAAAAATTTCTTTTAATTTTTTATTCATTTTAATATTTTAATTAGTTATAATATTATATTTGAAATAAAAAAAAAAAATAAAAAAATATATAAAAAAGAAATATTGTTTTATAAATATTTCTTTCTTTATTATAATTTATATTATTATTATACTAAATTTTTTAATTTATACGTTTTAGAAATTCATTTTTTTAATTCATATTTTAATTTATAAAATGGAATTAAATGAAAAAAACTTATTTTCTTTGTTTTTTTGAATACTAGACGAGTGCTAATTCTTTTATTAAATTAACTTTTTTTTTAATTTATTTATATTAACTTTTTATTATCTTTATTATATATTAATAAAATAATTAAAATATATATATTTATAATTATTTTATTTTAATAATCTATTAAAATTTTCCAAAATAAAATAAAATTCAGATGTTTTATATGGAAGGTTATTTTATAAAATTTTAAATAAAAAGGATTCATTATTTTTAAAGCTGTAACTAATTATTTTTTTTTCTAAGAGGAAAATGGTTTTAAATTATGAAAAACAATATTAAGTTTACCAATAATAAAATGGAAATAATAATGATATTGTTATATATATAATATTAATATTAATTACTAATATTAAACAAATTCTTACTTATAAAATAATATTGTTTGTTCATTCTATATTAAGAAAAGTCATTATTTAAAAAAAAAAAAAAGATTAATGTACTGATTTGTATTAATGATTAAGATTAATAAATTTTTTTTTATATTTTATTTTATTTTACTTTATTTTATTTTACTTTATTTTAGTATTTTGATTAGTTTTCCATATATATACAACTTTATCTAGTTTTTTTAACTGAATATCAAAAATTAAAATCCTTTTCTTAATGTATTTCTGGAAATAAATAGTTTTTACATGTAAAAAAATTATTACTATTGTACAATGCAATATTTTACTATATTTATATGATATTTTTATAGAAGAAAATACTAGAAGAAACGCTTAGTAATTGTAATATATATATATATATATATATATAAGTAAATAAAACATTTAATTATCTTCTTGGAAATGACAAATTATTTTTATAAGTTAAATTTTTTTTTTTTTTTGTAGAATAAAAGAAATAGATGAAATATTATATTTTCATGGTTACCTTCAGTAGTATGAGGAAAATAAAAGAACAATATTAATTTTTGATTCATTAATTCATATATTTTATTCTATTTAAAGATAGAAAGAATCATTTATATTATATTTACCAAGATAAAATTAATAAGAATTAAAATTATGCATTAAAAAAAAGAAATTAAAATTAAAAAAAAAATTGATTGTATTTATTCTACTAAAAAATGAATAATTTTAATAGTGATAGTAATGTATTTTATTTATTATATAAATATTTGTAGAAGAGTAATATCTATACTAGTTAACTATTAGAGAAAATTGAAAAAAATTTTTTTTAAAGAATTTTTATTGAAACAATGTCTCAAACGCTTGTCAAAATGTTGACGATAGCTGTACCTCGACTTCTCTGACCAATATTAAGTACCCTATCTAATATACTATCTAATATGCTGTAATGCATTAGGAAAATAAAAAAGACTTCATCTTTAAATTTTAAATAAAACGTTTATTTTCTAATTTTTATTGGAAATATAATTCAATATGTATATATATAAGCCATGATTGTCTTTAGAATAAAATAATTTTAGATAACTTGTCATTTAATCCAACAAAAAAAATTATTATATTATAAATTTAATTTATGATTAACCTTTTTCTTGTTTATTATTTTAAGAATATATTTTTGAAACTTTTTTTTTTTATTATTTATATTGATGATGTATAATGAAAATTTGTCATTATTTATATTTTAGTTATCATTCTTTTTCTTACTTTTTTTTTTATTTATATATAATTAATAATGCATAATTATAAATAAATCCTAAGAAATGCTAAAGAATCCATTTTTGTTGAGAAATGTAGATGAATATTCTATTTATTATTAAAATAATTTTTTTAAAAAAATGATATTTATGGTAATTAATGGTTACACAATGATAAAGATTTTATTTTTTAATTTTGTTTTTAAAAAGATAATTTTTTTGGGAGTGGAGCATTTCGCCAAATTGCATTTCGTCAGGTTGCATTTCGCCATTTTTGAAAGCATATGGCGAAAAAAAAAAGTGGCATTTCGCTAAATTTAAAATTATTAAATAAATAAATAAATAAATAAATAAAATTAAATATTAATATTGAATAAAAACAAGTTTAAAAAAATTTTTTTAAATTAATATTTATTTATTTATTCATTTATTTTTATCAATACTCCACTTAGCGAAATGCAACATTTTAATACTACGCCACTTGGCGAAATACAACCTGGCGAAATGCAATTTGGGGAATTGCAACTCTCCCAATATTTTTTGTTTATTCTTTTTTTATTATTTCATTATATTATATTATATTATATTATTTATTTATTAAATATAACATATTTATTTATTTTAGTTTTTTATTCAATTTTACATTCGAAATTTGAAATTTTAATCTTTATTTTTATTTTTATTTTTTATCTTATTTTAAAAATTTTATAATACATGTATTACATTTCAAATTAAATATAAAGTAATTATTTTAAATAATAAGATATATATCGATTTTAATTTTAATTAGAAAATTTAAAAGTATATAACAGGTATAGTTAATAAAAATTATTATTATTATTATTATTATTTTTATTTTTTTTTTTTGCTTTAATTAATATTATAATAATAATAATAAATAATTAAATAATTATTACATATATTTAATATTTTATGAAAATTAAATTAATATATATATATATTTATCAATTATTGTATTATATTTATTTTAGTAAATATTATTACTATTTATTTATTAATAAGCCATTTAGAAATTCTAATCAGTAGTACTTCATATATAAACATCAAGTAAATTTCAATCAATTTCATTTTATAAAGTGAACTATAAGATTATTATTATAAATAAATAGTTCATAAAAATTAAAAATAGATGAAAAAATAACAACCAAAAGGAAACATTAATGTATATAAAAAATATATATTTTTTCAATATTTAGTATAAAAAAAAATTGTTTATTCACAAATTGATTGTTAAAAATTAAAAACAAACGAACAAACAAACAAATAAACAAATAAATAAATAAGAAAGAAAAAATGATTTCAATAAAAAAAAGAAATTCCTCTAAAAGTAAATTAAATAACTTTGCTATAACAAATTACAATGACAATATATTTATTGCGAGTAAAAAGGGAAAATTAAAAATTATTAAATTTTTAGTAGAAAGAGGTATTGATGTCGATGTTATCGACGAAGAAGGCAATACTATTTTAATGTTGGCCTGTCAACGTGGTCAATTAAAAATTGTTGAATATTTGGTTTCAAAAGGGGCAAATATTAACTATAAAAATGAATTGGGTAAGACGGCTTTTATGTTCGCTTGTGAAAGCAGTCATTTAAATATTGTAAAATATTTATTTAATCAAGGTGCTGATATTAAAGCTCGTGATAAAAATGGTTATACTGCCTTCATTTATGCTTGTCAATTTAATGATACTCCTGAAGTAGTGGACTTTTTAGTATCAAAATTTGTTAATATATTTGATACCAATAGTTTAGGCCAAAATGCTTTAATGTTGGCCTCGAGTGAAGGTCATATTAATATTGTTAAATATCTTTCTGGTCAACATCAAATGGACGTAAATAAAAGAGATTCAGAAAAGAGGACAGCATTAATTTTAGCTGCTCTTAATGGTCATGAAGACGTTGTTCGTTATTTAATTTCTAGAGGGGCAGATGTAAATAGTATGGATCATCGTTTAAATTCAGCATTAATGTTAGTAGCAGAAACAGGTAATGTAATTATCACTCATTTATTAATTAGAAATCATGCTAATATTAATGCTAGAAATTGTTATGGAGATTCCGCTTTACATGCAGCTTGTAATGAAAATCATATAGAAATCGTAAAACTTTTAGTTGAAAATGGAGCTGATATTGATGATAAAGAAAAGAGTGGTATGACTCCATTAGCATATGCTAGTAGAGCAGGCCATCTTGATATTGTTAAATATTTAGTGGAACATGGTGCCAATATTAATCTTCAAGTTTCAAATGGCTATACCCCATTATTGTTTGCCATTGAAAATGGTCATACAGATGTCGTAGAATATTTAATTGAACAAAAAGCAGAATTCAATATAAACAATCAAAAATATCAAAATGTTTTCCTTGAATCAAATTCTGAGATAACTAATATAATTATTAATCATTTAGCTTCAAATAATTTAGAGAGTAATGATTGGTCAAATTTTAATACTATTATGAAGAATGATCGTATGTCTTTCTTTGATTACTTAATTAAGGAAGGAATTCAAAATGGTTCATTTAATAATTATAATATTTTCATGGATTCTTGTATTCATGGCTATAAACCTATTATTGAACTTTTACTTCATCATCAAATAGATATTAATGTTCAAGATAGCCTTGGTCGTACAGCTTTAATGTATGCTACTGAAAATAGCCAATGGGAAATTATTAAACTATTAGTAGAATATGGTACTGATGTTAACATTTGTGATGGTAATGGATGGACAGCTTTAATGTACGCCTGTAGTAAAAATAAAAGTATAATCGTTGAATATTTAATAGACAATGGGGCTGAAATTAATACTGCTAATTCCGAAGGATGGAATGCCTTAATGTTTTCTTGCGTTTCAGGAAATGAAATTATTATTAAATATTTAATTCAAGAGGGAGCTGATGTTAATTCAAAAAGTAAAGATGGACTCTCTCCATTACTTCTTGCTTGTCAATATGGCAATTTAAATATCGTTAATTATTTAATTAAGCATTCTGCAAATATTATGGTTAGAGATAAGGAAGGTAAAACCGCACTTATGTATGCTACCGAATATGGATTTCTTTCTATTGTAGAATTATTAATTAAGGAAGGTATTGATGTGAATGCTGAGGATCAATATGGTGATACGGCCTATACTATTGCTAAGCGTAAAGAATTACGTGACATTAAAAAATTGGTAAAGAAGGCGATGACCGATAATATTGATTTTGATTATGATTTTGATGCCAGCCAACAGGATCAGTGGAAAGAATTTCATGTAAATATTAAGTATGGTGATATGGAAGCTGTTAAAGAATACGTGGAACAAGGTGAAGGGGATATTAAGGAGGATACTGAAGATCATTGGTCACCCCTTCATATTGCTGCCTATTATAATCAATTAGATATTGTAAAATATCTTGTGGAGAATGGATTTGATGTTAACATCAAATGTAATGGTTTTACCTCACTTTATTTTGCTTGTCGTAATTGTAATATGGATATTGTGAACTATCTTTTAGAGGAAGGAGCAGAGGTGAATACCATTAATCAGAATCGTTTAACCGCATTAGAAATTGCCTGTTATTCAAATGCTTATCAAATTATGAAAATCTTATTCCGTCAAGGTGTCGATATGGAAGTCAATCCATACTTGGAATATAATCTTTTAAAGATTGCTGTTGATAATACAAATTTACGTATGATGAAACTCCTATTAAATGTTGGTGAAATAGATATCAATGCCAGAAATGCTAATGGTTCCACGATCTTACATTACATTGCTCATAAAAATATTTATATGATGGCCAATGCTTTACTTAAATTAAGTGTGATAGATGTAGATTGTGAGGATGACTTTGGTAATACCCCACTTCATATTGCATGTGAATATGGGCATGTACATTTAATACAACTTTTAATTCATTATCGTGCCGATATCAATTTTAAAAATCATCATTCTTATACCCCACTTCTCATTGCCAGTGAGAATGGGCAAATTGATGTTGTTCGTGTATTAGTGGAAAAACGGGCAAAATTAGAAAGTACTAATGATCAACATTTGAATGCACTTCATATAGCATGTAAAAATAATAATCGCAAAATTGCCCAAATTCTTTTGGATCATAAAGCTAATATTAATGCTGCAACTATTACGGGCTGGACCCCTCTTCATATTGCCGTTCAACATCAATACCCATTATTATTGAAATGCCTTCTCAATTATAAACCTGATTGTAATTTAGAGACCAATAATCGTCTTACACCGATGGATATTGCTTACCGTAATAAGGATGGCTATGCATTAAGCATTTTGGAAGGATATTACAGCCAAAATCTTGAAATTATTTCCGATGCCAATACCATTATTAATGAAATTAAAAATGGTAATTTATATGTAGCTTCTAATATGATTCGATCAGGAGAAATTTCTTTGGATTATGTTGATGAATATGGATGGACTGCACTTCATTGGGCCAGTTACAAAGGTTACACCGAGGTTGTTCGAGATTTAGTGAACTATGGTGCCGATTTAGAAGCGAAAACAAGGGATACATTTGATGAACGTGAGCCATTGAAAGGAAAAACCGCTAAAGATCTTGCAGAGATGTATCAATATAAGGATATTGAAGCTCTCATTAAATCGAAGATCACTGAACTTACTATCTGTAAAATTATTAATACGTCTTCTGAAATGGCCGAAAATGCTAAAGATTTTAATGAAGCTTTCAGTGGATTAAATGATGCTCTAAAAGCTAAAAAGTAAAAAAAAAAAAAAAAAAAAAAAAAAAAAAAAAAAAAAAAAAAAAAAAAAAAGTCAAATCAAATCAATAATAAATGTAGATATAATTTATTTTATATTAATAAAAAAAAAATACATATATATATATATATTAATTAATTATCTTAAATAAATTATAAATTATTTAATAAATAAATATTACATTAAATAAATAAATACATATTGCATTCAATAAATAAATACCTGTTAAATACAGATACATTAAATAATTAATTAATTAATTCTTTGATTTTAAAAAATTTTTTTTTTTTTTTTTTACTATTAACATTATATTAATTAAGAAGAATTTCAATAAACACTTCTTGTGATATGTAAATAGTATTATTATCTTTTTTTTTAATACTAATTATGAGTCCATGTCGTTTATATATGAAATGATTAACGATATTATAGTTTTAAAATAATAAAACTTTATATTATATGAAATATGGAATATTATTAACCTAAATAATCAAATTAAAAATTTTTAATAAAAGGATCAGGAAAACCAATAATTTGTTAATGAATAAAAAAAAAATTAAAAAAGTTTTTGATTTTTTTTTTTTTTTTTTTATATTCATCAAAAATTATAAGATTTCTGTTTAGAGGAATTCTTATTCGGGATTAGGGTTTGAATTGAAAAAAACTAAAAAGAAATTATGGTCTTCTCCTTCAGAGGCATTTCCCCTATTAAGCCTGTCCTACTAGATTTTCAGCATGGTTAGTTTACGTATAAATATATACATTTTAGACATACAAATCTAATGTATTAAAACTAATATAATTAAAATATATGTATAATACATATATAATATATAATATATAATATCATTTTCAATTACAAATTTTTTTTTTCTTTTTTATTTTTATTATTATTTTTATTTTTATTATTATTTTTATTTTATTATTAAAATTTTTAAAACTTTTTCTTTTTTTTTTTTTTTTTTTTTCTTTTTATAACTTTATCCTTTAAAAAATTGAAATAATTCACTTTTATTCAAGGATATAATTAAAATAATAATACTAAAAAAAAAAAAAAAAAGAAAAGAAAAAGAAAAAAGAAAAAAAGAAAAATAATAATAATAAATTTAAATTTAAAAATTTATATTTAATTATAATATTAGGAAAAAAAAATTATAAAAAAATATATATATATAAATATATATATATAACATATTATAAAAAAAAAAAAAAAAAATAAAATTTTGTTTTTAAAAATAATAGTTCATATTTTTAATAAATTAGTTATATTGAAAAATAAAAAGTAGTTATCTTAACTTTTTATTTTTATTTTATTAATTTATTTTTTTATAATTTACTTTTTTTTTTTTTTTTTTTTTTTTCTAATATTATTTTTCATTGAAATAAAAATCTTTAATAATTAGAGTATTTTAAATAAAATTAATAATATTATATATAATTCTTTCATTTTTTATTATAAAAAAAAATAAAAAAAAAAAAAAAAATTAAAAGATTTTATCATTTTTTATTGCATTATTATTATTATTATAATTATTATTACTTCTTTTTTAATATTTAAAAATAAATAGTTATTACTTCTCATTATAATATATTATTTTTGTTTCTATTTTTTTTTTTTTTTTTTTTTTTTTTTTTTTTTTAAATATTAATACTACTAAATATATTTATTTTTATATAAATATTATAAATTATAAATTATAATTTAAAATGTTTATTTTTTTTTTTTTTAACTGAATGTGTAAAAATATAATAATTATAACAATTATTATTATTATTAATTTTTTTTTATTCTTTTTTTTTTTTTTATATTTAATTGTTATTTATTTTTTATTTTTGTATTTTAAAAAATTACTATATCTTTTTTTTTTTTTTTTTTTTTTATTTTATTATTTTTTCTTCCGCTCATATATATAATATAAAATTTATTATTTCTTTATTTTTAATATTCATAAATAAAAAAAAAAATTTAAATCAATTTTTTTTTCTGTATATTCTCTTTTTTTTTTTTTTTTTATTGTGGTTTGTTTTTTGTTTTGATTTTTTTGTTTTACTTTGTTTGAAATAAAGAAAATAATGTTAATGAATAAAAATGTATAAGAAAAAAAAATATAAACGAAAAAACAAAAGAAAATATTAATAAATATTGTACATTTATTAAAAATAAAAAATAAAGAGCATTGTACCGGATTTTGAAATGAAAAATTAGAATAATAAAGAAAAAATTCAATACTTTAGAAAATCAAACTTTCTTTTTAATTTTTCGTTTTTTTTTTTTTTTCTTTTTCTTTTTTTTTTTTTTTTTTTATATATAAAGTAAATATAAAAATAAGAAGAGAAGAAATAAAGAAAAAAAATATCATCTTATTTCTTTTCCTTCTCTATCTTATCTTTATCAGACTTTCTAAATCTGAATTTTAAAAGATTTAAAAAAAATATAGGGACTATTTTTTTTTTAAAATTTAAATTTATTCACCATCCTCCGGCTTACAATTTTTTTTTTTTTTTTTTTTTTATTTTGAATAAAATATATCTTATTAATATTTATTTAATTTTCATTTTTCTTTTCTTTTCTTTTTATTATTGTTTTATTTTTTTTCTTAAAAAAAGGTTTGTTTTTTATCATTATTTTTCTATATATTATATATATATAAAAGGAAGAGGTATTAGTTATATAAATTAAAAAATAAAAAAAAAAGATAATTGGTTTTTTTTAAATAAGAAAAAATAATAACAATAAAAATAATAATAATAAAAAAATAACAAAAAATAAATATAAGGAATTTATTAAACAATTAAAATTAAAATAAAATTTATTTATTATATATTATTTGAAACTATTTAATAACAATTACTGTATGGGTATTAATACTTATTTAATAATAAAAAAAAAAAAATTAAAATAAAATAACTATATCTAAAATAAAAAAATAAATATATATTATTTAATAATAAATCTATCAATAATGTTAATAAAATCATATAAAAAAATGATATTAATATGAAGGCTTCGAATATTTACCTACTATCTCTTTTTTTTTTATTTTTTTGTTTTTATTTTTTTTTTAAATAAAAGGTGTGCTATTTTTTTAACTAAATATATTTTTTCATATTTAGAAGGTATTAAAAGTTTATAATAAATAAAGGGTATGGGTATATCAATCTCATCATGATAATGGTATGATCTTAATAACATTTTATTTTTTTTTCATTGTTATTTTTTTTTAATTTTTATTGATATAAAATGAATTAAAAAAATTTATTCCATGATATATAATTATTATAAACTTTTTTTTCTTTTACCATTTCTTCATCATTAATACAACGAAATTATATATTAAAATGAATATTGCTTAAAGATAAATATATAAAAAAAATTTCATTTTAATTGTATTAAAAGTTTTTTTTGTCATGCCCATTTTAAAATATATAAAATATTATTTGATTTTAAATACTACTAAATTAATTTTTTTTCTATATAGGTTGGTAAGTACTAATTTTTTTAGTATAATGTTTAAAAAAAATAATAAAAATGTTGTTGATTTTTGTAAATAAATTAATATTGTGTATATACAATTCAATTTCTTTTACAGTAAATTATTATTGAAATATTGCTATTTAGAGGTTTTGGTTAGCTAAATCAACTCTGTAACTGTTACCATCCCAGAATTCAGCATCAACATGTTGAACTACTATTCTCTTTCCCTTAAAGAATCTCTTCTTTTCCATCATATATTTCTTAGCTTCTTCAGCATAAGCTGGTAAAATGTAAACTAATGAAAGATGACCTGGACCTTCATATGGAATTTTTCCTTGAGTTTCCTTAGCAGCCTTTTCACGTAAAGCTCTTAATGTACCATCTTTATCACCAACAGCAATACCAATACAGTGAACACCTTGAATTTCACGAATTCTATCAACTCTTGAAAAGAATAATTCACCAAATCTTTTATTATTATTATCACAATAAAAAACACCAAAATTTTTTATATATTTTGATTAATATACATCATTAAATTAATAATTTAATAAAATAAAGATTACTAATTATATATTATATATATTCAAATATTTATTGTTAAATAAAATTATAATTTTAAATATATATTATAATATATATATTTAAAATTACCTGATTGAGAAAGATGGGGTAGAACTAAGTAATGATTCGAGATTTTGCATAACTTGTTCTTGCTTTCTAGCTGGAAGATTTAATAAAAATGTAATATTGGTACTAGTTTTATCATCAGTACTTTCAGTTATTGGTCTGCCATAATAATCACACTATTTAATATTTAATATTTAAATATAATAAATATATCATTAATAAAGTACAGAGTATAAAAAAAAAACATTTTCTTTGTTTATTAAAGTAATCTTTTTTTTTCCTTTTTATAAATATTAATTGTAATTAATATTGTAATTAATTTAAATTTTGTTTAAAAAAACTTTTTATGATATATACATATAATAATTTATGGATTATTATAAATATATTTATATATAATTTTCATTATGGACATATAAAATATATATTCTTGTATTCCTTATTTATTTTTAATAAAGTTTATTGTTACTTCAATTATTAACAATAAAGATTATATTGAGAATTTTTCATAAATATATATATATATATTGTAAAAAAAAAAAAAAAAAAAAAAATTTTCCTTGTTTATAAATTTCTCTGATTTATACCTGCCATTCCTTTGGAATATTTTGTTTGAAGGCAATGATATCATTTTTAAGATCTCCAGTTAATGGAATATAAGCCCAATTTGATGGCATTTTGTATATTATATAATATTTAAAAAGTAGTAAATTTTAAAATGGTAATAATTAAATTAATTTTTTTAAATTAAATTGGTTTATTATTAGTTTGCGAAGAAATAGTAATAAAACCTTCTTCCCTATATTTTATTATTTCAAAAGTGATTTTAAAAAGAAAAAAAAAATTATTTTTTTTAATATCCTTTATCCTATATAATTTTACTATTTATTATTTATTAATAATAAATTATATAATGTATTATTTATAATTTATTATTTAATTTTATTATGAATACAATTTTTTGATTATTTATTATTTATTATTTAATGTGTATTAATTGAAATCTGAAATCCAAAAAACAATATTTACTATTGTGAACATTACTTTATTATATTATAATACATTTCAATCTATTCTTCATTAAATAGGTGCATATATAAGTTAAAATACTATAAATCATAATTAAATAAAAATATTATATTTAAAGTGATGTTTAATAATTTTTTATATATCTCTATCCATATATTAAATTGAAAAGTAAATTATTTAAAATATATTGGAGTACATTTGTCATTTAAATGAATGATGGAAAGTCATCAATTTTCATTTAAACAAGTACTAAATAGAGTTTAAAAAAAAAAAAAAATTTTTTATTTTATTTTTGTATTACCCTAAAAAAGAAAAAAAAAAAAAAAACTTTAAAAAAAAAAGTTATTCTATTTATTAAATTATTACGAATATATTAAATATATTACACAATTATTTAGTAGAACGATATTTCAATTTATACAAAAATGCTTTTTTAATTATTACATTTATATTAATGAAATAAAATTAATTATCATAAATCATTGAGTAATATCAATTATATTAAATATTAAATATTAAATATTAAATATTATATATTAAATATTATATATTAAATATTATATATTAAATATTAAATTCAATAATACATATTAAATTTCAAATAATAAATATTAAATATTAAATATTAAATATTAAATATTAAATATTACAAAATAATATATTGAAAATAAAAAATAATAATAAAGAATATTTATTTTTATTTTTATAAGCCATGAAGCATAAGCCATAAAAAAAATAACAGTTTTTTTTAATTTTTTTTTTTTTCTTTATAAGCCAACATTAGCAATAAATAATATAAACTTTTTTTTTTAAATATAGAAGTTCGAGATAAATAAATAAATAAATAAATAAATAAATAAATAAATAAATAAATAAGTATTAAATAATAAAATAATATATTAAAATAATATATATTTTAATACTTTAAATACAAAATAAATCAATGTAATGTTCACTTTATATAATCAAAAAATTCATACGAAATTATACTATTTTAATTATTTGAATAAATAAACTAAAAATAAAAAAGAAATATTTCATAATATAGTTTAGGTAATTTTTTATTATAAAATGAAAAGTTCTCTTTTCTTCTTTTTTCCAATTATAACTAAAGTTTTATATATATATTATTATTATTATTTTATGATATAATAATCAAATGAATACTTAAAGGGTAACTATATATTTCAAAAAAAAAAATTAACGCTTAATTATAATTCATATTATTATTGGAAATAGTAGTTGATGTTGAAGTAGTAATAATACAAGTAGTAATAACCTATTTGTTATATATCAATTTATTATTACTTTTTATTTTATTGTTTGTTGTTTATTATTAATTATTTTTTTGTTTGTTTTTTATTATAAATGCAGTTTTTTTATTATTTATTATTATTATTTATAGTTATTATTTATTTATTTATTGATTGATTATTTAATTATTTATTATTTAATTATTTATTTTTTATTTATTTATTATTTATTATATATTATTTATAATTTAATTATTTAATTATTCATTATTTATTATTTAATATTTACTATATATAGTGTAAAGATTAGCATTTTACATTGTTAAATGAAAATAAAATACTTTAAAATTATATTTATGTATAATAACTTTGAAAGAGTCAAAACCAAGATAATATTTTATTATCATCAATTATTATCTGCTATTATTATAATTAATATTAGTTTTATTATCAAATATTATTAATATTATAATTAGTATTATTTTTATAATTGATGTTGTAGTTATAGAAATTGAAGTATTAAATATTATTATTAATTATTATTATTAATATAGGTAGTGGTAGTGGTAGTAGTCGTAGTAATGGTAGCATGGTAGAAGTAGTTTTTATAAGAAATGAATAAATACGAAATAAAATTTCATTGAATTAAAATGAAAATAAAATTAATTACACTCTAATATACATACAATATTATTGGTTAATATATGCAATAAATTAATCTATATTTAGATAATTTCAGAGAATATAAAAAAAATTTCCATATTTGAGAAAATTTTCAATTTTTGGCAAATGGTCTATCAAATTTAATTTAATTTAATTGTAAACATTGTTCTAAACGTATACATTACATGATGTAAAGAAATTGGTATATATATATTGGAGTGTATTTACGATATATAAAATAAACAGTAGATAGAAAAACTTGATTTCCTTTTTTTTTTTTATTGTTATCCTTTATCATTAATTTGAAATTAGAAAAATTTGAAAATAAAATCTGCAAAATATATAGAATCTATAATAAAATAGAATATGTAAAATATCATGAAAATATATATAGAATATATATATAATATAGTATATATATTAGAATAAGCAAACCTATTATATAATAACAATGTTAGCTTAATAATAATGGGGGATGCTAAATAAAATTGTTTAAATGTTATCTCAATAATAATAATAAATTAAAAAAATTAAAAACTAAAATATAAAATAAATGAACGTATAATAAATAAATAGATAAATAATAATTAAAATAAATAAATAGATAAATAATTAAATCATCACTTACAAGATATCAATTAAATAAGTAAATAAATAAATAATAATTAAAGAAATGATTATATTACAAATAAATGAACAAATTAATCTATCTATTATTTATTATTATAAATTATAATTTATAAATTATAATTTATTATTTATTATTTATTATTTAATTATTTATTATTTATTATTCATTTATTTATTATTTATTATTTAATTTTTTATTATTTATTATTTATTATTTATTATTTATTATTTATTATTCAATTATTCAATTATTTGTTATTTATTATTTATTATTTATTATTTATTATTTATTATTTATTATTTATTATTTATTATTTATTATTTATTATTTATTATTTATTATTTATTATTCATTATTTATTTATTATTCAATTATTTATTATTCAATTATTTATTATTATAATCATCTATGTATTATTTACTATTTTAATCTCAATCACAACAAAAACACCATTAACAATAAAATATGACATAATTTTTGCACATTTGGATGTACAATACTATGTTATATTATTAATAATGTAATGTATACTTAGAAATACAATTTTTTGTGTAACATGTAACATGTAACATGTAAAAATCAAAATCTTTTTTTAATCTTCAAAATGGTAAAGGGAAAAAAAATTTAGTATTAAAAGAATAAAATAAATGATGCTATATATATATAAATACAATGTAAAAAAATAAAAATAGAAAAAAAGAGATAAGGTGCTTAGTATATATAAATTTATTTATAACAGCAATATATATTAAATACTGATAATAATAAAATAGGTTTTATTACGAATATTGAAATAATAAAAAAGATTTGATTATGAATATTGAAATAAAAAATGCAAGAAAAATTACATATATAAATAATATAAAAATATATTTATATTACTATTAGAATTATGTAATGAAAAAATATATATAATTAGAACAATTATATTAAAAAGTATTTAAAATACTATTAAATATTAATTAATTATTTTTATTGATTAGTATTTATTTCGTTTTTTAATTTGTTAAAAGAATTTTTCAAATTTTTTTAAAAAAAAAATAAAATTTTAATTTAAAACACGTGTAAACAAAAACTTTAAATAATTATTTACTTTTTTTTTTTTTTTTTTTTTCGAGTATACAAAAAGGGTAATAATAAAATTGAAAAATTATCAAATATAAATAAGAAATCCAATAAAAGCTTATAAATTCAAAAAAAAAAAAAAAAAGTGTTAATAGTATAATTAAAAAAATTTCAAATTTTATAATTTCCACAACTATTTATTCAATAAAAATATATATTATGTTTTAACAATAATAATATTAATTTTTTTTAAACTAAGCATTTAATAATAAATAAAAGCGAAATAAATATTATTAAAAATACTAAGTAATAATTATATTATGTAAAAGGTAATTCAAACAACAAACCTTTAATTTAAAATAAATTAATTAAAATATATTTAGAATGAAACAAGATTTGAATTTGAATTCTTTGTACAAATGAGTCAATTTCTTCAAAGATCTTGACCCTAAAAATGTATCATTCAATTTTTTTCTGTATTGACATTTTTAGCTTTGATAGCTCATAATTTATTGAATATTACTGGATAGGAAAAAATAGATATATATAACAACTAAAAATGAAATAAAAAAAATTATTTTTCTAGAAATCTATGAACAAAAAATAAAGCAAAAAAAAAAATAAAAAATAAAAAATAAATATTAAACTTTTTATTATTCCATCATAACTTTTTTTATTATATATATATGTATATCATAATTAATATTCATAGCACTAATTAAAACAACTTAAAGATGGAAAAAAGTATTATTTATTTATAAATATCAATTAATTATTAATATTATTTTATTTTAATACAATTAAAAAAAAAAAAAAAAAAAAAAAAAAATAAAAAAGTTTTTTTTTCTAAATGTATATAAGTAATCGCATAATTTAATAAATTTATCAAGTTTTTTTATAATAAAATTTTTTCTTTCTTTTTTTTTCTTCCTTTTTTTTTTTTTTTTTTTTTTTTTTTTTTTTTTTTTTTGTAATATTATTTAAATATAATGATATTATATATTTTTATAACTAACACTTTTTTTTTATTACGCTATTTTATGCTATTTTATAATATATATATTATAGTATTATATGAATTTCTAGTTTACTTTTTTAAACATATATAATTTTTTAATATTAAATATTAATAGGATATTCAAAGATATTATTAAAATGATAAATTTATAGAATTGTTTGTAGTTTAGTTAAATAAATATAAGTAATAATATATATATATATAAAAGGCAATTTTAATATTCATAATTACATTTAATAATTTACAATAATATTAAACTATTTTAATATTTATTCGAAACTTCTCCTTGTTTTTTTTTTTTTTTTTTTTCATTTTAATTTGTTTATAGTGTTCTATTATTTCTAGCAATTTCGCTTTTACAGTTTGGACAATGGTGAACTGCATCCTTTAGGTCATTAATAAAGAATGGAAGACAACAACAACAACCTGTAAATATACATAGAACCATACAAAAAATCCAAACAAAAATATTATCTTCATATATAACTTTAGTTTTAACTTCTTTATTACAATTGGGACATTTAGTTTTAAAACTTTTCCGTGGTATTTTAGTATCATCTACTCTTTTTTATCAGTATAAATCATACAATAATAATAAATAGAAATATAAAAATACAATGTAATACAATGCAATACATAAAAATAAAAATAAAAATATAAATAAAAATAAAATAAAAAAAAAAATTTAGAATTATAAGTAATTGAAATTCATATTAATATATATCTATATTAATAATAGATTTATATTACTGATAGAATAAGAAAAAAAAATACTATATTATAAAAAATTCTAATTTTATATTAATGAATATCTAGTTATTTTTATTAAAAAAAATGTATACATATGATATTTACATTATTATAACTTCTGAATTATTTATTCCATCTGTTTTTCTTCCTTGTTCCTGGTTTTCTGGTGGTGGAACTGAAGTATTTTGTACTAATCTATCATTCATCGGTGGCTCATAAGGGGGAGGAGCATTATCTATAATATCAGAATGAATAATGGGATAATTATTTTGAGATGGTAGATTATCTGGATTGTTATTAGATTGATTATAAAGATTAACATTTTGAAGTGGTGCATTAGTATTATCTGGTGAATAAATATTTTGAGGAGATTGATTGATTAGAACACCATTATCTGGTGGAATATTTGAATCAGCATTTGAAAGAGATGGATAGATTTGAGCTGCATTATTTAATGGAATATTTGAATTAATATTTGGAGGAGGTGGATTAACTGGAACACCATTATTTAATGGAATATTTGAATTAACATCTAGAGGAGGTGTAACACCATTATTTTGTGGAATATTTGAATTAGTATTTTGAGTAGGTGGGATATTATTATTAATCGGTTGACTCATTTTTTTTTTTAATTACATTTAATTTTATTTTTTTTTTATCTTGTTAAGATACTTATATATATTTTAAAATAATATTATATATAAAAATTAAAATAGATAGGTTCTATGAAAACTAACTGTATTTTAATTAATTATATAATAGGATAAAATTTAAATGTATAAATGCTTTTATTATTATTATTATATAAATATCTAAAATAATATAAATATTTATTAAACTAAATTTTTTATTATTATATAAAATAATAAAATAATAATAATAATAATAATAATAATAATAATAATAATAATAATAATAATAATAATAATAATATTAAATTTTTATATTTATTAATTTATAAATGACAATAAATTATTATCCCTTGACTTTTATTTTCATATTAATTTTATTCCTTCATAGTAAAAATTTCTTTATAATATATATATATATATTTTTTTTTTTTTTTTTTTTTTTTTTTTTTTGTAATTCTTATTAAAACTTTATTCTTTTTAAAACTTAATTCTTATTGAAATTAATAATAAATTATTATAATAATATATATTAATAAACTTTTTTTCTTTTTTATAGTTTTTAATTTTATAATTTTTTTTTTTATTTTTTGTCATAGTTTTTTTTTTTTTTTTTTATTGTCATATTTAAATTATACATAGAAATAAAAAACTGATATTAATAAAGACTTTAATATATTAATAAATAAATTTGTATTGATTATAAAAGTATTTTTTTTAAATATTTTTTTATAACTGTATTGATTATATAAGTATATTTCATATTATTTTTAAAAACTTTATTGATTATGAAAGTATTCTTTTCTTGTCAATTTTAAAAACTTTAATTTGAACATATTCATTTTGATATGGATTCTTTTTTGTTTTTTTTATTGAAAACTATTTTTTTTTAAGAAAATATAAATATATATTATTAATAAAACATTCTTGATGAACATCTTTTATTCTTAACGAAAGGGGAAGTCAATAAGTCATCCAGTCTCTTCCTTAAATGTATCTGACATTCATTGTATTCTTTACCCTACCGTTTCTTAGACGAACGAAATTTAATTTATTTAATAATATTTTATACTGTTAAAAAAAAAAATTAAATATTCTTTATTTAAATAATTAAATAGTATATTATAAACATAGTTAATTATAATGTATTGTATTATCATATTTTTTTTTTTTGTACTAATCTCAATTACTATTTAGTTAAGTTTACAGTATTTCATTTAACATGTTTGATTAATAAATAGAGTATGGAATAAAAAAATTAAAATTTAAATTATTATTAAATATTAATTACAAAATTATAGAATGTCATTATATATATATATATTATAATATTAAAGTATAATACTTATATGTATATATATTATATTATAACATATTATTTAAGTTTTTTTTTTTTTATTATTATTAAATAAATATATATTTTATTTAAAAAAACAATTTTTTTTAAATATATATATATCTTTTTAATTAATAATTCGTTATTTCATAACCAAAAGATAATTGAAATAATAAAAAAATAAAGAAAGAAATAATATATATATTAATTAAAATAAAAAAATATTAAATTTAAAATAAAATAGTTAATTTTTACAATTAGTTTTATAATAAATTTTATAATTAAATTTATAATTAAATAATAATTTTATAATAACAAAATTAATTAATTTAAATAACAAATTATTTTTATAATAAACAAATTAATTTATTTTATTAATAAATATTTATTTTATTATTCATTTTATTACTTTTATTTTATTTAATTATTCTCTTTATTTATAAATCATAAATAGTTTAATTTTAAAGAAAAATATAAATACTTATAAATATTTCATGTAAATAATTTTATTATTATTATTATTATTATTATTATTATTAATTAGTTTTATAATTTTAATAATCACTTTTAATTTTCATAATGTTTAATAAATTTTAATAAAGATTTAAAATTAATTATTAGAAAACAAATGTTCTAATAAACCAAATTTTTAGTGTTATTTTAATAAAACATTTTTAATTCGTAAATAACTTATACAGTTATTATTTGAATAAATTGAAATTATCACTTTTTAATTCTGTAATAAAATTAAGATAATTTCTAAAATATATCATTTGTGATACGAAACCACTATAAATATCATATTTAGGTAGATTCTTTAGGTTAAAGAAATACTTAAATATTATTGGTCAGCAATAATTTAATAGTAATATATATAATTTTATAATAATAATTTTAAACGGAGAATTCTTTTATTTATAAGTTTATACTTATGGTAAATTAATTCGCATAAATAGCTATTTTTTTATATTTTAGTTTAGTATAGTTAAAGAGAGATATTAATGTTTTATTATATTTATTGATTTATAAATTAGATGAATATATATATTTGAGATAATTAATTATAATATTTATATGTGTAATAATAATTGATGTAATAATTAATAATTAATAATAAATAAAGAGAATATTAAAAAGATATATTTATTACTTTATTTTGTACTTTTGTATGTGTTATTTCTATTTAATATTAGAATATATTATTTTGTCATAATTCCTTATTGTCATTGCCCATAACTAAATATTAATTTAGATACATAAATAAAATATCGTGCTACAGTATTTAAATAAAAATGGAAAATTGTTAATAAAATTATAATAAAATATAATAAAGAATTAATTAGTTAAATTATATATATCACAATAATAAATAATAATATAAAATTATTCAAATTTATTTAATTAGTTAATAGCCAATAGGATTTAATTTATAGTAAATTAGAAGTATAAAAAGAAAAATTATTATAAATTTTTTAAAGGGTGGTTTTTTTGGAGAAAATAGATATACATTAGTTAAAATAAATATATTCGGGGAATATATTTATTTATAAAAATAATATAGTAATAAGTTAGAAATAAATAGTTAATAAGATTTTTAATAATATTTTATTATAAAATTGTATTACGACATAATAAATTAAATAAAATAAAACGACAAAACTATAATTCTTAAAATTCTGTTATAAAATAACGTGTGTAGTAATTATATATTTCTATATTAGAATATACTATTTTATTTTATACTATCTTGCTAACTCACAAAAATATTGATACTAAAAATATTAATAAAAAAATTAATAAAATAACGTATCAAAATTTTGGAGCCCAACATGGGGGGAAGCAAGATTTAATAAAGAAGTATGAAAATAATAAGAAAATAATAATTACAAATTAATTATTTAATAATAAACCATAATCTTATAATTTTTTTTTTATATATTCATTATCATTAAAAATTACAAAAATCCTAAAATGTTTAATGCGGCTAAATTGCAAAGAATCTTACCATTGTTAATCAACTATGGTAAAGATGTGGAAAGTTGGATAACAGATTTTTCAAAAACGATGGAACTTTATGATATAATGGAACTTCGACGCATTTTTACATGGGCTAAAGAGGCCGTGGAAGAAGATACTCAAGGCGCATTAAATTCATTAGTAAAAGGAAAAGGTGACTCAATCAGATAATCCTACATTAAAGGAGATTCAAGATACAATAGAAGAATATTTACATATAACTGAGAATGATAAATGTTCTGTTCTTAAATCTTTAAAAATTAATAAAGACGAATCGTTAAAAAAGTTTAATTACAAATATAAAAAATTATATATAATAAACTCAGTTTGGAATATAGAAGACTTATTTCGGTCAAAGATTATACAAATGCTATTAGTTTTCGAGTATTTCCCTGTTCAAGAGTTATGATAGCGGAATGTGAAACAATAAATGAAGCATTTAAAATAGCTGAAGTAGCTGAAGAAGCTGAAAAAAAATATCCAATGCAAATCAAAGGAGAAAAATTAATAATAATATGGGAACAAACATCATGTTTACTCAAAATCATACTAATAATAATGTATTATTGAATCACCCCTTTTTATGAAAATCTTCACTCAAGACAACTACCTATGAATCAAGATGGAAATAATACCTTTATTAGAGAAAACAATTGGAATTTTAGAGCTAGCTCATGGAACAATAGTAACTCTAGGAATCCAAATTATTTGAATCATGCGGTAAACTTAAGAAATCATATGAATTATTATTCAAATAACAGTAATAATTACATTAATAGAATGCCAAGAAGGAATTCAATAAAATGGATATAATAATAAAATCAATTATGATAGGCATTCGAACAATAACAAAATCAACAATCCTTATATGAATTTTAATATAATGAATAATACGAACAAAATGAGTAATAATCAATTACTCAATGAAGGAGA
This sequence comes from Neocallimastix lanati (nom. inval.), assembly GCA_016946835.1. NCBI lineage: Eukaryota > Fungi > Neocallimastigomycota > Neocallimastigomycetes > Neocallimastigales > Neocallimastigaceae > Neocallimastix > Neocallimastix lanati (nom. inval.). The sequence goes on from JACVTC010000061.1 coordinate 280,991, forward strand.
AGATAACCAAAATAATATTGATTTAAAAAATATAAATAATAATATGATGACTAATAATAATAAAGAATATAATAAACAAATGACTAATGGTAACACAATTAACACTAATAATATGACTCAATCGTTTAGCTACCAAAATAGGATTATTTGATTATATTAAATTTCGTTTATTAGTAATTATTTTAATTAATCATTAATATGTTAAAATAAGATATTAATATAAATCTCCCTTTTGTTCATTATATCTTTTTTTTTTTGTTATATTTTATAGATTTCATTAGGAAAAAAGTATCATAATAGAACAGAAAACAACAATGTCATTAATACCTTAGTAACCAAAAATAATAATAATTTTAATGATGATAAACAATTATCATATGAATTGTTATCGTTGTACATTGGAGGGACATAGAGCTTCAGGATGTACGTACACATTCAAACAATTGGCTGAAATGGAAGAACAGGGTTTGATTAATAAACCTTTAAACCAATAAATGGGAGAAGGATAACTTCCATTAACCAAACCAAAAAAATAATGTCCAAAAATAATGACTCATGTAACAATAAAAATGATATAATGACAATGGTAGATGATCAAACAATACTACCTATAATTAATAATAGTATTAATGAAAAACAAAATTGTAATCACCTTAACATAAACAATAATACTAATACTACACAAAATATATTAAATAGACCAATTGAACTTGTAGCAGCGGCTACTCGAAATTCAAGAAATAATATTAGCAAATATAATGAAAAGCCATACAATAGAAAGGAAGTGAGATTTAATTTAAAAGACAATCCAAAACCAATACAAACGGCAGCTATGAGTCATAATAATATTAATAAGAATAATAATAGTATTAATAATTATAATATTAAAAATAAAAATAATACCAATTATAGTAATACGAATGCTAATAATAATTATAATAATATTAATAATCATAATAATAATATGAATAATGATCATGAAAATAATAATATGAATAATAATAATAAAATTAATTATAATATAGATAATTATAATGACAATAATAACGACAGTAATAATGAAGAAAATAATATTTATAATACCTTTAAGGAAAATATTGACATAAATAATGATGATTATATTACTAATAATATAAACACTAGTCAAACAGTTGAACTAGACAGTATAGAATCTAATGAAGATGTAATCATGATAGAAGAATCTGAAAATAATGAAAACAATGGTTATGCTGATGAAAGTAATAATATTAAAAATCATAATAAGTCCTTATCTGATAATGTAGAGAATTCCATTAGAGCAAATAATAAAAATAAGAATGAAGCTCCTAATAAAAAAAAATTGTAATACGCAAAAACTAGAGTATCTTGATCCTTCTTTTATCACAAAAAAAAATATTAGAAAAGTTAAAAACAAAAATAAAGAAGAGAGAATTAAAGATATAAAAAAATAAAATGAAAGAAATGAATACCAATACCAAGACAAGTGAAACTCCAATATATTATTTTTCTAAATTTTTTGATTTTTAAGAACTTTTTAGAAACTTTTATTTTTTATCTTTTAATAACTTAAACTTTTGAAAAAAAAATATAAATATGTGTAAAATTCATGATAAAAAATATTCTTTCTTTGTGTTTTTTATTTTAATTCTTTAGTTAATAAAACTTAATTTTTAATAAAACTTTTTGTAGAAAATATTAATACTATATCAACCCTTGCGGCTTATAGTATCGTAATAAATATAAATAAATAAAATTTTTAAAAAATAAATAAATAAAATCATAAAGTGATTTTTTATTTTCTGTGTTTTTAATTTTATTATAATATTTTGTTATACTTATATTATATTAATGCCTTTAGAAACTGGCCAAGAATGTACGAACATTTATTAGAAGAAGAACCAAAATCTTTAAAAGAAGACATGGACTTCACTGCAAAAAAAGAAAAAAAATTTAATATACTAGGGGATAATAAACAAAAGTCAAAAGCATCTACTTCTAAAAATTCTTATAATTGTAAAAACAATAATAAAGGAACAATAATAGTACTGATAATAATAATAATTTCAGACCATTCTATAATAATATTCCAAACAATAATAATAATTACTTTAATAAATACTCATCATCACTATATACTAAAACAAACAATAACAATAATCTAACGACTAACAAAAATTTTTATAATCCAATTGAACTTAATAATGGAGTTGAACAAAGAAGAACAACTTTAAAAGGTTCTCAATATACTAATAAAGAATTAGATGATATAACTGGAAAACTGTCTGAATTAAAAATTAACCTTTGCATAAATTGTCAAAGAATTGGCCATGTTGCTGAAGAATGTCCAGAATTAAATCATTTAAATTAGTTATCGGGAGTACTCAATCTCCCGAGATAACTAAAATTGTAACTAACAACTATGATCAAGAAAATATTATAGAATATGAAAGAAACAATAATTATATGATTAATACAGTTCAAAAGAGAAAATCACCAAGTAAGAATTCATTGGATAAAAATAAAATATCATCAAGTAATAAATCTATAGTAAAACCTTCTATTTTAAATCAACCAAATATAAAAGCCGTTAAACAACAAAAGAAAGCCATTAGAGATAAAGGAAGAAGAGAAATTACAAATGATGTAGAAGACATGGATATATTTAATGATAATATTACGCATGAAGAATCTAATAATAATAGTGAAAGTATTCAAACAACCAATTTTGACCAACCCCAATCTAATACTCCTAAAGAAATTAATTATCAAAATAATAATTCAAATACTATACCAGAAAATGTTAAAACAAAATGTAAACGAAACATGACCGAAATCCAAATGTTGAAACCTGAAAATAAATTCAATATTTTGGAAGAAGCCAATAATTTATATTCTAAAATAAGCCTTACACAATTATTATCAGCAAGTCTATTCATAAGAAAAGACCTAGAACAAGGTTGTAAACCACGAGTTGAGAAAATACTTTATACTATTCAAAATTTAAATATTCCTATATTATGTGGAAAAATAGGAAAAAAAATCAGTCAAAATACTTTTCGACACAAGTGCAAGAGTTAACATTATAACTAAAAATTCACTTGAAGAACTAGAAAATGTAACCATTAATAATTGTGACCTTTCTGAAACTATTCCAATTGCCGATGGTAAAATACTTCATACTAATTCTTATATAAATTTAAAAATAACTATTAATAATAACTTAACTGTGAATGAAAAATTCTACATAATAGATTATACAAATCCATTCTTTAATATTATATTAGGAAGAGGTATACAAAAGAAATACAGGCTATATATAGATCCTGATGAGTCTATATCAGAAAACAAAAAAAGGTCCTAAACATATAACACGGGTATGCATCAATACCTCTAACATTACTCCATTATGCAATACTCTTGTAATTGAAAAAGATGAAAACAAAGAATTTATCGATAAACTTGAAGAAATATATAATTCACTTCCATCTGAAGTACGAGAAAAATTTGAAGGACTTATAAAAAAATATAGAAGTTGTATGGCTACTTCATTAACTCAATTAACAACAGCAAATTTAGAGCCACATAAAATTTCAACCACCACGGATATTCCAATAAAATTAAAACCATATAAATTATCCAAGGAACTTTCCGACGAACTAAAGCAAGTAATTACTAAAAACATCAGAAGTACTCTTTTGCAAAAGGAGGAAGACAAATTAGAACACCCAATTTGCTGTATAAGTAGGACATTGTCAATCAACAATAACAAACCAATAAAATTTATAACTGATTAAAAGCCAATTTTAGGTTTGCTCAAGAAAAGTATTCCTAACAACAATAGACATGCTTGTTGGATAGAAGAATTCAATAATTACAAAACCAACCTAGTTTATGAAAAAAGAAAACGAAATCTTTTTGCTGATATTTTATCTGGACTACTATCAAAAGTCTCTAATTCAATAATAAATTATGTGAAAGCAATACTTATTGATTTTATTCCAAATAATACTTGGTCACTAAAAGTAATGTTTCCTGATATATATAAAGACCCAAACGAAACCGAAGAAGATTATATTTTTCGAAGATTTTTAAGACATCAAAAATGGGTAAAAGAAGTTACTGAATATTCTGAACATGCCAACAAATACTGGGAACATAGAATTGGATTTAATAAAGCATTAAGAAAAACTTATACACCAGGAGATTATGTATTGATTAGACTAGTAGGAAGAAGCAAATTAAATCCTTATTTTTATGGACCATTCAAAGTAGTTAATAAACAAAAATTCAATACTTGAGTTCTTGAAGATCCACAAACTGGAAAACACCTTGAAAGAAATGTTCACATAAAAAATGTTTTCCCTTATGTACTACAAGAAAATGATACAACTTCAAGGGACGAAGTTGACTCTTAAGGGCCGAGAAATTGATAAATAACGAAATTATAATTTATTATTTATTTACTTAATATAATATTTTTATTATTAATTTTATTTATTTATTGTTTATTTATTTAATTCTTTCTTTTATTTTTTTTTTAAATGTTAACGCTTATAAATAAAGTGTTTATTAGAAAATTTTTTGATATTTAAAATTTAAAAAAAAAGAAAAAAGAAAAAAATTAACAACCCATGTAATATTTATTTCTTGTTTTATTTATTTAATTATTTACAATTATTTAAAAAAAAATTAAAAATATGGTTCATAAGAATTAAAATTTATTTACAAGCCACGTTCCGAAATGTAACACATTCATTTAAACATAATTTGGACTATTATAAACAAAATAAATAATTAAATTATACTGAATTAATAATTAATAATAATCTATAATAATTTAAATGATCTATTAGTTTTAGATAAGTTATTATAATAATTATTAGTGATTAGTCAACTAAATAAGCTCGAAAAGATTTTAAGGAATTCTTTACAATTCTAAAGATTGCTGATAAGAATTTTTATTAGTTTTAAGATCTTAAATCATTTTATCTTTAAATTCATTTATTCTTAAATTATTTTATTAATAATTATATAGTTATTTTATTGAAAGATTCTAATGGGTGTGGGGCATTTCGCCAAATTACATTTCGCCAGATTGCATTTCGCCAATTTTTTTGAAAGCATGTGGCGTATTAAAAAAATGTGGCATTTCGCCAAATTGCAATTCTCCAAGTTGCATTTCGCCAAATTGAAAATTATTAAATAAATAAATAAATCAATAAATAAAATTAAATATTATTAATATCACATAAAAACAATTTTAAAAAAAATATATTTTGAATTAATATTTATTTATTTAATCATTTATTTATATCAATACTCTACTTGTCGAAATGCAACCTGGCGAAAAGCAACTTGGGGAAATGCAACATTTTAATACTACGCCACTTGTCGAAATGCAACCTGGCGAAATGCAATTTGGGGAAATGCAACTCTCCCGATTCTAATCAATATTGTATTATTATGTTATATATAGTTCTTTTACATATATATATACATATTAATTTTAAATGTATTAATTACTTATATTGTTGAATATTATTTTAAAGTAGTGTATAAAAAGGGATTGAAATTTCAATTTCTTATAATCTTTGTAAAATTGTTAACTAAATTATCCCATCCTAACTAATTTAATTAATTATAATTACTTGATACTTAGTATTAATCTTAGTAAAATTTATTAAAACATTAAATAAAATCTTCTATTTAAACTTAAATTTAATTATTGAATTTCTTAATTTATAAAACCTTGCGTGCAATAATTTATTTTATTTTTATTTAATTGTTATAATTAATAAAAAGACCATAACCTGACCAATATAACTCAAACTTAAAAACTTATTCTAACCTATAATAAAATTAACATTAGTTGTTCTTAATTTTATAATTTTAGTTTGATTAAGTAAAAATAATTTAATATTTTATAATTTTAGTTTGATTAAGTAAAAATAATTTAATATTTTATAATTTTAGTTTGATTAAGTAAAAATAATTTAATATTTTATAATTTTAGTTCGATTAAGTAAAAATAATTTAATATTTTATAATTTTAGTTTGATTAAGTAAAAATAATTTAATATTTTATAATTTTAGTTTGATTAAGTAAAAATAATTTAATATTTTATAATTTTAGTTTGATTAAGTAAAAATAATTTAATAATTAATAAAAAACATATTTCATAATTCTTTTCCTATGTTGTCGCATTATTGTGTTTATTATATAATAAACTCTAATAAATAAAGATATGTATTTTTATATTTTTTTTATTTTTTTCTAATAATTAATTAATAATTGATTATTGATTATTAGATTGATATAATAACTCTTTGTATTACAATAATAACTCCTAGTTTAATGGATTACTTAATAATTTTAAGAGATAAGCATTACAATAATAACTCTTAGGATAAATACTACTATTTAGTACTAAATAATATCTAATAATTTGATGATAACATAAAAATTATACCTTTAATTTCTTAATTAATAATTGATAAATAATTAATTATTAATTTAGAAATTAAAGGTATAATTTTTATAATACTAAACACAATCTTTAATATTAATATTAAGAATAAAAGTTTTTGTGGCATTAGATATCCCTTTTTCGAAATCACAATGTAAATTAATTGTAATTATTACAATATTGTTTACTAAATTTTTTAGTATTATTTTCATCTCTTTAAATAATATTTTATGAGCAACTTATTTAATATAAAAAAAGAATATAAAATCTATTTAACTCAGGAACATAATTTCTTGTTACAAATACTTGATAACTATATTTTAATGCAACGTAAAATGTACACTTGGCAAATATGTCTTAATTATAATGTGGAAAAAGTTTTGCTTAGAATGGGGATTGAAACATTGTTAGATTAAGGTTTTTGAATATCATAAAATCCTCATCTCTTTTTGTTTTTTGATATTCTGATACATCAGGAATTTCATTAAATGTTTGCTATTTTAGGATTTAATTGATTATTTATACTTCTTATTATTTGAGATCTAATTATGTTATATTCAGGTCATATAAAATTCATTTTTTGAGAGGCTTCATTAAACGTATGTTTAGGTTTTATATTTAAAGGAATTGAACTTTTTCTTATTTTTTCTTTAATTTTATAATTATATGCTTTGTTATAGATATAGATTTATTAAATTCTTTTTCGAGATGATAATGTAAACTTTCATGCTTTAAAATCTCATTCTTATCATTTAAATTAATAAAATATTTACATTTATTTATAGTTATATATTCAATATGGGGAGGTTGCATTACGCCAATTATTTCACGTGATATATATAAATTTGTGGCTATATATATTTTATGCTACATAATATAATTTTATTGTATTATTTTGTTATTTCAAATTTTAAATTAATTATTAAGTGAATAATTAAATAAATCATATAATGGTTAGATTTTATGATTTTAATTCTTTTATTTAAATGCTATAAATAAAAAAATTATATAAAAATATAAATGTTATTAAAAATATAAATATTATTAATAATACTTCTTTTATTTAAATGTTATTAAAAAAAATAATAATTATAATGATAAAATTATTAATTATAGAGACGTATTTGAATATTTATTTAAACTGTATAAATTTAATAAGCTTTATAAATTAAATTTTTGAATGACAGAATTCTGATTATTTCGTTTGGTTATTCCTCATTTTTTAATTATTTATTATAAAATAATATTTATATTATATTATTTAAATCAGTTAAACAATCAAACCACAAATTAATATTATTATTTCTATCACATTTAGCATCAATTAACTTGGTTTTAATATTTTTGTAGGGTTTAATTAAGACACTGATTTCATTAGCTTTATTTATTGCTCTTTTTTTTATTTTCTAAATTCCTCTTATTTTTCTTTGATAATCATAATATGGTAAATGTTCAAGTTCATTTAATTTATCTATTAATTTATAATAAGATGGTATTGTTATAAATAAATTATTTAAATAACTATTGATTCTTCAATTATAATATTATTGTTACATGTATTAGCATTTTTTTTTAATTTTTTAAATATTTTATATATTTCTTGTTCTTTATTTTGTAATATTGCAAAAGAAGTAGTGTAAAAACTATCTAATTCTTTAGCGTAAGTTCTTGTAATAAATATTTGATAACTAAATTTAGGGGCATTAAAAAATGTACCATCAACAAATATATCATCATTATATTCCCTAAATAATTTTACTTGAAAAGGAGATTGAAAAATTATTAAATTAATATTTTTTGAATATCATAAAATTTTCACCTCACCTTGTTTTATAATATTTAGATTCATTAGGAATTTCAGTAAATGTTGTTACATTGGATGGTAGTTTTTATTTAAATTTCTTGATATTTGGGATTTAATTGAATTATATTATGAACATATAAATCTCATTTCCTTAGAAATTTTATTATATAGGGGTTTTATTTTTATACCATAAGGAATTGAACTTTTTTTCAATTCCATCTTTAATTTTATGTTTCATTATAGATAGAGATACATCGTATACTTTTTCAGGATGATTATGTGAACTATCATATTTTAAGATTTCTTTCTTATCATTTAAAATAATAAAAGATTTACATTTATTTCTGCACATAAACTTTTGAATTATCTTTTCTTATATATGAAAGATTAAATTTATATTTTTTATTAATAATAATTTATTTTTTTCCTTTGTTAGACTCACTTATATCAATAATATGATTTTTTTCCTTTTCTATATTTTTATAAATATTTTTTTTATTATATAATTAAAATTATTATATTAATTATCCAATATTATTCTAAATACTAATTTTGAAAAATTAGTTTTTCAATTATTTGTAAAAAGAAATAAATAAATTAAGAATGCAATAGTAAGTACAAATATACAAAATAAAATAAAATAAAATAAATAGTAGAATATAAATATAAGTACAGATTAAATAAAATAAAATAAAATAAAATAAATAGTAGAATATAAATATAAGTACAGATTGAATAA
>JACVTC010000061.1:295000-320000 GCA_016946835.1 Neocallimastix lanati (nom. inval.)
TTTTAAATTATTAAATATTATATAGTAAAAGTTTTTAGGAGTATAACATGTTTATTTTTAAAATAAAATGAATATTTTCAAATAAAAATATAAAAATAAATAGTTTAATATCAAAATGTCAGGAATGAATCAAAATTTTAACATGCCAAGACCGGGAGGTGGTCCACAATATCAACAAAATATGAATCAAAGGCCAATGAACAATAATATGCCAATGAATAACCAAGGACGACCAATGAATAATAATATGCCAATTAATAATAATATGCCAATGAATAATAATATGCCAATGCCAATGAACAATCCAAGACCACCAATGAATATGCAAATGAATAATCAAAGACCACCAATGAATAATATGCCAATGAACAATCAAAACGGTCCAAGACCAAATGTACAATTTAATCAAAATGGTCCAAGACCAAATATGAATAATGGAGCATTCCAAGGTAATACTAGTCAAATGCCAAATGTTTCTGTTACTTCAAAGGTTACAACTACCACAACTACTCAAGTAAAGCCAAAGAAAAATCAAATTTCTGTTGAATTATATAAGGGTAATTATGTTGTTAACTGTCCAGTTTCCAAAAATGTTATTAAGCATGGTAGTTATGATGGTAAATCTGAAGAATTTGGTTATTGTAGATATACAGCTGCTACTTGTAAGGATCCAGATACTTTCAAGGAAGATAACTTTACTTTACGTCAAAAAATTTGGAATAGAAAAACTGAACTTTTTATTGTATTAACTATGTACAATGAAGATGAAGTTTTATTTGCACGTTCTATGACTTCAGTAATGAGAAATATTGGTTATATGTGTCGTGAAAATAAACATAAGTGGACAAAACAAGGTTGGCAAAATATTGTAGTTTGTATTGTTTCTGATGGTAGAAAGAAAATTAACGCCAAGGTATTAGATTGTTTAGAAGTTATGGGTGTTTACCAAAAGGATGTTATGAAGAATCAAGTTAATGGTAAGGATGTTACTGCTCATATTTTCGAATATACTGTTCAAACTTGTTTTGATGAAAATATGAATTTATGTGGGCCAGATAAAGGTTATACTCCAGTTCAAGTCATTTTCTGTTTAAAGGAAAAGAACCAAAAGAAAATTAATAGTCACCGTTGGTTCTTTAATGCTTTTGGTAGAATCTTAAAACCTGAAGTTTGTGTACTTATTGATGTTGGTACAAAGCCAACTCATGATTCTATCTATCAATTATGGAAAGCTTTTGATTCTAATCCAAATGTTGGTGGTGCTTGTGGTGAAATTTATTGTCAATTAGGTGAAAGTTGTAAAAACTTAATTAACCCATTAGTAGCTACCCAAAACTTCGAATATAAGATCAGTAATATTTTAGATAAGCCACTTGAATCTGTATTTGGTTACATTTCTGTATTACCAGGTGCCTTCTCAGCTTATCGTTACAAGGCCTTACAAAATTATGATACTGCTGAAGGTAAGAAGGGTCCATTATACGCCTACTTTAAGGGTGAAAAGTTACATGAAGGTGGTAATATGTTCAAGAGTAATATGTATCTTGCCGAAGATAGAATTTTATGTTTTGAATTGGTTGCTAAGAAGAACTGTAAATGGATTTTAAAGTATGTTAAGGCTGCTAAGGCTGAAACTGATGTACCAGATAATATTCCAGAATTCATTTCACAACGTCGTCGTTGGTTAAATGGTTCTTTTTTCGCTGCAGTTTATTCATCTTACAATTGGTCTAAGATTTATTCTACTAATCACTCTAGTCTCAGAAAACTTGCACTTACCGTCGAATATATCTATAATCTTATTAATTTAATCTTTTCATGGTTCAATGTTGCTAACTTCTATCTTTGTTTCCTTTTCCTTGGTGAAACTGCTACCGATGGAAATGATGGTGTTTTCGGTAAATATGGTAAGCCACTCATGTCTGTATTAAAGGAACTCTATCTTTTCGCTATGATTACTATTTTCATTTGTTCATTAGGTAACAGACCACAAGGTTCAAAGAGATTATATTTACTTTGTATCTATTTATTTGCTTTCATTATGTTGTTCATGCTTGTCATGGCTGGATATACTGTAGTCATGTCATTCTCTGATAGTAGTAAGACTTTCATTGAAAAATTAGCCATTCCAAGTTTCAGAAACATTGTTATATCTTTAATGTCTACTTATGGTCTCTACTTTGGTGCTTCTCTTCTCCATGGTCAACCATGGCATATGATTACTTCTTTCGTTCAATATATGCTTATGTTACCTTCATTTGTTAATATTTTAATGGTTTATGCCTTCTGTAACACTCACGATGTTTCATGGGGTACTAAAGGTGATAACACTATAGCTCCAACTGGTAATACTGTTAAGATTAATCCAGGTGAAAAGATTTCCGTTGAACTTCCAACTCAAAGTTCCTTAGATGAACGTTATGAAAAATTAATTGTTGATATAAAGAGAAAGGAAGTTAAGGTAAAAGCTAAGCGTGATGAAACTACCAAACAAGATGATGATAAGAAGAACTTCCGTACTAATCTTGTACTTTTATGGATTTCATGTAACTTATTATTAATTGTTCTTATTAATGATATTATGGATAAGGTTGTTCATCCATTCCTTATTGAAAAGTTCAACTTCAAGAAAAACGATTTAGAAAATAACAAAGTATTCCTTACTTTCATTTTCTGGTCTGTTGCTATTTTGAGTTTGGTTCGTTTCATTGGTAGTACCTATTATCTTATTGATAATATGTTAAATTAAAGAAATTAAAAAAAAAAAAAATATAAATATATATATATAATATAAAAAAAAAAGGAAGAAAATCGAAAATATGTTAAATTAAGAAATATTTAAGGCACAAAAAAAAAAAAAAAAAAAAAAAAAAAAAAAAAAAAAACGGTTTTTATACTTTTTTTTTTTAATTATAATACTCTTAAAATTAGATAATAAAAATCATTTTTTAAAACTATTTTTTTTTATTTAATAATCTGAAATATTTTTTATCTTTTGACTTTTAAAAAAGTAAAAAGTAAAAAGAAAAAGAAAAAATAAAGTAAGAATTATAGATAATTAAAATTTTAATGTAAAAAAAATAAGAATACTTTTTTTTTTAATCTTATAAATTTTATTATTTACTTAATATAATAATAATAATAATAAAATAATTAAAAAAAAAAAAAAAAAAGATATTACTATAATAAAATTACAATTAATAATATATTATTATATATATAATTAATAATTATAATATAAATAATGATTTTACAAATAATTATAAATATTAATCAATTAAATAATTATAATAAAAATTATATATAAATATTAATATAAATATGGTAAAAATATACTAATAATTAAAAAATGATAAATAAATGAAATATATAATTATACAAAAAATAGAATAGTAAATAAATTAATAAATAAATAAATAAATTTTATTTTAAAGAATAAAAGAACATAATTAAAATTTTTTATTTGCCATTTTTTTTCTTTTTTTTCTATATTGTTTTACCTATTCAAAATTATAATAATACATAATAAAAAAAATAATGCTTATTTTTTTTATTTAATGATTTGAAATATTTTATTTCAATAATATTTTTTTTTTCTATTATATGTTAATAATATTAATTACTATTTTTTTTTTTTTTTTTTTTTTTTTTTTTTTTTTTTTTGAGCGTAGCTAAATTAAACAATAATTTAAATAGTATTACAATAATAATAATAATAATAATAAACGGATCTATTTATATCTTTTGAAATATAAATCATATAAAGAAATTAAATGATTTAAACATATGTTCTTCGTATTACTTTTTACTTAATATTTATTTATCTAAAATTTATTTAGAATTTATTTATTTTAATAAAAAAAAAATAGAGGATTTATATATTTCACTTCCTACTATGATAATAACATAATTCAAATAAAAATAATCTTAAATATATATTATAAATTTAAAATATATTTAATATATATTATATTTAGTAAATAAATAACAGATGAAAAAAACAGAGAATGTTTTTTTTTTTGCTTTTTTTTTTTTTTTTTTGCTTTTATTAACTTTAGATTTTAGTTATTATATATAGAATTAATATATAAAAATCATATTTTAAAAACCAATGAATTTTTGATGTAACTTTCAAATTTACAAATAAAAAAAAAAAAAAAAAAAAAAAAAAATTTATGAAAAAATAAAAAAATAAAAAATAATAATAAAACTTTAATTATTAATAAATTTCATATTTCAAATATTTATAACAATGTATTTAGTAATATTTTATCTTAAATAAGAATATTCTAAAATAAAATATTTTTTTAAAAAAATAATCTAGCTCCTGAAGAATGAAAATCATATAAATTTAAATAAATAAATAATAAATAATAAATAATAAATAATAAATAATAAATAATAAATAATAAATAATAAATAATAAATAATAAATAATAAATAATAAATAATAAATAATAAATAATAAATAATAAATAATAAATAATAATAATTTTTAAATAGTTAAATAACTAAATACTAAATAGAAAATAGTTAATAAATAGTTGAATAATAAATAATAAATGAATAAAATGAAAGAAAAAATACAAAAAAAAATTTATTTTTTTTATATAAAGTTCAAAAAAAAAAAAAATTAAAATTAAATAGGTACTTTATATTACAATAAAACTTTAATGTTGTTTATAACAATAGAAATGAATATTGGTTTTAATAATAAAAATAATAATTAAAATAAAAATTAATAAAAGTTGTTTGAATAATATTAGCTACAATAATAATAAAGGACTAATTTAATAATATTAATTATAATAATAGTAATAATAATAATAATAATAATAATAATAATAATAATAATAAAAGATGAATTTAATAATATTAATTATACTACTACTACTATTAATAATAATAATAATAATAATAATAATAATAATAATAAAAGATGAATTTAATAATATTAATTATACTACTACTACTATTAATAATAATAATAATAATAATAATAATAATAATAATAAAAGATGAATTTAATAATATTAATTATACTACTATTACTATTAATAATAATAATAATAATAATAATAATAGTAATAATAATAATAATAATAATAATAATAATAATAATAATAATAATAATTATAATAATAATAATAATAATAATAATAATAATAATAATAATAATAATAATTATAATAATAATAATAATAATAATAATAATTATAATAATAATAATAATAATAATAATAGTAGTAATAATAATAATAATAATAATAATAATAATAATAATAATAATAATAATAATAATAATAATAATAATAATAATAATAATAATAATAATAATAATAATAATAATAATAATCAATTTTTCAATTTTTATTAAAATCAAAAATCATACAAAGAAAAGAAAATATATAAATATATATAAATTCTAATCTCATAAAGGAAATTATTCACACTTGTATTTATATATATTATTGTTTTTATTTTTATTGACGAATTTTTCTACATCATATACGCTTGTTTTGTATGTTAAATATATATATATATACATTTCATGTTTATTCATTAGCTGAATAAAAGATGTTATATTTATTTTTACATACATATATTTTTTTTATTATTATTGAAATTATATACAGTTATAAAATTCAATTATTATTATTATTGTTTATTTATTTAATAACAAAAATAATTTATTATATATAATACAAAAAGAGTATATGTTTTTTTTTTTTTTTTTTTTTTTTTTTTTTTTTTTTTTTTTTTCTTTGAATTTTTTGATTTTTAAATTTGAATTTTGATTTAAAATATTTCTTTGATTGAATTTTTTTTTTTTTGCTTTGTAATTGATTTATTTAACAATATGTTTTCTTTATCTCATTTTTTTTATATGTATACATATATAAAATTAAAGTATCATTTTGTTTTTGCTTTTATTTTTTTTATTTTTTTATTTATTTTTAATTTTTTCACATTTTCACATTCGTTTATAACTTAAATTTTTTTTTTATTATATTTATTAATTATTTTTATTTTTGTTTATTTAATATTTTTGATTGTTGATTTATTGTTGATTTTTTAAAAAATTTTTTTTTATAATTTTATACTTATTCTATTTAATTTCATACCTTAAATTCCAGTTAAATAAATAATTAATACAGCTATCGATAGAATAATGATATTTTTATATAAATGTAATGTGTTTGAAAAACCAATCACACCTGAAGTATTACTGTTATTAGTGTTCGTTTTAGCAACATATTTTTGATTTAACGGATAATAATTGTTATTGATATTGGCAAGGTTAACTCCCTTTAAATCACATTGATAATTTTCTTTAATTTGATTCAACAGTTCCTCTAAATCTAAATTACCTTGAATCACTGTCACAACTGTTGTAGTAAATGTGGATATTAAGGTAGTGATTCTATTATTTGTTGAATCGGGTACTACTTCATTATCATAACTGGTATCGGAAGTAATAGAAATGATGGTGGATTCAAAGATATCATCCTTACTAATATTATTGGTTATAAAGAAATTATTGGTATCAATTGTTGGATAGGTAACAAAGGTTATACTGTTGGATGTGGACTTCACACGATCAATCAAATTATAGGTAATATCCTTCTCATAAACAATATCATAATCATTAGTAATATCACTATAACCAATAAGGAAGAGATCATAAGAAATGTTATTCTTCGTAGAACGTAGAGCATCTCCTGTAACATCGATGACATACCATTTCTCATTCAATTTAACAAAATTCCATTGATATCCATAACCAACCGCTAATATAGAATTAATTTTATAATAATTGGAAAACCAATTGAAAGCCTTAGCTATTCCTTCACTGGTACATTTATGATTAACGAGAGCACCATAGATAGTGGGAGAAAAAATATCCTCACTTTCATCATCGGTAACAATAGTCACGGAGTTAATGAGTTGATCATGAACATTTCTTAAAATTTGATAGGATGTTTTATGATCCGGATCTCCAATATTTTCTATGATATTAAACTTTTGAGTTTCGAGAACTTCATTCATGGCTTGTATGGTACTTTGAGAAAAATTATTACAGAAATCATTGGACCAACAGAGATCAATTTCAATTCTTGTCACATTCTCGGTTCTAGAAGAATATTCACAGCTGTAACGATAGGTGTAGATCCACCAAAATTCACTGTGATCATAGAGAAAACTAATGAAGGCGGTAATCATACTTGTTTTCATATTTTTATAATTAACCTTATATCCATCATCACTGGGATAGAGATCAATAAAAAATTCAGGAACCTTTTTTTTGCAACTTAATAATAAATTATTATAGAGATAGGTCTCGAAAGGTTCAAGACCTTCCTTAAATCCATTATCGGAATAAGTTATTTGACTATATTGAATGTTAGTGGAACTTGGCTTTTCAGTCAAACTACCGGGTATGTTATTGATATCACTACTTATCATCACAATATCATCATCATCATCATAATCTGAATTTAAATTACCATTGGTATTTGAATATACAGGTGATATTTTCATATTGATATTGGAAGTACTACCGAGAGCATGATTGAAATTTTTATCATTATTATTATTATTATTATTATTATTATTGAATCTACTATTAAAGCCACTTCTTACTAGGGATTTATACGAACCGAAACCTTCTATTGTTAGTAATTCATCTTCATTTTCGTCTCTAGAATGAAGCCATTGTCTGGGCATGGATTTAATAAATGGAATGATCCATCCCATAAAAAATATTAAGAGATATAATTTCATATTTTTATTTTTAATTTTTTTATTTATATATTATATTATATATATAAATTTTATTATGTAATTATTTAGATTTAATTCTACGTAATATATTGTCATTCAATTTATATATATATATATATATATATATATATATTTTTTTTTTTTTTTGTGTATATTTGCTTGTTTTTAGCTTCTTTTCAACCTGTATTAAAAATAAATAATTAAATATATAAAAATTTGATAATAAAGAATATTTAAATATATCAACAAACGATAGTAACAATTATTTTTATTATGATATATAATATATAGATTGATATTTATTATTTAGAATCTATTGAAATTAAAAAAATCTATATATTATTAAAATAAAAAAAAAAAATTAAAAATAACAATAACAATAATAATAATAATAATAATAATAATAATAATAAAAATAATAACAATAATAATAAATTAAAAGCTAAAAATAAGATAAAATGAAATGAAATAATTATAATATAAAAGAAATAAAATGGAATAAAACAAAATAAAATAACAAATATAACAATTTAAAGATAAAATTTAAATAGTAAATTTAAATAAATATAAAGTTTAATGTATTATACTTCATTTTTTTTTTTTTTTTAATTTTTAATTTTTATTTTTTTTTTTTTTTATTTTTTTTTTATATTAATAAAAAAATTAACTTTATTTTTATATACATCCATTTCATACAAATATCGAAAACTTAAACTAAAAAAAAAAAAAATAAAAAAAAAATAAAAAATAAAAAATAAAAAATATAAAAATTATTATGAAAAAAAGTTAAGTTGGGAGACTTCTTTTCATCATCATTATCATATGGAATAATAACTATATATAAATAAATATATAAGAAATATTTATAAATTATAATTATATATGAGAAATTATAATCAAAATATTATTTTTAATGATCATAAAGATGTATAATTATCATTTTATATCAAATATATTATATATATTTATTTAATGGATCATCCATATTATATGAATAAAAAAAAAAAAATAAAATAAAATAAACAGAAATGTATATAAATATTTTTCATGATAAATATAATTTGTTTTATTTTATTTTATTTTATTTTTTTTTTTTTTTTATTATTAGTTATTATAAATATTTAAACAGAAATATATATATATATATATATATTTTTTTGTGATAAATATAATTTTTTTTATTTATTATTATTATTATTATTATTATTATTTTTTTTTATATTATTAGTTATTATAAATATTTTAACTTATAATAAAATTAATAATGTTAGAATATATGAAAAATAAGCTTCAAAATGTATTGAAACAAATGATTAATATATAAGCCACAATATATTAGTATAATAGCATTTAATTTAGAATAACTAAGTGCTTGTAACTCTATCATAAATAATAAAATTGACATAATTATAAACGTTATATTCCTGACTCTTAAAATATAATATATATATATATATATGTATATATATATATATATATATTTTTTTTACAATTTTATTTTTTATTCTTATTAATATTGTTTTTAATTTTAATTTCATTTATTTAATTTAATTTTATTTTTATTTTATTTTATTTTATTTTTTTTTATTTATATGTTTGTTTTTGCTTTTGGTTGTTTGATTTTTAAAATTTAATAATTTTTAATGAAGATTAATAATAATAATAATAATAATATATATATATATAACGATTAGAGAAAAAAATACAAAAGGAATAAAAAAATTATATAAAAGATTTGCTTATATAAAAGGAAAAAAATAAAAATAGAAAAATCATCTATATTATTAATAACATTAATAATATTAAGATAAATAAAAAAAAAAATATAATAATAAAAATAATAAAAAATAATTATATAATTTTTTTTTTATTTTTTTTAAAAAAAAAAGTTCAGTTATTTTGATATTGTTATGTATATATATATATATTTTTTTTGTATATGAAAAAATAATTTAAATATATATACTTTATATGAAAAAAAAAAAAAAAAAATAATTGAATATACATAATATATATATATATTATTATTGTATTTATATAACATTTTTATCTTTTGATTAATATATATATATTATTATTATTATTATTATTATTATTTTTTTTTTTTTTTTTTTTTTTTTTTTTTTTTTTTTTTTATTTATTTAATTTTATTTTATTGTATTTTGGTTTAAATAAATAAATTATTCATGAAAACGAACAATTAATACACTTAAATTATCTGTACTGAAATTGTCTAATGCGTGTCTTAAAAGAACTTCACTTGCTTCTTGTGGATCAGCAATATTTTCTATTAATTCCACAGCTTCGTCATCCGTACATACATCCCAAATCTGGTTATTATTAATATTACAAAAAAAAAATATAATAATATATTTAAAAATGATTTATTTAAATTATAAATAAATATATATATTCATATATAAACATTTAGTTATTTAGGATATTTTTTTTTAACTATATATAACTATATATAAAATAGTAATACTTACACCATCACAAGCTAAAATTAAGAATTTATCATTATCATTAAGAACAACTCTTGTGGTATATGGATTACCAATTACCCATTCTTTCATAGAATAATCACCAAGTGATCGCGTTACAGCAAGTATACCTAATAATAATAGGATTATTTTATTTTTAATAAATTATTTGATGATATTTATAAATTATACAGAAGTTAATATATATCAAATTAACATATTTATTTTAAAATAAAAAAAAATAATTTTTTTTTTCCCTTATTATATTTATTTTTTTTTTTTTTCCTTTATTTTATTTTTTTTTTTTTATTTATATATATTATATTTACCATTAACTCTAGCATTTAATACAAAACCACCGGCATCAGTAATTCTTTGTACTTCTTCCAAATTGGAACCTTTATGATCACATGATAATCTGAGAGCACGTCCATTACGACTATAAAATTTTTTAATAATAAATTAATTTTTTTTAGGTACAAAATATACATATATATATATTAAATTTTACAGAAAAAGAAAATATAAATATACAATATAATATTTAATATATGATTAAATATATTAAATATATTAAACAAATTATATAATATTTTATTAATAAAAAATTATTATTTATAAAATTAATATTATTTATTATTTATTATTTATTAAAATGCCATGCTTTTTCTTATTATTTATTAACTTTAATATTTATTTTTACTAATTTTAACCTTATTATTATTATTGTTATACATATAATATATATTTTTTATATATTTTAATAAAAATGTATAATAATAATAATAATAATAATAATAATAATAATAATAATAATAATAATAATAATAATAATAATAATAATAAATAACAATACCTTAATACAGCTCTGGCATCACCAACATTTGCAGAATATAATACCCTCTATTTATATTATAATATTATAATAAAATGTAGTTTATATATTTATCATGATTATAAATATATATATATATATATATATATATTTTGTTATAAAGGAATAAAATAAAAAAAAAAAATATTAATTATTTGAATTTTTGTTACTATCATTTGTATAATTAAATTGAATAAATTTGATAAATAGATATGAGTATATAAACAAACGAAAAAAATAATATATTTTTATCATATTTTTAAATTTTAACCTTTTCAACTTCATTGCCATCATCATCTTTTATTTTTTCTTTTCGGACAAATACAACAATTGCTGTACATCCTGAAGGTATTTCCCTTTTTTCATTAATTTGTGAATCTGTTTTTAAAAATGCTTTATTTAATGCTTCTTGAATTGGCATATTTGGTGATTCTTTGAAAATTTCAATTAAATTCTTTTTTATTTATATATATTATTTATTTTATTAGTTCATTTATTTATTTGAATTATATATTTGGTATATTAAAATTTTGGATTATTATTTCATAATAAATAAATATATGATAATAAATGATTATATGATAATAAATATATTATAAATAAAAATAATACAAGAAATTATGTTTATATATTTCCTGAAATTATTTGAATATACAATATTTTTTTTTTTTTTTTTTTTTTTTTTTTTTTCATTTTTTATGCTATTTATTTTATTTTTCATACTTCATGCAATTGTTTTCCACACCATTCTGCTGCTTGTTTTCCAGCATGCCCATCAAATATAGCAAAATATCCTTGTCCTTGAACATCGTTAAAATTGTAAAAGTATGCATGAGCATCCTTTTTTGTTTTGTTGTTGTTATTTACAATGAAATAATATAATCCATTCCAATTATAATTTTTAATAAAAAAAAATATCATATTTAATTATTTATCAATGATAATAAATATGATATAATATTGTTATTAAGTATATGATTTAAAAATATATAAATTAATTATATTATTATTATTAAAAACAAAACAAAGAAAAAAAATAAAAATATAAAAAAAAAGTTACAAAAAAAAGTATTTGATGGATAATCCAATTTAATATAATTAAATATATTAGTTTAAGATATTACAAAATTTTATTTTTTAATGATACATTACCTCCATAGTTCTTCTACAGCGTTTATTTCTGTCTTCTGAAAAACCAATACTGAAACCTGCTTTTTTTATTTCATCTGATAACGTAGTATCTTCAACTTCTTCTTCTTCTTCTTCAGTGTTTTTTGCATCAATAATTGTAGCAACTGGAGTGTCATCGTCCTCACCAATGACAGTTGTTGTAATTTCTTTTACTTCAGTCATTTTTTATCTTTTTTTTTTTTTTTTTTTTTTTTTTTTTCTATGGTTTAAATATTAATTTATTTTTACGTTTTGATATATATATATATATATATATTTTTTTTTTTTTTTTTTTTTTTTGAATAGTACAATTTAAATTATATTATATATTTTTCTTTATGTTTTATTTTATTATATTTTATTTATTAATTTAATTCTATTTTTTATTTATTGTTTTCTCAATGAAGGCTTTTTTTTTTTTTATAAAGCTTTAATTTATATTGTTTTCTTTATTAAAGTATTTATTATTATTATTATTATTATTATTTCCTTTATCTATTTCTGTTTTGGATTAAAAATATAGAAAATGGTCAAGAAATATATATATATAACAATAAAATAAATATGTATATATAAGTTAGTATTAAACTTTATTTGCTTTTAAAATATATTATTAGCTTATATTATTATTTTCATTCTCATCCTTTTTCCCCCAAATTTCAATTAATAATAAATATATATATGATCTTCTAAAAAATATCAATCATTAAAACCCAAATTATTATTAAATATCAATACTAAATTAATCTCTTTAATGAAAATATTTTTTTAAATAAAAATAATATCAATTACAGAAAAAATAACCACTATATATGTTTGTATTATGAGTATATGATAAATTTCAGTAATTATTAACTTCTATATTTTGTAATATATATTCTTAACAATAAATTTATTATTATTATTATTATAGGATTTTTTGTTTCGTTTATTTCTATTTCTTATTTTTTTAAGAAAAAAAACATTAATTTTATCAATTATAATTTTAGGGATATATAAGAAATATTAAGGAATAAAAGATGATTCTAAAAAGGGATTATTTACTTTTTTTTAATAAAATATATACATATATATAATAATAATAATAGTTTTTTTTATTACTTTAAATTAATATTTCGAAATATAATTCTTTTAATATTGATTGTTAAAATTTCTGTATTTGTCCTTTTCTTTTTCAAGAGAAAAAAAAGTATTATTATTATTATTATTATTATTAGTTTTATTATTATTATTTTTATTATTAATTTAATTATATTGTATTTTTTAATTATATTTTATTTTTATTAAAATAAATTTCTTTCTTTTTTTTTTTTTTTTATTTATCTTTGGTTTATTTATTTCATAAGCTACTTAAAATAAAAAATGAAAAAAGAAAGAAAATAAAAAAATTATTGACAACAAAAATATATATATATATATATATATAAAATTCTTTATTCTTTTTTTTTATAAAAAAAAAAAAAATAAAAGTAATATTTTAAAATAATAAAATAATATATCAAAAAAAAAAAAAAAAAAAAAAACAATTAGTCTTTTTTTATATATATATTACATACTAAAAAATTTAAAAAAAAAAATTATATTAATTTATTATACATTTAATACTTTTATATATTTATTATATAAATATATATTACATGTAATATATTAAACATTAAATATTAAAAATTTTTTAATATTCTATTTTTATTATTTTTATTTTTATTTTTATTTATTTAATATTTATAATTATTAGTAACTGTATAATAATTAAAATTTTATTTAATAGTATTAAATATTAAAATAAAATAAAAAAAAAAAATTATAAAAAATAATCATTTATTAACATTAAATAGGACAAAAATAAAGGTTTTTATATAAAATAAAGGTTTTTATATATAATAATTAATACTTCTAAATACAAGTTATAATAAAAATGATCAATATTGACTAATTACTGTGTAACTGTTTTAAATTTTAATATTTTATATTATTATTAAATTATAAAGAAAAGGTATTATTAAAGTTAAAAATATTATAAATATTTATACATATTTTTTTTTGCTAAATTTTAATTATAATGTTTTATTTTTTATCCTTTAAATTGATATTTCTTTATATATATATTATATTAAATTTAATTGCTCATTAATATTTTATTAATTTATTATATTTTCTATATATATGTACAATATTTGTAATTAATTAAGTAGATTTTTATTCAAAATATTCAAATTTTTTCTTGTTCTTTATTTAATCTATACTTATTCATTAATTACTATTATTATTTTATATTTAATAATAGTAATAATTAATTGATTATATTAATATATTATTAAATCATTTTTTTGTTTGATTTCAATTTTATTTTATTCCTTTGTCACTGCTACTACTAATATTGTTTTTTTGTAATTATTATGTAGAGGTGATTTCTTTCATTTTATTCTTTTTTTTTTATTTCTTTTTTATTAATTTAATCAAATCATCATTAAGATATATAATTTAATATACTTATTTATATGCAATAAGGAATATTTATTAATGATAATATTCATATATTTTTTTATCACTTTAATAAAAATGGCTATATAAATATATGATATTAAAAAAGTTTTTTTTTTTGCACGTTAAAATAAAATATATAGTTTTATAATAATAAATAATATAATATGCAATTAATGTAATAATATGAACAGAGTTGTAGACTAAAATATATATATTCATAATTTATTATTTAACTATAGTTTATAATTAAATAATAAATAATAAATAATAAATAATAAATAACAAATAATAAATAATAAATAATAAATAATAAATAATAAATAATAAATAATAAATAATAAATAATAAATAATAAATAATAAATAATAAATAATAAATAATTGAATAATAAATAATAAAAAGAGTATTTATTAATTAATAATTATAATAAATAATAAATAATTAAATAATTATATAATTAAATAATTATATAATTAAATAATTACTCTAAAAATTATAATTATTTGTAATAATTTATGAAATAAATCATCATAAATATTAGAAATTTTATAATTATTATTATCATTAAAACATTTATATCTATATTATTATTATTATTATTATTAAAATTTAAATTCTATTAAATAAAAAAAATTTTCACATGGAATAATTAATTATTATTTTTTTTTTTTGTGTTGCTTGAAGATTATTCGTTGAAAAGAAAATTGATACCAAGAAATCTCCAAAAAAAAAAAAAAAAAAAAAAAAAAAAAATTTAAACATAAAAACTATAATTAAATAATAAAAAAAAAAAAGATGATATTTAAAAATTAGAAGATATAATATACAATATTATTAATATTATTAATTTTCAATGAATAAATATATATATAATAAGTAGTAAATTAGTTTATTTATATAATAATTTTTTTTTATATTTTTAAAACAAAAGTTAAATAAAAAATTTAAGTTATTAATATTTGTTGAATTTAATATTTTTTTTTTTCAAATATTTTTATTTTTTCATGATTTAAACAGTAATATTAATCTTATTATAAATTAACTAATTTTTATTATTATTATTATTTCTAAAAAAATAGAAAAAACTATTTTATACCATTTTTTTTTTATTTTTTTTTTTTTTTATTTTCTACATAACTAAATTGATTAAAACTAAAAAATTAATAAAAATTTAAATTTATAAATTAAATAAATTTCTATAATAAAAAATCATCAATTTCATCGTTAATTGGTAATGGCTCATGAATTGTGATTTTATCATTAACTTGTAAGATAGAAGAAGAATCATCTTGAACATAATAGATAAGTTTTGTTTTTTTTTTAGGTGCTTCATTAACACTATTCTCATCATTATTAATTTTATCGTAATGATCTGATACTTTATTAGAAGGGTACGGCTTTCTGGTATCATTAATACTATCATTATCATCATCAATAATAATAATATCATTGAACCCTTTTGTAGGTGTAGTGTGAAGGAATGGTGATATTTTTTTATGCAAACTTAAACGTCTAATTTTATTATTATTAATTTCTTTGGTATATGAATTTGAAAATTTTATTTTTTTCTTTTTCATCCAAGATTCAATAGATGCTTCATATTGCCTATAAATATATATATATAAATATATAAATATATTAATATATAAATGTATGTAATTAATAATATAAGCTACTTCATTACTTTTTTTTTTTTTTTTTTTTTTTTAATATAAATTTATTAAATAAAATTTAATTAAAGACATTTATATCAAATTAATAATTATATATGAGATATTAATCATTATTAGATGTAATATTTTTAATAAAAGAGAAAAATAAAATTGAAATTGAGGTTTACCATATAGTATCTGAGGAATAACTATTAATTATATTTGCAAGATGATCAGCTTTCTGATATAAAGATGGTAAAAACTGATTAAGTTTATTTGGAGTAAATGGTGAAGTTATTTGAGGTGATGGTTTAGGTTTGGGTTTGGATTTTATTTTTGCTTTTAACTTTGGTGTTGTAAATTGAGTGGATTCTTCGTCCTCTTCCTCATTATCTTCCTCTTCATCTGAATAATATTCATTATAATTTATTACTTTTCTTTTACGTCTACTATATCGACCTTCTTCTTTAAATGGAAGGACAGAATCATTATTAAGGGTATCATAGATCCAATTGATAAAGCCGAAGGCTTCCTCGTATAATCCAAGATTTTCCATCATTTCAATTAACAGTTGAAACTTTTTTAATTTTCGACTAAATTTAAAAACTTCTTCTAAAAATTCATAATCCAAATTTTGACAACATTGATAACATTTTTTCCAATCTGGATCCCTTTTAAGAATGTATTTATCTTTTAAGGGGGTTGGTGATCCCTGGTAATGATGTAGCTCCGGATAGTATAATTTATAATATTTTTTATCATAGTTTAAAAGATGTCGTATGGCAAGTGCTGAAAAAATACATTTAAAATTATTTATAAGAGTGGCATTGATATCTAATGGAAAAAGTGCTAGAGGAGTATTAATGATAGTATAATCTTCGGTTGATGTCATTTCAATATAGAGCTTGGTATAATAACGACTTAATGAATAATAATAATTTAATTCTTTTTTACTATTTAAATCTATTGGAAAGGAGGAAGAATGAAACATAGAAAATGAAGAAGAACATAGTAAAAAGGAAGAAAGATTCTTTGATGAATTATCAAAATTTAATTTTATATTAATTGGTATATAGGATAAAATGGATTTATCTTTATTGGTATAATTAATTAAATAGGTAATCATAATTTGTATAGCTTTTTCGACTAATTTATATCCAATAATTTTATTCTTATTTTTAAAATAATTAATAACACTCATAAAAACAGGCTGATAAATATGATATATTGTAATATTATTTATTATAAATTCCATAAATTCTTGCTTTTTAAATATTTTAGTAGCTGTGGAATAGGCCCATTCATAGGTGGGTAGATCTTTATATGGTTTTAATATGAAATGCTTTTTTAATAATTTATAAGCCTATTAAATTTATTAACATAATTATAATAAAATATATATGTAAAGGAAAATTTGTTATTTATTTATTTAATTTATTATATATATATTACTATTTTATATATGTTTCTCTATATATAAAAAAATGTTCATTATTTTTTTTAAAATTTAGAAAGCTACTTTTATATTTAAAAATTAATTTATTTACCTGATAATAGGCATGATATTTATAACAAATTTTTATAAGTGATCTCAATATATTATTGATGTTAATTTTTTCAATACAAACATTGGTTATATATTCAAAAAAGATTATACTTCAATTAAAATATAAAAATGGAATGTACATTTAATTAATTTATGAATATTTAATATTTAATATTTAATATTTAATATTTAAAATTTGAAATTTGAAATTTGAAATTTGAAATTAGAAATTTGAAATTGAAATTTAAAATTTATAATGAAAATTTAGTTTTCAATTTATTATTATTATTTTTAAAAGAAAATATATATATATATAATGAATATATATTACTTATTTAAATAACTGGGTATATAAGAAGGTATTACTTGGAATGGATCTTTTTCATTTTCTTCGTTGTTTTCTTCATTATTATTATGCTTATTAATTGTATCCGCTAGAGCAAAGGATGCTAATTCTCTTAATGACAAAATATGATTTTCATTAATTAATGAGCGATAGGAATCTTGATTTTCATTTAAATCAACATTTCTTTTATAATATTCATTCCAGAGTCTATTGACTGCATATTGATAACAACTTTTTAATGAAATGATATTATTTTTCAGTGGTGAAGTTAAAATCTTTAAATCATTTATTTTACTTCTTGAATGTGAAACATATGATTTACCATTAGATACGATAATTTCTTGAAAGGAAGATGGTGATTCTGTTTCATACTTTTTTAAATAGGCTAATTTTGTTTGTATTTGTCTTAAAAGACTTTTATTTTTCATTTCTTCCATTTTTTAATTTTTTTTTTTTTTTTTTTTTTTTTTTAAATATAATATAAAAGACTTAAAAAACTATTATAAATAAATTAAATTTTATATACAAACATTTATCAGATTATAAAATAATCTTATATCATAATACTTATATTTAATATTAAGATTTTTTATTCATTATATTAAAAATGAATTAAAATTGAAATTCATTCATTAGATTCATATGTTTTTTTTTTTTTTTTATAATAGAGTAAATAATCTAGTCGATATAAAAATTTTGTTTATAAATTTATTCTGTCATAATGTCAAAGTATCTTAAATTTTAAGATTTAAAATAATATTAATCAATTTAATTCTTTAATAAAAAAAAAATATTAACAGTGTTTTTGATAATTTGAAATAATAATTTTATAATTATTTATAATATCTTTATTTTTTTATTATTTTTTCATTTATTATTTATTTATTATTTATTTATTATTTATTTATTATTTATATATTATATTTGTTATTTATTTAATTATTTATTTAATTATTTATTTATTTATTATAATTTAATAATAATTGTCAATTTATGATTGGTAACAAAATTTTAATAATTATTATACTTTATTTTTAAATATCTATGAAGTCTATTAACCTGAAAATATTTAATTATATTACCAGAATTTTAGTAATAATTAAAAATAAAAAATTTACTACTAACTTTAATTATTATTATATAAATAAAATAAAATAAAATAATAAAAATATCAAAACAAAAAGATTTTTTTTTCTTAAAAAAAATATTAATAAATAATAATAGATATAAATAAAGAAATTAAATAGATTTAATAATAATAATAATAATAATAATAATTAAAATAAAAAAAGGTAAAATAGTGTAATCAATGAAAAATTAAAAATATTGAAAGTATAATATAAATAATATAGAATACTAATATATTAAATTTTTCTCTGAAAAAGTTTTCATATATATATTAATAAATATAAATTAAATATAAATATGAAAAGATGGTTTGACAAATTTTATTAATACTGAATGAACTTTAAATAATTAAATGATTTAAATATGTATAAATACAGATATTTTTATTAAAATAATAACAAATAAATTTAAATTTTGTATTATTTTTGTTTAATTATTAATAGTGTATTATTCACATGAAATAAAATATTAAAGATTATTTTCCATTTAATGATTTTTCAATTTTTTAATATTTCATAAATAATATATTTAATTTATTTATTTTTTTTATTTTCATATATATAAATATATACATATATTTTATGTATTATAAATATAGTGTATAATAAAAATGGAAGAAAAGAAAAAGATGTTTTTTGAATCCGGTATATATATAATTTAATTTAATATAGTCATTAAATTTCATTTAAACTCAATAATATTAATATTTATTATTTTTTTTAAAAATATTATATAAATATTAAATATTAAATTATTTTTGAAAATATAATGTGAAATATTTAAAATTATATATTCAAAAATAATAATACAATAACAACAAAAACAAACAAAATAAATAATTGCTCTATCGTTATAAATATTACTATCATTAAAAAAAAAAAAAAAAAAATGAAATTATAAATAGTTGAGGATTTAACGATTAAAAAGTACTCTAATGTTGATGTTCAATATGCTCTTGAAAAAGCCATTAGCAAAGTAATAATATATTTTACAAATAAAATAAGGCAAAATGAAATAAAATTAAATAAAAGATCTAAATATAAATATTGAATAGTTTAATTTAAATAACTAAAATATTATATATATTTTTTATGCAAAAACAAATTAAATATATTTAATATATACAATAAAGTTATTCACTAAGATTTATGGATATACAGAAGATCATAAACACAGTAACATTTATTTAATTCTAGGTTACACAGCTAGCATTATTGCTGGTGCTGCTAGTCTTTATTCATATATCAAACCTTTTAATGAATGTAAAGGAATATTAACTGTCTCAGTTTTATTGTAAATTTTCATTTTATTTATACTATTAAAATAGATATTATATAAATATATTATTTCAATATAAAAGTCATAGCCTAATTCGAGTCTTCATTATATTAATAGATATTTCATCTTAGGAGGTATAATAACCCTTTACAATAAATTTGTTAAAAAGAACGAAGTTTTCAATGGAAGTAAAAAGGAAGAAAAAGATGTATGATAAAAAATATTAATATTTATATATTAAAAAAAAATTTTTTATATCATATTTTTATATCAATATATGATACTCTATACCAAAAAAATACAATAATAGAAAGAGTAAAAATTAAAAAATATATTTTATTTATATAATAAAAATATATATGTTTGTATATAAATATAAAAAGGTTAAATATATTACTGTTAGTCTTCAGAATAAAAAATACAGTGATATTGTAGAAATTACCATTGAATTAAAAAACAGTCTTCTTAATTCTACCAAGACTTTAAAGAAATCATATGGTAGTTGGTTTGATGAAGAAGGTAAATTTGTTGCCAGCGCTTTCTTAAAGGATATTGAATATATATTAGAAAAGAAACAGTAAATTGAACTGAAAAAAATTAAAATAGTCATGATAATAATAATGAATGAATAATAATAATAAAAAAATAAAAAATAAAAAATAAAAAATAAAAATAACATATATATAATAAAATAACATATATAATAAAATAACATATATAATAAAATAACATATATAATAAAATAACATATATATAATAAAAATAAAGTTAAATTAATAAATAAATAGCTAAGTAATAATTATGTCTTTTAAATATATCTTTATTTTATTATTTAATTTTCAAAAAAAAAAAAAGTTTTTTTTTTTTTATTTATTTATTTTTATTTCTATTATTAAGAAATGATAAAACTCGAAATTTTAATACAAATTGAAAAAAAAAAGAAAAAAATTTTATTGCAAAAAAAATATATATATATATATATATATAAAAAGAAAGGAAAAAAGTAATACAATTATAAAATATAATAGAAAAAAAAATTTTTTTTAAAAAAAAAAAAATAAAATAAATAAAATTATACGTACATAAAAAAAATAAGCAAATGAAAATATTTTATTATGAGGCAAGATATAGCATTAAAATTATTAAAAAATAAAATTTTTTATAATATATACGATTAAATTTTTAACTATTATTGTTTATTCTTTCAATAAAATAGAATGTATTTATTTTAATAAATAGAAAATGTAGTTTTCTGTTTGGGGTTTAAAGGAATATATTAATGATCCATAATATAATTTTTTTTTTTTTTTTTTTTTTTTTTTTTTATTGGGGGGATAACAAAAGAGAAAATAAGAAAAATCAACTCTTTGGTTCTATCTATTGAAAGATTCCTATTTTATCAATTGTAATCTATCTACATTTATTTATTTATTTATTTATATATTTTCACATCTTATTAAGATATAATAAAAAAAAAATATTATAGCTTAATAAAATGATTGGTTTATAAATGAAGTATCAATATATTAGAATTAAATTGTAATATATTTGTAGACTTCAAAATAATATAAATTTTAATATTTAATTAATATATTTTAATGTCTAAAGTTTTTTTTTTTCCTTCTTTGCACTTAATAAAAAAAAATTTTTTTATAAAAAATCATTCCAATGAAGTAAAATATAAATATTATTTTCTTAATGATTAATAAAATTCTTTTTCTTTTTTTTTTTTTAATAAACAAATACTAAAGGAAATTCATTTTATATAAAGAAGAAAATATATATATATTTTTGAACCAATTATTTGAATATCAATCAATTTTTTTTTTAATAAAAAAAGAAAAGAAGATAACATTAATATTATCAAAAATTTCATCAATTATTTAAACATATTTATCATATATATACGTATAATTTACATTTATATATATATATTTTTTATATATATATTTAATTTTATTTAATTAAACATAAAAAAATAGAGAATAATAATACACACCACAAATGTCAACTATGCTTGGTATTAAGAAAGAATTTTCAAAGAATTTTGAAGAAGAATCTGAAACTTATTTAAATAGTTTACAGCAATTTGAAAAAATTCAGCTTGAAAAAAATGCGGTTAATAAAGGAATTAATACTCCTTTTGTGGATGAAATTAAGGGAAATAATTTAAAAGATTGGACCTCATATACCTATCAAAAATATTTTACTTTTCAAAGTAGACAATATCTCAGCAGAACAGATTCAGAGATTGCAAGAGAATCTTCAAAACAAAATCTTCAAGAATTAGAGAAAGTTTTAAAAGATGTTTTATTAAATGATAAGGACAATGATAGTCTTAATGTTAATATTAGTAGCAGTGAATTAGATTTATCAAAAGTTATTGGAGATGTGAATAAAATGGTTAGTGATTGGATTTCGCAACCAGTTTTGAAATCAACTTTTGAAGATCTTAGTATTATTGAAGTTGATCAAGTTTACAGAGATTTTCTTCTTTCTTCTGATAAACCAGTGGTTACTAGTTTATTACAACTTTTAGAAAAATTAGAGAATGATAAAGCAAGTTTAAAAATCAATAATCAAGATTTTGGATTATTAAAGCCTTCCCTTATTTCTGAAGGTATTGAAGAATTAAAGAATATGACAGATCGTTTTAATAAGAATCAATATAATTCTATTATTCGAGAAATTAATTCTTTAAATTCACTTATTGAAAAAATAAAGGATTCTTTTGATAAAACTATAAAGTAAATATAAAAAAATAAAAATAAAAATAATTTTATTACTATTTTTATAAGTTATTATTGTTTTCATCAATTATTTTAACAAATATTATTATATATTAATATTAATGAAAAAATAAAATTTTATTACAATTTAATAATGATAAAATAATATTTTTTTAAAAAATAATTATTAAATTGAAAATTAATCAAAATAATTTTAATAAATAGAAATGAAGGTGAAAAGATTTGGTCATTTTCAAATGATTTATTATCATTCTGGGAAAATATTAAAAAGAAGAGTGGTGAGGGGGAAACTACAAAGAGAAAAATTGTTAATTTATTTAAAGATTCCAATAGTAACCTTATTCCAAAGTTTACTGATTATTGGAATGACAATGTTGCTTCTCATATTAAAAAGGGTAAGAAGAAAAAGAATGCTGATAGCTTTATGAAAGATAAAACTGATGAAGAAATTTTAGAATATATGGATAAAACATTTGAAGATTTCTTTAATAATATGACTTTATATAATAAAAAATGGAGAGATGAAGTAATTTTAAAAATCATTGATCAACAAAGAGATTTAATTAAGGAAATTATTGATAAATTAGTGTCATCCTTAAGCCTTGAAAAGGAACGACTCACCAAGAGTGTAGAAGGTGAAAATAATGATTCCAAAGAACAAAATGAATTATTGAAACGTTGTGAAACCCAATTAGGAAATTGTATTAAAGTTCAAGAAAATTGGGAAGGACTAGTTAAATATTTAATTAACACTAGTGATGAACAACAAAAGAATTTAGAAGAACAATATAATGAAATTATTGCTGAATATAAAAAATCAATTAATCTTACAGGACGTTTAGAAAAAGTAAATAAGAAGGACTTTATGAAAAAAATTAAGGCTATTGAAAATCAATCAAATAGTAATCGTTCTAAAGATTTATTGAATGAACTATTTGCTCTTCATAATTTCGATGAACCCATCTTAGAAACTTTAATTTGTTTATTACAAGAAGGAGAATGGAACGAAAAACAATTTGTTCAAACAAAGTATGCGTCTATTCAAGGAAATCAAAAATATAATGAATTAAAGGAAAAGAGAAAGGATATTTTAACTCGTTGTCAAAATGAAATTATGGCCGGTTTTATTTATATGGGTATTAAGTTAGATAGTATGTTTATTGAAGAATCTTGTCGTATGACAGAAACATCTCTTACTTTTCAAAAACTTGGTATTTCTGTTTCTAGTTCTAAAAAAAATAAAAAGAAGAAGAATAAGAAGAAGAAGTCTGGCTCAGCTTCAGCTTCTGCTAATGCTTCAACTAATGTTTCCACAGCTAATTCAGAAGAAGATTTAACTGAATCTACTGTTGATACACCAGAACCAGAAACTTTTGAAGCGCCAGTAGAAGTAGTTGAAGTTAAATCAAAGAAAGCTACTACCCCAGCTCGTACTAAAGTTAATGCTCATGCACAAGTCCAATCATCAAAGGCTGAAATAACTGAAAATTTAATTAAAAAATCC
>JACVTC010000061.1:325000-405000 GCA_016946835.1 Neocallimastix lanati (nom. inval.)
TTTTGGATTGAACAAATTAAATGTGGTGAATTCAAATTTGATGTAAAACCTAATATAAAAAAAAAAGTAAACTGGTATTAGAAGATTATCCAAAATGATACTCTTGTTATGGTGTAAATGGCAATTTTTACACACAAGGATACTTTTTATGTCCTAAATTTGAAGAAGATAGATAGCAATTCATTCAATTCGTTGATGAAATTTTTCATAAATATTAATTTTTTATTGTATTGTTCTTTGAACATTCATTGAACATTCCTAATGATAAAGAGGAAGATTTTGATTATAAAGTTAATTTTTAAGTACTGTATTTCCTTCTTGGCCGAAATGCAGTAGCACTATATGAAAATTTAAATGATCTTCTCAGAAGAAAGAAGACGATTTATTAATAATATTTTTCAATCACCTTTCGAGAGAGTCTTCTCTATTTTCCTTATTTTATATTTTGTGGTAGGGGGGTTGCAGAAATTTCTTAATAGTAATACCTATTGTGATTGGACACTTTTACTTACAACAACGTCTCTGAACAATTTTGTATGCCATTAGACCTACCATTGTTTAAGACCGTCAATATCAAAACGATAAGGCAAAGAAGAAAATTCTGATAAAGATTTGAATGATAATTTTTATCCACATGAGTTTTCATTGATAAATGGTGTAGTTTTTCAGTAGTAATGTAATTTTATTATATTAATATATAAAATTTTTATGTATTTTATTTTGATGTATATTATTTTCATGAATTTTATTTTCATGTATTTTATTTTCATGTATTTTATTTACATGTATTTTATTTTCATGTATTTTATTTTTTTTTTTTTTTTAATAAATATTATTAAAGTTCATTTCTTGTCTAAAACTATATATATTTCATTAAAAAATCTGAATAGTTAACATTGTTTTATTCATAATAAATAATTAAATAATTAAAAAATAATAAAATAATTAAATAAAATATTAAATAATTAAATAATTGAACAATTAAAATAAAATTATAAATAATAAAATATTTAAATAATATAATTAAATTAATATTTTATTTTATAAACATTAGAAATAAAAATATTTTCACATACGCTTTATATGTATCAGTTAAATTAGAAAAATATATTAATATTTACGCAGTTTATTTAATATATTTTTATAATTAACTATTATGAATTATTAATTATTACTACTATTATTATTATTATTAGTAATTATTATTAGTAATTATTATTAGTAAATATTATTATTATTAAAACATAAAATAAAAAAAAAAAAAAATTATTAATTTTCAAATTACAATAAAATCAAAAAAAAAAAAAAAAAAATTCCAATTAGAATTGACCAAACATTATTAAGAAATATTTCCACAATCCTCTACCCCCAACAAAATATTAATCAAGGAAAGAAAGAAGACTCTCTTGAAAAAAGGTGATTGAAAAATATGATTAATTAATAGTTTTCTTTCTCTTCTTTTGAGACAATTATCTATAATCTCATATAGTATAGTGCTAACAGCATTTCCATCAAGAAGGAGACTAAGAAAAGAGGACATAGTACATAAAAAAATTAATATAATCATCAAAGATCTTCCTCTTTATCATCAGGAAGGTTCAAAGAATGTTCAATGATTTCAATGATTTCTCATAAGCAATCAATGAAAAAAAAAAAATTACTATTTATAAAAAATTTCATTAACGAATTGAACGAATTATTTCCTATATTTTTCAAATTTATGGCATAAAAGCCTTCTTATGTGTGTTAAAGGAACAGTAGAGCGAGTTTCTGAGATTGAAATTGGTCTATTGTTTTTTTTTTTTTTTTTTTTTTTTTTTTTTTTTTTTTTTTTTTTTAAGACAGGGAAGAGAATACACTTCCATAACTTTATTAATTATAACTTTATTAATTTTATTATAAAAAAATACATGTAGGTGAAAAGTACATTTGAAATTAAAAACAAAAAAATTTAAAAAATAAAAAAATAAAAAAAGCTCAAAAATACTATGTATTTCGGCAAGTTGTACTATGCGGGAATTTTTCTCTTCCTAACAAATAAAAAAGAAATAAAATCTAGATGTAACATCTTTAAAATAGATAGTGTGGTGTCCACTAAACTCTCCCCGGATTTATCATTTATTGAACTACTAGGGAGAGATTCACCCTTCGTAGAAATAGATGATGATCCTGTATTATCATTATGCCTTTTCAGTACGACGTCGATGCTCTTGGTTAAGTTTGGTATTTTACAATACCTATCAAATAATAGCTCAAACGAACTACTTATGATATAGGTATATTGGTCTATTGAAATATTTTTTTTCCAGCAATTTAATGAGATAAAAACTCAAAGAAATGGAGCTCTTAATCAAAAATAGTAATAAAAAGAAAAAAGAACTATCCATTCCCATAAATAAGTAAAAATAAAATAAAATTAAATGAAATAAAAAAAAAAAAAATAAAATAATATTAAAAAAAAAAAATTATTTCTATTTTTATTTTTATATATTTATATTTGTTTTATTTAATTATATTATATTATATTATATATTATATATTATATATTATATATTATATATTATATTATGTTATATTATGTTACGTTTTATTGTATTTTTTATTTCTATTATTTTTATTGTTATTTTTTTATTTTATAAAAAAAAGATGTCAAAGGAAGGCTTTTTCTTTTTTGAAATATATATATATATAGTCATTTTAAAATTTACTTATTTCGTTTTAAAGAAATAAGTAATATTTATTATTATTATTATTATTATTATTTATATATGTATTATTATTAATATATAATTTTTATTGAATATATTAATTTTTTTCTTTTTCTTTTTTTTAATTATTTATTACGTTTTATTAATTATAATTATATAATCAATATTGAATGTATTTTAATCGAAATGATAATATATTATACTGATATATATAACTATAATTTATATATATATATATATATATATATTAATTTTTTTAATTAAATTTATGGTTATTTTTACTATCTTTCACTTTTTTTCTTTCTTTTTCTTATTTTTGTTTTTGTTTATTTTTTTTTTGGTTTTTAAAAAATTTTTAAATAATTCAATCTATTTTAATGACAGAACTATTTAATTTTTAAAAATAATAAATAAAAAAAAATATATATTAATATTAAATTAAAAAGAAAATAATAGTTTAAAAATAACTGAATTAAATACAGTACTTAATCTCTATTATATATTATTATAATAATACTTCAATAAATACTGTGGTAATATATCTATTATTATATGAAATAATATATATATATAAATAAAAATTAAAAAACTTTTAATTATTATTTTTCTCTTATTCTTTTAAATCATAAATATAATTTCAAAGAAAAAAAAAAAAAATAAAAAATTAATTAGTTATTTACATTATAAATATATATACATATCAATTCATCTATATAATTCTTTATATATATATAGAATATAAATTGTATTATTTTTTTTTATTATTATTTTTATTAAAAAATTATTCTGTCATTAATAAAATATTGATTTTTTTAAATTAATTGAAATTATCAAAAATTTTAAAGTATATATACAAAATTTAGAATAGGTGTAATTTTTCCTATTTTCCTATTTTTTTTTTTTTTTTTACTTTCTTAAATAAAAAAAAAAAAAAAAAATAATGATTTGTTAAACAGTTATTTTAATTTAAAAATTATAATAGTTGGTTAAATTGGATTAAAAAAAAAGTTGTTGATAAATTTTAATTTTAAATTTAACCCTTTAATGAAAATGAATGATAGCTTTTTATTATTACACAATTTTTGGTATTTTTTTTTTTTTTTTTTGATTTTGCATTTTTGCTTTTGATTTTGTATGTTTTTGTTTTTGTTTTTTGACTTTTTTTTTTAATTTAGTTTTTTCATTTATAAATATTTTAAATTTATTTAAATATTTCTATTTTATTATTTTTATTATATATATAATTAATAATAATAATTAGTCAACAAGTAGACTTTAATTTTTTTATTTCAATTTCTATTTTTTTTTTTATCAATTATTAAATTTATTATTTTTTTTACCTAGAATTAAAATCAAAATTATTTGAGGTATAATTAAAGTTTCTTGAAATATATCTTTCTCTTTTGTTGTGACCCCCATTATCTTGACTATAATAGGCAACAGAAGAACGATTAGAATTCTGAACTAAGGTATAATTTCTTGATGGTACTAATACATCAGCTATATCACTCTTTTGTAAAGTTACACGGTTATACTGATCACTATCAATAACAGTAGAGTTACGAATAGGACTACCATTTATATCTCTTCTATTAACATTCGCCGGTATAACTGAGGTACTTACTGGTCTTGGAAGAGGTCTTGTATTATTTCTTGCAATATTTCTTATATTAACTATTATTATTAATATTTAAATAAATAAAATATAATAAAAAAAAAAAAAAGAATAATAATATTAAATAAAAATTTTATTAATTCTTATACCCGATAAATAATTTTTAAATATTTTTATTTAAAATAATAACCCTTTTTTAAATTTTATAACATTTAATATTTAATTTCAACTAA
Organism: Neocallimastix lanati (nom. inval.); assembly: GCA_016946835.1. Lineage (NCBI taxonomy): Eukaryota > Fungi > Neocallimastigomycota > Neocallimastigomycetes > Neocallimastigales > Neocallimastigaceae > Neocallimastix > Neocallimastix lanati (nom. inval.). The sequence continues at coordinate 329,557 of JACVTC010000061.1, forward strand.
CTTCTTTTTTTTTTTTTTTTTTTTTTTTTTTTTTTTGTTAATAAGTATAATTATATATATATTTTTACCTGGATCTTCTCTTGGTTCTTGATAAACTACATTATTCTTAATTGGAGGCATCTTATAAGTAGTATCAAGTTCCCTATTATGATAAAAGTTTTCAGAGTAGTTATCTACGCGATCTCTTTCATATTGTTGACGTTCAATAACCCATTCAGGTGAACAAGAGTTCTTAACTCTTCTCTTAGTGTATTTACCTAATTTCCATTGAGTGTAAGCATATGAACCCTTAATCTTTGATTTTATACCCATTTTTCTCTGTAAATATAAATATGTTTATAAATTATATAAAAACATGGATAATATATTATAGAAGATTTGAATTTATATATATATAATATATCTGTTAATATACTTATGTATTCAATAATACTCAATTTATATTATTTTTTTAAATAATCAAGAATTCTATATATTATTATTCTACGAATTAATTTAAATATCATTTTATATTATATATAATTGCTTCAATTCCATTTGAAAATTTAATGTATATTTTTATTTATATTTATTAAAATCATTACTACAATGTGTATTATTAAGTTTTGTATTTTATAATTAAAATTGTAAATAATAACTATTCATTATAATTTATTTATTTATTTATTTGATGAGTTTGTTTTTCTTTTCTATTAATAATACTATTATTCAATTATATAAAAATTAATTCAATTAATATTCAAACCTACATATAACTTTAATTTTAAATTAATTTATAAACTCTAAAAAATATTCTCTTCCTTTTTTATTTTATAATTGTAGAGTTTCAAAAAAAAAAATTTATTTTTTTATTTAAAATTATTATGAGAAAATTTAATCCTTTTATATAAAATTGTTTAATATAAATAAATCAATAAATTAAAAAATAAATAATTATTTTATAATAAAATAAATAAATAATTTATAATAAAATAAATAAATAATTTATAATAAAATAAATATATAAAATATTATAAAATAAATAAATAAAAAAGTTTCATTTATTAAAAGTTTTAATATATTTAATATGTATATAGAATAAATAAATAATAAATAAACTTTTATTATTCTTTATAGTATATGATATATATAATTAATTCAAAATATATTTTATGATATATATATAATTATTTTATTCAAATAATAGTTTAACAATATATTATTATCTTATTCGTATTAATTTTTTATTTTAATTAAAAAAAAATGTAAATAATCTTTTAATATGTTAAATTTACATTTACATTATTCAAAAACCTTATTTTTTATTTTTTTTTTATTTAATCTTATTCTTTTTTCCTCTTTAATATTTTATATATTATATTTTATATATTATATTCAATTGTTATATCATAGCTAGTTAATATATTTTAAAGTGTATTATTAATCTATATAACAATAGATAGGTAGGTTAATAGTTCATATATAACTATAAATTGTAATATATTATTATTTAACTAATTATCTTTTTCATTTCATTTTCTTCTTTCTTTTAATACGTAAAGAATTACATTAAATTTTTATTAATTACATTTACTATTATGTATTTAATTTTTTTTTTTTACTTTCTCCAACGCCCTTTTTTTTTTATATTTAAATAAAATTTCGTTTTAAATTTATTTATTTATTTCACATATATTGTAATTATTTTTTAATATATTACTATATTATTTAATTAAATTTATTAAACCTATTAATATACAATATAACATATAATTATATTGAATACAATAAAATGAAACTGAATATTATATACATAATATATAATATATCAAATAATATTTAATATATAAAAAAATAATATAATTTATATTATACTATATTAAATAAAGTATCAATCATGCCAAAAAATAAGTAAATGAATAAAACTTTTAATTTTTTTAATTAAAATGGTGTTTAATTAAAAGAAAAAATAAATATTATAGTATTAAATATTATATATTAAATAATAAATAATAAATAATAAATAATAAATAATAATATTAAATAATAATATTAAATATTAATATTAAATATAAAATAAAAAAATAAATATAAAAAAAAGAAAGTATAACTAAAATTATAAATTAATAATAAAAATAAAATTATAATTATTTTTTTTAATAATTTTATTAATTAAAAGTAAATGGTATAATAAATAATTATCATGGAATAGAAAAACTTTTTTCATCCATTATTTCTAACTTTTAAATTATTATTATTATTATTATTATTATTATTAGTAGTAGTAGTAGTAGTAGTAGTAATAGTAATTATTTTTTTCAATTGAATGAAAAGATTTTCTGTTTGTCATGGAGAAGAGGTAAGAATGAAATTTTGATTCAGTAGTGAATATATCATTAAACCATACACTTATTAAATAAAAAGAAAAAATCATTTTTAATTTTTATCGTACTATTTAATAATGATAATTTATAACAAATAGATACAAATTTTGAAAAAAAAAAAAATAAATAAAAAAAATAAAGATAAAATGAATATAATGGTTATGATGTTCATAGTAATGAATAAATAAAATAATCATTATCATATAGATTAAAACAGAAAATGAGCAGTCAAAAAAGATTTATTATCATTTGTTATTCTTATTAATAATTTTATAAGAAGTCATTATTTTATTTAATTTTAGTATATTAAATTTTAATTTATATACTTTTATTTTTTATCATTCTAAAATTATATATTTATATATATTATATATATATTATATATATAAATATTTTTTTTTTTATTTTTAAAAAAAGTATAGATTTTTATTAAAAAAAAAAAAAAAAAAAGTAATGTTATCCTTACACATAAATTTTAGTGAATGTAAATTCTCTTTCTTATTAATTTTATTAAGGTTAATAGAAACAACCTTCGTTATTAAAAAATTGACATCAATCCCTTTTAACAATAGATCTGTTGTTGTCAATTGTTCCTCTTCTTCGCTTCACAGGAACAACATTTTCCTTATTATGCCATATAGGTATTTGGTTATTCCTTAGAGCTCTCTTTTTTTTTTTAATCATTATTATTATTATTATTATTATTATTATTATTTATTAATAACAACATTATATTTAGGGAAATAATTTTTATGTAATTATTTTAATAATATATCATTTGTAGTTTGATATTAATTTAATTATTATCTATAATTGAAAGGGTTTATTCAATTTTATAATATTTATTTATTTAGTATATACTTTATTAATTATTAATTATTATTTATTTATTTATTATTTATATATTCATTTATTTAATAGTAACAATTAGTAATTAAAACATTGGTATTGTTCTTCAATATTATAATTATATTAATTTAAAGTTTTAAACTGTTGATATTAAATTTTTTTAGTTTTAATATCAATTTATATTTATTTATTTATATTTATTTATTATATATTTATTGATTGAAAAGGTTCATAAATTAAATTATAAAAAGATTATTATAATATTATTAATTTTATTTACACATTTATATATATATTTATTTATATTTATTTATATTTATATATATTTATGTATTTATTTATATATTTATTTAGATTCTTATTTTATATATTCTTATTTTATATATTTAAATATCCATATATAATAAAAAAAAAAGAAGATAAATTTTAATTAATTAAATTAATTAATTCATTAATTGATAATACTTCTCCTTTCCATGACTGAACCAAACTTTATTTAATAATTTTTTGGGTGTTACAATCAATTTTCAATATAGAATAAAATTTACCATAATATAATTTAACTATATTTTCTATTATATTAACTAAATAAGTGAATATTAAAAAAAAAAAAAAGAAAACATAAAATAAAATAAAAAAAATAAAAAGAAAACTTTATTTTATATATAATTTCCATATACAATAATTAAAAATTTAAAAATTAAATAAAACTAAAAAAAACCTTTTAATTTTTAAATAAGATAAATTAAAATAAAAATAAAATATTGAATTCTCCATATATTCCATATATTATTGAGTATTCTGTAATATATTATTGGATCCCATCAATATAAATGTTAAATAAAAAAGTGGAGATTAATTTGGATGGTAAATTTTATTTTAAATTTATTTACTAAGAAAGTTTCCTAATAACAAAAAAAAAAAAATAAAAAAATTAAAAAAAAAAAAATAAGAAAATAAATAATGAAAATGAATAAATTAATATATAAATAAATGAATAAATATATAATAAATTAAATAAATGCATAGATAGCTTCTTTTATAAATTGTTTTATAGAAGGAAAGACCATAGAGAAGAAAGAGAATTAGAAATAATAAAATAAAATAAAAAAAAAATATATATATATAATGAAATTATAATAATAATAGCTTAAAAGAGGGTAAGAAATATATTTTTTTTCTTAGATTTATAATTTTAATTGATAGTAAAATTAAAGGGCATTCTAATGTCATTAATATAAGGTTATAATAATTGAAAAATTATATATAATAAGAAAAATAATATTATAAAAAGTAACTATATAAAATTAAAAATGAAATTTATATATATTTATATTTATTATTTATTAATATTTATTATTATCATTTATTATACATTATTCTTCTTCTTATTATTATTATCAATTATTATTATTATTTACTTCTACTACTACTATTATTATTATTATTATTACTATCTTTAATTATTATTTATTATTATTACTATAATTAATATTACTATTATTATTATTTATTAATTATTATTATTATATTACTATTTATTTTTTATTTATTATATATAATTATTAAAGAAAAAAAATTTTTTTTTTTCTAATTGATAATAACGATTACTAATTTTTATTTTATTTTACTTTTCTTTTTTTTTTTTTATTTTTACTTTTTCAAATATTTCAGGAGGTAAAAAAAATAACATAAAAATGAATTTTCCAAATTTTATTTTTATTTTTGTTTTTATTTTTGTATTTTTTTTTTTTAATTTTTTTTTAAAAGAAAAAAACTAATATATATACAAAATATATACATTTAACTACATTAAATGATACGAGCCATTTGTTTATTTATAATACATTTATTTGTATAGATAATGTTGATACCATTGTGTGTAAATATCTATTTATAAGCCATATCACATATTTATTGATATATAATATATACAATAAATATAATTTATAATTTGTAGATTAAAATAAATTAAATCACTTAAAAAACATTTCAAATATTGTTTGAAAAAAAAAAAAAAAGAATTAAAAAAAATTAAAACTTTTTGTAAATTAAAAAAAAAAATAAAAAAAATGTTACACTTTATCTATTTTTGTATTTTTTTTTTTTTATTATTGTTAAGAGTCAGGGAATTTATGATTAATAATTACGTCAATTTTATTAATATATTTTTTTAATTATACTATATTAAAATGTTTTTTATATTAATACATTGTGGCTTATATATTTAAAATATATAATAATACGTTTCAACACATTTGAAACATTTATTTTTTATATATTTTACATTCCAATATTTTCCCTTAAACCGAATTACTCTATAATGAATAAATTGATTTACTGGTGAATATGTCTATATAAATTTATCCTGTTTTATAATATTAACTTGATATTATTAAACTATTAGTTATTTCTATTTTAAGTTGAATTTTAATATTACATGAATAAAATAATTTTTATATTATATTAATATCTTTAATTCAATTAAAATATTATTTAAATAATTTCTTAAATAAATAATTACCCTCCAAAATTATGTATTTAATATTATTACACCATTAATATTAAATGTATCTAAAAACATATCTTATAATATATGGTTTATATATACCATTTATATGATGGAAACCTTTCTTTTTAAAGGGTGATACTATATCATCTCAATTTGTGTGAATACCTCTTTATATATTGGGTTTTATATCACGGGTGTGGGGCATTTCGCCAGATTGCATTTCGCCAATTTTTTTGAAAGCATGTGGCGTATTAAAAAAATGTGGCATTTCGCCAAATTGAAAATTATTAAATAAACAAATAAATCAATAAATAAAATTAAATATTATTAATATTGCATAAAAACAATTTTAAAAAAAATATATTTTGAATTAATATTTATTTATTTATTCATTTATTTATATCAATACTCTACTTGTCGAAATGCAACCTGGCGAAATGCAACTTGGGAAAATGCAACATTTTAATACTACGCCACTCGGCGAAATGCAACCTGGCGAAATGCAATTTGGGGAAATGCAACTCTCCCTTATATCACTTTCAATTTTAGTCCGCTTTGAAGATTAGGGCTAATTTTTTTTTTATATATGTATTCACTTTGTAGTTTGAGCAATAACTATTAAATATAAATTTTATTAATTATTCATTGGTGTACTTGATAAAAATCTTGGGATATTAAAATTGATTACATTACGTTTATAATTAATTATATTATTTACGAGGAATTCAAATTTGGTTTTTTTTAAAAAATTTATTCAATGGTCTATCACTGAAATATTTACAATTTTCGCATAGTTTTTTCCTTTTTTTTTTTTGGATTGGACAAATTAAATGTGTAGATTCAAATTTGATGTACCTAATTTTACACATCAGATACTTTTATGTCTTAAATTTATTGTAATTTGTTGATGAGATTTTTTTTTTATTAATTATTCTCTGATTTGATCATGAGAAATCATTGAATATTTATTGAACATTCTTAATGAAGCAAAGAGGAAGATTTTAATGATAATAATAATTTTTACATACTGTGTCCCGTTCTTGGTGGATAGTCAGTATCTGTATATGAAATCTTACAAGATCGGTTAGGCCTTTTATTAATGATATCTTTTAAATCCTCTTTGAGAGAGTCTTCTTTCCCTGATTTTATATTTTGTGGGACTTGCGAAAATTCCTTACTTAATGTTATGGATATTGTGATTAGTGATTTTTACATTATGAACAATTTATATACCATTTAGACCTTCCGTTGTCAAGAGCGTCGACATTGAAACGATAAGGCAAAGAAGAAATTCTAATTCAGATTCTGATGATATATTTTATTCACATGGGGTTATCATTGATAAATGGGAAGAGTTAGAGGTCATTTCTTCCTCGAAACTCATAACATAGTTTTTTAATATTAATGTAAAGAATTTCATATATTTTATTTTCATATATTTTTTTTAATAAATATTATTAAATAAAGTTTATTCTTAGTCTAAAAAAAAAAAAAAAAAAGAAACATTTTATTAATTTCATTTTATTATTGTATTTTTCATTGGCTCCGGTCGAAATGGGAAAACCACCTTCACGAACATGTATGCTACGTCTTGTTTAAGGTGATTATGCTGCCACTCCGAATGTTTCCTTTTTTTTTTTTTAGGAAAGTCGGTAACCACCGATAAACCGAGTCCGCATATGATAGACTTTAATAACTCAAGAGTCACCATATTCGAGGAACATGACGGTCGCTCAATTAATATTACTGGAGGCACAAAGGCCATTACTGGTAATGTTGGCTACATTAAAACCAGATCTTTATACAAGGATCTTTAAACCGTGTATGTGGATCTATTACCGATTATCAATACCAATGATAAATTGATCATTTCAAAATTGAATAACGCATTAATTGATCGTATTTTGGTGATTCCATTTACTCAATGATTTGTCAATAAAATGAATATTTCTATTCTTACTTCCACTCAAAACATCAACAATCCTTCTATAAAGCATGCCAATCCAACATAGCAAGGCCCGAAAATTCAAGCTTATGCCGAGGCTCTTATCCATTTGTTGATTCAGAATTATCAGGAAGATAACAGTACCCTAGAAATTCCTTCAATGGTCATTGAAGCTACCAAGGAAATTTATTATGCGTAATGATCATATAGCCAGATTCCTAGAAAAAAAAATAAAACGGATGAAAACGATATTTATGCTATTTCAATCGATGAGTGCTATTCCCGCTATAAAGCATGGTATAAGCAATACGTGTCTAATCGTTCAATTAATTACAGCTTGGAAGATTTTCGTATGGATTTGGTAAAGTATAGCATTTGTATTAAAAATGTTCCATCATCTGATTCAAATCGTATGGTTGAATCTATCACTATAAAAGTATATAATAATAACTATAATACCGAATATTCATAAACCTATATGTTCTTTAACAAATAATTTTTAATTTTATATAGATTAGTTATAGATTTAATAATTAATAATACTTCCTGATTAATTCATTAATTAAAATAAAACGCAATAATATTTTTTTGTTTCAATTTTGTATAATAAATCATACATTGAATTTATATAGTTATCTACTTATAAATTATGTATTCCTATAATTATGTACTCCTATAATTATGTATATTTATATGTGTAGAGTATTTATGTATATATTATTTATTATGTTTATTAAATAATATAAATGTATAATATTTTATTTTTAATTATAAATACCTTATATTATATATATAATATATTTATATAAATATTAAAATGTAAGATTATATAACATAACAACATTTAATTAAATATTAACATAATTTGAAATAATAAAATATAATTTACACTCTCTACTTTATTATAGCAATAAAAATTTATTTTATATAATTTATTAATTCCTAGTAATATTTTAAGTATACTTTTATAGTAAATGTTTATTTAATGTAAAGTTAACAAGAGTTTATATTTTTTTATATATATTTTATAATTAATATTATATAAAGCTTTGAATAATTATTTTTTTTTTCTTTTTTATTTATATTTTATATTTATTTTATTATGGTAAGACATATTTTTTAAAAACTTTTAGAAATATTCTATATATATATATTTTAGTATAAAGTTTATATAAATAAATAAATATAATTTTAGAATCATTAATTACAATATTTTTTATTTATAAAATATTGTTTTTTTTTTTTTTTTTTAAATTTTTAAAAAATTTATTTAGTTAAAGTAAAGGTTTATTTAATTCAAAATGTAATTATTCAATTTTATAATTTATTATAGTAGTTTTATTTATTCGTAAATTTTAGTATGTAAACCAATAGACTCCAGGTAGGAATTCATGATATTAAAACTATTTGATATTGAAAGAGTGTTTGTTGATATATCACAACAAGTGTCTTTTGTACCTAATGAAAGACATATATTACAATATTTTATTTCCGTAAGGTCAGTGTTATTTTTAAACATATCTTGTAGGATGGCATTAGCCTTATGAGCTATTAAGGCATCTTTTTCCATTTGTCCAATACGTAATCCACCATTTTGTGATTTACCTTCCGTAGGCTGTTTACTTATTGCATTAACATTTCCGAGAATACGATAAAGCATTTTTTCTTCGACTTGATGCTGTAATGCTGTATAATAGCAAACTCCAACAAAAGCATCTCCTATGAATTTACCGGTGATGGAATCCACCATTTTTTTTCCATGATCGGAATACCACTATTAATGTAGTTGGCTTCAAAATTTTTGGTATCATTGCTCTCAATGGATGCATCGAAAAATGTTCCAAAACGTTGAGGATCCATCACCATCCATTTCCCAACAAACATTTCAATTAAATGACCTACTGTTATACGAGAAGAAAAGGCGTGTGGATTAACAATAATATATCAGGAATAATTCCAAACTCAGTGCGTGGGATTAATTGCTCTGACATAATAGATCCAATTATTCTCTTCTGTGCATATCTACTTGCAAATTTATTGCCTTGTTGCAGTTTATACAAATGACGAACTTCAACACAACAATAACAAATATCATTCTCGATAAAGGTGGTACAATGATCCACATAAACCGGTCTTCTAAATATATATTCGATGTCGGTGACTTTATTTTTAGTAAAATTATATATACGGAAAAGTGGTTCATTACTATAAAACGAATTTCTAGCAATCAATGCATTTGGTTGAGATAATCCATTTTCATATTTTGAATTGATATTAATCAAGATTTCATCTTTGATGCTGTAGGAAATATATTGATAACGATATTTTATATTAGTAAACATACCATTCTTAATACTAGTTGCATTGAACATTACACTGTCCTCTTGATTATTTCCAAATGCCATAATAGCGACGACAGCATTCTGTCCATTAAAATTAAATCTATGGTAATTGTTGTTTTTCGTAATCAGGAGGGATTGATATGTCTTAATTTCAATTTTGGACAACTCATTAATACGCTTTCTAAACTCTTCATTATCTAGATTAATCTTTTTCTCAAATTTTGAATAAGTTTCTCTCAGTTCATTATGATTCAGAGGTTCATTATCTTAATCGAAAGTACCACTGGACGATTCTATATTTTTATTATGATGTTCGTATTCTGGTCCTTGGTATTGTTTATTTTCATCATTTCTTTCTTCAACATTTTTACAAAATTTATTGCATAATCCATTATTCTCATTATTGTTACTTGTATCGGTATCTATCTCATTCTTTAAATTTTCATTATCGTCAGCCTCCATATTCTTAAATAATTTCAAAATTATCTCCGAGTTAATATTGATAGCCTCATTTCTACTCTTGGTCTGATTTATAAAAGACATCAAAGATTCAAAATGGAATAATCTTCTTCATAAGAATGGTTTCTGGAGAAGAATCTGGAATCATTATTTCTATATCTTCAGGAATGGAATGTTTTTCTCAATGACATTTTCTATAATAATTTGTTTAATTTCACACAATGAAAATTCCGGCTTTAAATAATGAAGCACATACCATACACTAACGAGATACTCTGCTTTTCGTGCGATTTAATTCCTTTAACACGTAATAACTGGAAAAATAAGGTAAGGAAGAATAAATTCGAATGTCTAAAAGAACGTGTAGGAGCTAATAAAGTAATATCATTAGTAAATAGGTCACCATCACCACCAAAACACTTTTTTTTTTTTTTTTTTTTTTTTTTTATTTTTTTACTTTCAGTAATCACAATCACACTAGATTTCTTACATTTATCAATCAAATATGTCATTGATAAATGTATTACATAAAATTACGAGTTAAGGGACACCCTTGGCGAACTGCCACGATGTATTGGAAATTCTTTTGAAAGTTTAAACTATTAAAATATTTTCGTGAGCTTTCTAAGTAAGGTATAATTTCGTAATGAACTGAAAGAGATTTACCATGAATACCATTATACCAATATTACCAAAATTTGAAAAGTATGTTAATAAATTGGAACTGAATCATAAGCCTTTTTTTTAAGGTCAAGAAAAATCAAAAAAAAAAGTAAATTAATCATTAAATTTTCTTCTTAGGAAAATTTTAACAAATGGAGGCTAGTAAACTAATGCATTTTTCTTTATTTCTAAAACCGTTTTTTTTTTTTTTTTTTTTTTTTTTTTTTTTTTTTTTTTTAAAAAAAAACTAAAAGAATTAAAAAGGAAAAGAGCAAAAAAGAAAAAATATAAAATAATACAGAAGTTATATAAAATATATATATATATATATATTTTTTTTTTTAAATATAAAATAATAAATATATTAATAGATTGGTGGATACAATTTATTTTTGAATGAAATAATTATTAATTCATTAGAAATAGAAATAAATATATAATAATATTTTTTTTTTTTTCAATTTCTTATACAAAAATAAAAGGGCAAAGTGGCACAGTCAGATGCGAGAAAATTAAATCTCATACTCTTAAAGTCATAAATTTGAAACTTTCAATTCGCATTAAATTGAATTATTTTTTAATTTTTAATTTATATATTTTTTAATTTTTTTTTTTTTTTTTTTTTTTTTTTTTTTTTTTTTCTATAATTTTAATAACTTTTTATCAATAATTTTTTATTTTTAATAATAAAAAAAAAAATTAATAATAATTAGTTAAGTGAGAGAGAGAGAGAACAAAAAAAAAAAAAAAATACGAATAATAATAATATTTTTTTTTTTTTTTTTTTTATAAATGTAAATAATTATTCTTAATATATATTTTTTATTGTATTTATTTACTTTATTTTATTTTATTTTTTTTCATTCAATCAGTACTTTTATTTATATTTCTGTTACTTATTTTATTTTATTTTATATTACTTTATTTTATTTTATTTTTTTATATTTTTTTTTTTTTTATTTAAAAAAAAAAAAAAAATAATAATTTACAGTTGATAGAATTACTTATTTTATTATATATTATATGTTTTTCATTAGATTTTTTTTTTTTTATTATTAATTAATCATGCTTTTTGAATAATAAGGAAAAAAAATAATAATAAAAAAATTTGTAAAAAGAATTCTCTATATTCAATAAATTAAAAGTAAAAAAAAAAAAAAAAAAAAAAAAAAAGGCTAATACTATTTATTTATTATATTTTCTTTTTCTTTTTTTTTTTTTTTTTTTTTTTTTTTTTTTTTTTTTTTTTTTTATTAAAAGATAAAATATATGAATACATATATTTAGAAGAATTTAAATATTTATATCCATTTTTTTTTATCTATTCTTTTTGTAATATATATTTTTTCTTTTATTTTCTTTTATTTTTTTTTTTTTGCTAAACCATTGATTAAATTGATTTTCTATATTAATAAATATAATTATATTTGATATTGATATAAACTATTATAATTCTGACATGGCTATCACTATTGTATTTATATCTTTAGTGATTATATATATATATATATATATATATATATTTTTTTTTTTTTTTTGTATATATAAATACATATATATCTAATATAATTTTGTTCTCTTGGCCTGACGATAGATTCTGTGAAGTATGAGAAGGGTTATAACCACTACAGCACAGGTTATAGTACATGCCATAACATTCTCAAAGGTAACCTTTGTTTCTAAACAATATAAATTATCCGAGTTGTCACCCTTAATACTTGCACAATTTCTAGTTATACAATCAGAATCTTTACTACAACGTTCATAGAAGAAAAGTCGACAGCTAAATATATCTGTGGTATGTCCAAATTCATCGGTTCCATTGTTAGAACAGTAATGAATAGGATTATCATTATTAGCAATACATATCTTATTAACACAACTGCCGGAGAGACACTGTTCATTACTTGTACATTCACGAGTAGTACAGGATATTTTACCTATGGATGGACAAGTTTCAAAAATAACAGTTGGATTTTTTTCACAGGGTCTTAAGTATTGAGGTTGAGCATGTTTAATATAGGAATTGGCACAACCATCACTATGATAACAGTTGTTACTATTACAAAATATATTATCAAAAATACATATTCCATTATTTAATTCTCCTTCTTTTTTACCTTCTAATAATTTACATGTTCCATAGTTGTAACAAAGTTTTTTTAAATCAGTTGGAGTTGCATTTTTTGGTATTGTACAAGATACTTTACTATTTTTTTTTATTATTATTATTTTTTTTTATTATTATTATTTTTTTTTTTTCATTTTTTGAAGTTATTTTGATATATGTAAATATTTTTGATGATTTATATATATTATAATTTTTTTTATATGAAATTAAATGTAATATTGTTTTATATATTTTAATATTATTATTATTATTATTATTATTATTTTTTAAAAAAAAAATATATATATATATATATAAACATTTTATTTTTTAAAAATTTATATTTTATTAAATCAGTAATACATTTTACATTGTTATTTATTGAATAAGTACATTAAAAATAAATAATGAATCATATAAAATATAATATAGAATAAATAATGTTATTAATAATTATATTATTTATTATAGAATCAACATTGATATTATTGTATATATATACATTTATTATCATTTTTATTGTAAATTCTTACCTAAGATTTGATTCAATTGTTTTTGAATTTAAGGATAAAATATTAAATTGAGAATTATTATTTTCTTCTTTTACAATATTATTAGTATTCGTTTGGGTATCAGTACTATTTGCTGTTTTATCTATCATTAAATTATCATTATTTACATTATTAATATTTTCATTGACATTATCGGTTATAACATTGGTACTAGAATCTTTATTCGTATTAATATCAGCATTAGAATTGTTATTAGTATTAAAATTAGAATCAGCATTTAAATCTTTTTCGGCACTAGTATTGATATTCGAATCTTTATTGACATTTGTACTAGATTCCGTTGTTTTTTTTAATTCAGGATTTTGACTATCCATTTTTACTTATATATATTTACTTATTTATTTATTTATTTATTTTAAGTTTTTTTTTTTTATCAAATAATTAATTGCTTTTATTATTATTTTTATTATTATATTTTATAAAAAATAAATATCTTTAAATGATTATAAATTATGATAATTTTAAAATTATGGAATTACAATTAAAAAATAGTAATAATATATTTTAATTGTATTTCAAATTTTTTTTTTTTTTTTTTTGTTTTTAACAAATTTTTTTTCTAATATATTTATAAATACTCTATGGAAGAATTTCAATGATATATTATGTATATATTTTTTTTAAACTTTTTTTTTTTTTTTAAAGTAGAAAAAAAATTTTTTTTTTTAAACTTTTTTTTTTAAAGTAGAAAAAAAAAAATTTTTTTTTAATCTTTAATAAAACATATAAAATTAATGATGATAATAGAAATTATTTAAATATCTAATATTATTTATTTATTTATTTATATTTATATATATATTTATTTATATATTTATTTATATATTTATTTATTTAAAAAATTTTTTCTTTTGTGGCTGCTTTTCCATATTTTTTTTTTTATCTTAAGTTTCATAATTTTTAATTTATTTTTAATATTTATTAATTTTAAATTTATATTAAAGAAAAAAACAAAAAAAACTTTAATATGGAATATCTGAATGTTCATTGGCTAATCTCAAAGATGACTTTGTTATAAACAAAAGGAAAATCTATGAAATCTTCATTATTTTTTTTTTTTTATAGAATTAGAGAAAAAACTTTGTTTAATTTATAATAATAATAAAGTTACAAGATTTAAATAAAAAATAAAAAAATAAAACTCATAAAATGAAATATTATATATTATATAATTATAAAAGTACATTAGAAACAATAGTTTTTAACTTTTCTCATTCATCGATGATAATACCACGTCCATTATTGCGTAGTAATAATTTCAATATTAGTGTTATAAATCGAATCTGTATCCGATCTTTCACCAGGAGGTGAAAATTCCATGCCTTATCATTTCGACGTCGACGCTCTTAGCAACGGTAGATTCAACGGAATACCATTTCATCATCAATCTAAAAAGATCGACAAATTAGTGGTATTACATTTGTTAGAAAGTCCGCAATCCCTACAAAATACGGAACAGTCGACGAAGTTGAACTTTGTTTAAAAATACTGTCAACTAAATGTCTTTGTTCCCCATCATTAAGTTTAATTTTTTCATATATTGAACGCCCGCCAAGAAGAGCAAACTCAATATAAAATAATAAACATTATTATCATAATCCTTTTTCTGAATCTAAAGAAACATCCAAGGATTTTTTGTTCAATTATCATTGAAAAGTTCAAAAAGAGATCATCTAGAAAAGGTAAAGATTAATTTCTGTATTTTTCCAATTTTTCAATTTTCCATTTCTTTACAGGCAAAGATCACAAGGAACTCTAGCATGAACTTTATCATCAATTTTATTAGCCGTTTCTATAAATTTTGTTCAATATTTCATTATAACTAAACTCTTCATCATCATCAAGAAGAATGAAGAAGTAATTACTTGAGAATATTTCATTTTTATTTTATTTACATATGCTGGGACCATTCGAATCTTCTAGATAGAGTAGGAGCATGAAAACCTTCTAATTTATTTTTCTTACAGGAAAGAATAAGAGGGAAGTAGTCAGAAATAACATTGAATGAATGTACTACAAACAGATACTTAATTCATGTATTCCTTCATTTTTACAGTTAAATAAAACATGATCAATATAAGACGATCCTACCATTCCGAGCCCATGTGAAATCAAGACCCTTTAAGTTTTTGGAGAACTACTGATGAGATGATTTATGAAGTAAACTTTCTAATTGGGATTTAGACATATTAAAGTCACCTACAAGAATAGAGGGAATATTAGAATGTTTCTTTATCCAATTAGTTATTTCTGAAAAGGCATTTCGTTCTTTCATCCTTATGAGTGATCGTAGGAACATAAATATTAACCAATAGTACATTTAATTCCTCCAAAAAGAAATAATGTTAACAGAAATGATATATTTATATTCAAAGGGATCTGGAGAAAAGGAACATGAACGATGTACTCTTATGCTAAGACCTCTCATATCAGGTATATTTTGGATCAGCTTTTCTTAAAAATTATATTATAGTAACAAAGAAAAGGGTAATTATTTGAAAGTACATTAAGGTATTGGCTATTACCGACTTCTTGAGAGCAAATATAGATAGGTTTAAAAATTTCATTAAAGTATCTAATACCCTCATGTTTTTCCGCATTCCATCCATTCATGTTTCAACTGATACAAAGATTAAAGAACTGAGTAAACGGTAAGTAAATACTATTATATAGAAAATCTTTAACCATTGATTTAATTTCAAAAGAAAAAAAATTTATTGTTAAATTTCCTAACATAACTGAAAGTTCGAATTTTGTTGGTTTTGATCCAATTAATTTTATAGATAGGAAGGCACTGAGTAAGAATAAATATAATATTTTAGATAATAAGTGGGTTTATCATAGTTTATCCTTAAAATGAAGTAATTTTCCATATTACGTATGTGTTTTTTTTCGTAATTTCATGAATTATTTCATTACAATTGGAAATACGCTTACTAAGAAATTCCCAAAGTTTACTAACAGACCATGATTGAAGATCATGAATAAAGATAAGAATGAAATTTTTATTCTGAATATCGTATCTTCGAAGGCCTCGTCTCAAAACAGGTATAGTTGCTGAATTTGAAGAAGTATTATCCATTACAAGAAAGCCTAAAAAATAAAATAAAGGAAGTAAAAAAAATAATAATAATAATAATAATAAAAATAGATAATTTTTTTTTACTTTTTCTTTTTTTTTTTTTAATATATAAAATAAAATAAAAATAATAAAAGAAAATAAAAGAGAAAATAAACTCCCTTTAAATAGTATTAAAATAATTTGTTAGTGTTGAATATATGAAAGCTTGAAATATATCGTTATTCTTTTTGATTTTGTAATTGTTTGATTTGGTAAATAATTGAGGCCTGTAATTTAATAATATATATAATTTTTCAATAGGGTTAAAAAGTTATAAATTCTTTGTACAATAACTAAAAGATATAAAAATAAAATAAAATACTTGTATACTTGTATATTCTGTTAAAATAAATAATCTATTCTTTTTATCTTTTGAATAATTGTTTTTCTTTTCAATTAATAAAGCTCTTTAAAACGTAAAATATTTTCTGTTGAATAATCATATAATAGCTAAAATATAGATTTAAAGGAAAAAAAAGTTAGTAGTGAAAGACTATAAAAAGATTCCCATCCATTAAATAATGTCTTAAAACACAAGCTTTGGAGTGAATCATTCAATCTCTAACATTTCCATTTTACAATAGCTACATGAGAGTATAAATAAATAGTACTATAGAAAAATACATATACAAAATAATAGTAAAAAAAATACAATAGATTCATTACAATGATAATATTATTAATAATACAACTCCAATGTTACTACATATCCAGTTTTAAAACAATGTAAAACATCAAGTTCACTTTCTATAGTCTTCCAGTATTCCAATTTTCTCTCTTCGTACTAGAAGCCACTTTTGAAAGGATAACCATCAATTATCATCAGAATCAGAGAAAGCTGTAGTTAGTACACCTGATATAGACTATTCCTTTTCCATCAACCCTCCATTGACCTGGAAAAACAGTCCACATCATAGGGTTTATAAATTTGAAGTTATGGTAATTTCGTACCTTTAATTCCTTGGAATTTACCAACATCAGACCAATATGATTCAATAACATCTTTGAATTTAGTGATACTCACCAACCAGAAATAATTAGAATTTATCGTAATGTTCTTGCTAGAGAAGGTATTGAAGGACAAAAGACTGGTGATATCAAGACTAATCAATATATTATTTTTCTATTTACTCTAAGAGCCATTGGTATATCAAGATGTTACTGAAGAATTTCGTTCCATGGATTTTCAAACTGCAATTTCTACTTTATTTGAAGATCACCAGAAATGATTTGATTCTTAAACAAAAAACTATGGACCTGGAAAATAATCCGGAATAAGTGGATATGGAGGTGAGGTTCATTGCATAATTAATAAAGGAATAAATAAATAAAGATTAAAGTTCACAGTAATTGCTGGCTTTATAATAAAAAAAATATTTAAGAAATCCTTTTATGGAACAAAGTGCTTTTCTTAATCAAATACATTATAATAATTTAAAAAAAAAAAAAAAAAAAACTAAAGATATTTATTTATGAATTTTTTAATTTTTATTTTATTTATTTACTTTTTATATTACGAATTTATTTATATAATTTCAAATTATTCTCTTTTAAAATAATGAATTATAAAAATTATATTGATTTTCTTTATTTTTAATTTTATGAATGATTATAATAATTATATTTAATATTTATGTATTTAATATATAATATATATTTATATTTCATAATTTATAAATTCTTTCAAATTATTTATAATAATATATGTAGTTATATATAAAAATTTAATATTTATAAATAAAAATATAACCCTAGTTTAATAATATTAATTTTGATTTCTTACAATATAAATATAGATTAAAACTTTCTAATATTTATATATTAAGATTGCTTAAAGTAATTCTTTTCTTTCATTTTGAATTTATGTTTTTTTTTTTAAAAAAAAAAAAAAAAAAAGCATTTTTATTTTTTAATTTTGATTTTCGTTTAAAAAAATTTTTAAACATTTGACCTTTTTTCATTTGCTTTTTTTTTGTGTATTGACTAATATTAATTTACTTACAACTACCAAATTCAGATTGGCAACCACGGCTACTCTTACAGTAGTCATCAGACTTTCCACAGTAACCATATTTACTGCAACAGTATCCCTTTTTACAAATGGCAACACCTTTTCCACATTTATCAGTAGAATTGGTTGGTAAACTACTGTTCTTCTTAGTAGTCTTGGTAGTCTTGGTCTTAGTAGTTTTGGTCTTGGTAGTTTTGGTAGTTTTGGTAGTCTTAGTAGTCTTAGTAGTCTTCTTGGTACTCTTCTTAGTGGTCTTAGTAGTCTTAGTAGAAGACTTCTTAGTGGTATAAGAAGTCTTGCAAAGAGATCTAAGTTCCTTTGGAAGCTTTTGACAGAAGTTAACTTCACTTGATGAATCATCAATTTTTAATTCCTTAAGATGCTTAAGGCTCTTTAAAGAAGATAAATCAGTGGTATCAATTACACGAACATCAATTTCTAATTTTTCAAGTTTAGTGAATCCTGCAATAATCTTAATATCGTCCTTATTTAAAGAAGTATTTCCAGATACAGTTAAAGACTTTAAGGAATCATTATTCTTGAAAAGAATGATGTCATGTCTACTGTTAGCGATTAATTTTCTTAAGTTTTTAAGATTCTTTAAAGAAGATGCCTTTAAATCAGGAGAATAGTAGTCACAATCGACAAATTCAATAGTTTCAAGACCAGTTAAAGTGGCTAAAGCATCAACTCCATTTTGCTTTAAGGAAATTCTATGTAATTCAATTTTCTTAACTTTAGTTGATCCCTTAATAGATACTAAGTCATCATTACTATTAACAGTGACTGAAGTAGCAGTGACCTTGGATTTAGTGGTTTTAGTGGTTTTAGTCTTAGTGGTAGTCTTCTTTGTAGAAGTCTTTTTAGTAGAAGTCTTTTTAGTAGAAGTCTTTTTAGTGGAAGTCTTTTTTGTGGAAGTAGAGTCCTTTGGATAACAACTATTATATTTAAATAAACAATTATTATTAAATAAATAAATTAATGATACATTAATAGAATATTTAATAATCAATTCAATAAGTTAAAATGAATTATTGATATAAATCATTACTTACATAGATTTAATTTCCTTTGGAACTTTGCTACATAAATTATCTTTACTATTATTATCAACGAGTTTGCTAAAATTTTAAAGAAATAAAATTATTAAAAATATCAATATATCGTAGTAATATACATGCTATTCATAATTTTAAATTTTTATAAATAAATAGAAAATAAATTTTTTTTTTTATTTTTTTTTAATTACAATTCTTTAAGATGCTTAAGATTCTTTAAGGAAGATAAATCTTTAGCACTAACATTACGAACGTCAATTTTTCTAATTTATTTATTTAAATTTTTAAAAAAATGTATATATATATTAATATATTTAAATAAATTTTTTAATAATTTTTTAATATGAAAAATATATTCCAATAAAATAATTCATTTAATTCATTAATTAAATTATCAATTTAATTACAATTTTTCAAGTTCAGTGAATTTAGAAATAATTTTAATATCTTCTTGGTCAACGGATGTGTTTCCTTGTATTTCTCTTTTAGATTATAATTATTATATTTAATTATATAAAAAAATTTTAATAAAAATAATTATAATGATATTTATATTTGAATATTTAATTTATATTTTAATGAATTAAATATAAATTATAATTTTTTTTTTTAAATAATTTTTCATATCATAGAAGTTTGAATTTACTTACAAAGTCTTTAAGTTCTTAGCATATTTAAAAGCAGGTAATTCACTTCTAACAGATCTTTATATATTATTAAATTTTAATTATAAAAAATAGTTAGTTATTTTATAAAAATAAATATTGTAAAAAAAAAAATAATAATAAAATTATATTTAAAAATTATTATTTTTCAATTAACTCAGTATTCAAAAAAAAAAAAAAAAAAAAAAAAAAAAAAAAAAAAAAAAATTATTCATGAATTTTTAAAAAAAAATAATAATAATAATAATAATAATAATAATATTAATAATAATAATAATTACAAATATGTTAATTTAGAAAAGTCCTTGAAGTAAGATGAGTCTAATGTATCAACATATTCACATCCATCAAATTCGCTTTTATTAAGAATATGAAAGATAAAAATATATAATAAAAAGAAATTTATAGGGTTAATGAAAATACTTTTATAAAATTATATTTAATAATTAATAATATTAAATTAATAATAATTACATTTTTTGGGCTTTAGTGAATTTAGAAATGACTTTAACATCATCCTTATTGATAACAACATGAGTTAATTTACTAGTGAATTATTTGAATTATATATATTTTGTTTAAAAAAAATTATAAAGTTTTAGTGTTTATAAATTTTAATAGAGTTTAATTTAATATAAATGTAGATAATTAAATTTTCATTGTTAATAAATAAAATGATATATAATATTAATTAATAGTATAATTCAATTATTACAATTCAGTGACTTTTCCGTTGCTGTCACATTTGTAATTAATGCTACCAGTATCTAAGCTTTTACTGTATTTCTTAGCATCATCACATTGTGATGCTAAAGCACCAAGAGTAAGAAAAGAATATACTAAAGTTCTAATAAATTTCATTTTTTACTTTTTATATTTGTATTATTAAAAAATTGATATTTTTTTTTTTTTTTTTGGTAGATAAATGAAATACTGAAAGATAGATCTATTTATATTCGCGAAAAATAAAATAAAATTTAAAAATTAAAATTTAGAATATTCTAATTAATATATAATTTAACAGTAATAAATGAAAAATGAATAAAAATCTTAAATTAATTTTTATGTTTTTGTAATATTTTACTATATTTTTTGATTTATTATCAATTTTTATGAAATAATAGAATATTAGAATATTCTAAAATTTTAGTGAATTATTTAAGATGATATTGTAAAAATAAGAATCTCTTTATTATGAAAAAATAAAAGAATGTTCTATTAATATAAAATTATACATTTTTGTAATATTTATAATTGACGTAATATTGTGTCTTGTTATTTTTACTGGTAATATATCTTAAAACAGATTTATTAAAATATATAACATTAAATTAATAAAAATTATATGATATGCAACTACTATTGTTAAGGATTTATTTATTAAAGTATTACTTACATATTTATTTAATTTTAATATTATGATTACATATATTCAAGAAAAAAATATTAATACTTGAATATACATCTAAAACTATCTAACAACTTTCTTAGAAACTTCTCTTAATTCGGAGAAAATGTTTTATTTTTATGTCATTTAGTTATAATTAACCATTTAATTAGTTGTTCTTGTAATTAAATTCAACTATTAAATGAATTTTAATGTTTAAGTATTATAAATATTAATAATTATTATTTAAAGAAATATTTAACTATATATAAAGTAATAAGAATAGAATATAATTAAAACATTTATTTATGTTATAAAATTTATTATTAATTATAAGTATAATTAATATATAGAAATCAAGCCACATATTAAAATTATTTATTATAAAATCATTAGATTTAAATTTGATTTATGGCATTAATTTATATTTGAATAATAAAAACAATTTTATATTAATTAAGGGTTGAATATATTATTTAAAGAAATATTTAATAACTATATATATAAAGTAATAAGAATAGAATATAATTAAAACATTTATTTATGTTATAAAATTTATTATTAATTGTAAGTATAATTAATATATAGAAATCAAGCCACATATTAAAATTATTTATTATAAAATCATTAGATTTAAATTTGATTTATGGCATTAATTTATATTTGAATAATAAAAACAATTTTATATTAATTAAGGTTTGAATATTTCATTTTATAATTAAACTCAACTCTCAATCGTTTTAAACACAAAAATGTTAATATAAATTCATTATATGTTTTGTAATGTTTTTTTTTTTTTTATTTTTTTTAAAAAAAAGCAATGATTTTTTTTAAAATATAAAATGTTTCTTATTTATTTTCTCAAACATATTAATTAAACATATTTTATTTAATACTATCGGATACATTGATTATAATAATTTTACAAAAGTATCTATTTTTATCTTATAATATATATAAATTTTTTTAAAAAAAATTAATAATTAAAAAAGAAAAGCATTATTTGTCCAAATTGAACATAATAATTTTTTTTTTTTTTTAAATAATAAAGTGAAATAAAAATAATATTCAAAATAGAGTGTATAAATAAATTCAGAAAAAAGTCCATAGGCAAAGAATCTCACTTCCAGATTATGAGATTTATATTTAAAGGAATTCTTATCCAGGATTAGGTTTTGAATTGACAATCGGGGATCATGCATTTCGCAATGTGGAGTTTATATTTTTTTATTTCTATTTAAAAATATATAAATTAATATTGGTATATTTTTATCATTCATATCTGCTTTATGTTCATTTAAACATTTGATTAAATTTTCATTTTCATTTTTACATCTTTTTTGTAAATAGGTTCTATTTGATTGGTTTTTAACATCTTTTGAAATGGATGGGGATTTGATTTTGGAGATTTCGGAGGTTTTGGTGGTTTTGGAGGAAATAATCAAGCTCCACCAGCTCCACCAGCTAATCCAGCTCCAGCTAATCCAGCTCCAGCCGGTGGAAACCCATGGGGTGGTAACGGTAATCCATGGGGTCCTCCACCAGCCGGTAACAACAATCCATGGGGAGGATGGAATCCAGCTCCAGCTCCAGCCGGTGGAAATCCATGGGGTGGTAATATGTGGGCTCCACCAGCCGGTAATGCTGCT
Source organism: Neocallimastix lanati (nom. inval.) (assembly GCA_016946835.1). Taxonomy (NCBI): domain Eukaryota; kingdom Fungi; phylum Neocallimastigomycota; class Neocallimastigomycetes; order Neocallimastigales; family Neocallimastigaceae; genus Neocallimastix; species Neocallimastix lanati (nom. inval.). The sequence goes on from JACVTC010000061.1 coordinate 353,263, forward strand.
CCAGCTCCATGGGCTCCAAGTTCTAATGCTGTTGCTGATTCCGCTGCTAAACCACTTGCTGCTAAACCAGCTTCTGACAAGGCTCAATGTGCAGGTATGTGGGCTCAATGTGGTGGTAATGGTTTCAATGGTCCAAAATGTTGTCAACAAGGATCCTGTGTTGTTGTTAATGATTGGTTCTCTATTTGCAAATAGATTTAATGAAAATAGATTAAAAATTAATATTTATTATTTTAAAAAAATTTTTTTTTTTTAAAAATTATTTTATTTTAGAAAAAAAAAAAATCAAAGATTATAAAATAATATTATTAAAAGAAAATTGTAAAGTTTCTAGTAATACCTATCGTGTAATAATAATACTTATAATTATATTTTTTTAATTCTAATAATTATTTTTTATTGTTTTAAATTATAAATTATTAAGTTTAATATCAAACTAAATAATTACTAATTAATTATTTTTTTTTTTTTTAAAAAATAAGTAAATAAAATTATTAATCAAATTTTATAAATACATAAAAAAAAAAAAATTATATAATAATGTGTAAATCTCTACTTTTGATATATATATTTTTATTTTCGTATTTATTAAATTTTTTATTATTTAATAATAAATTTAAATTTGGATTAAAGATTACTAATTATAGTTTTTCCATATTTCTTTTTTTTTTTTTTTTTTTTTTTTTTTGAATTGAATTGAACTTATTCATTGTGGAATTTTTGATTTGATGTTAGTATGGACTGTTTTTTTCAGGACCATTGAAGGTTGAAGGAAAATGGACTCGTCTATATCAGGTGTGTACTGAAGAGATACAGACAATATTGATTTAAATTATACAAAGGAATGGGAATGTTTTTTTTTTTTGTTTAATAACCCTAAAACATTTCTGGTGATTATTCCTAAAAATGCCATTCTTAGTGAGATCTGCAGATCTTTTTATAGAAATTATGCCTTAGGACTAGTACTTGACAAGGATTGCTATTCCGAAAGTATAAGCACAGACTATCTAGGATCATCAACCTCAACGCTGAAAATGCAGTAAAATAGGCTTGTAGGTCCAATTCCTGAAATGGAAAAATGGTTAAATAGTCATAATAAGGAAAATTCGCCTGCTGCTCTTTTTGGTGATTTTAATATGTCCTTCGAAAAACTTAAGAAGTATATTATCAAAAATTTCCCTGACTGGACTGTTGCTAATCTTACTGGTCGTAGTATTACTTATTCTAAAAGTTCCCAAATCTTCATGCATCGACCACATTATCTATAATAAAGCTATGATACCTTATGTACATTTATCTTCTGCTTACTCATTTGCAAATGACATTTCTGATCATTATCCTATCTTCTTATCTTGCAATAAGAATCTTTCAGATGATTTTAATAAACCTAAGAAAACTTTTAAATGGTCTAAACATATTTGTAATACTCAGAATATAAATACACTGTCTCATAGTTATTTTTATGTTTTAGCAAGTAACCTTGAATCTATATTTGATGAAACATCAACAGATGATATTATTAAAGAAATTTATTAATACTTCAATCAGTGTTGGTAAAGAATTTAAAGCTTTTTATTCCCTCCAAATTTAAAGGCCCAACTTTCCACTGCGAAGAGTATGTAAAGAAAATTTCAATTGCCAAATATTTACCATATGAAAATATTAAATCTTTCTTAGATTGCCCTTCGATGGATGCTTATTTAGATCAATTTACTCAGTATCATAAATTATGCAATGCTTAATGAAAAAACTTAAAAAGCACCTTACGTTTTAATCGTTATAAAGTAAATATTGTCAAAATTAGTAACTATTTTATAAACAAAGACTATAGTCGTGGTTTGGTGTGGTCTCAAGAAGATCTCTAAACCTGAATACTCAACTTCTACTCTTCATCTTGTTAAGTCTAAATCTGGTCAAGATCTATTTGATCCCAATGATCAAACTTAAACATTGGGCTGAACATTACAAGGACTTAACGTCTGATTCTACTGGTCATAACTTAAAACCAAGACTATTGGGCAAATGTTTTCCGCAATAATCTTCGTAATCCAAATATCTGGAATATAAATGATCATATTTCTCTCTCTGATATAAGAAATATAGTATAGTACTTTCTTATCTTTCTTCATTTTACAGCGTTGACTTTCCTTGGTCAGTTTGTGCTTATACCGTCAGAATAGTAATCCTTGTCGAGTACTAACTTTAGGCATAATTTCTATAAAGAGGGCCACAGATCGTATCAAGAATGACGATTTAGAATAATCACCAGAAATGATTTGGTTATTAAACAAAACATCCCATTCTTTTTTATAATCAAAATCAATAATGTCTGTATCTCTTTCACCAAGAAGGAAATTATATAAATGGTACCATGTCATATTTATATTTACACACTCGTTATTCAAATTATTACTTACAAATTTTCACCAATTGACCTAATCACTATATTATTGTTATAATATAAATATGAAAATTTATATATTTTTAATGATTTTTAAATCAAAATATTACTATCTTCAAAATTTCATTTTGATAATCATATATATATAAATATATATTGTATTAATAAAACAATTATTATATAATAAATAATATTTATATATGTTAAACGCATATTTATAATCATATATCATAAAAAAAATTTTTTTTTAACATTAATTATTATTTTATTTTAATTCATTATGGTTTCTAAACAAAACCTTTTAAAATATTCCAACAATACAGAAAAGTAAGTTATTCTGTAGTTGAGGACGTTTAAAAAATTATTACCAATATTGTATGATGACATATGTAGATACTATTTCTATTCTATTACATACTAGAAAATAAAAAGAAATCAAATAATCAAAATATTTAAAGTTAAGTATTCAATTTGAAAATTCAGCAATCCTTATAGAAAGAAAACTTATGGATTATTAGTAATTAAAATGATTCTTGATTAAAATTCAAATAATTTCAATAAAATTTAAAAATAAATTGAAATTTAATATTAAAAAATATTTAAAAAAAAAAAAATTTTTTTAATTTTATAAATTACTGACTAAAAGTATAAATAAATTATAATATATTTATTATTATAATTTGGAGAAATTTTAATTATAATAAAAATATTTTTTTTTTAAAATAATTTATTAAGAATATAAAACATTAAAAAGTTTTTTTTTTTTTTTTTTTTTTTTTTTTTTTTTTTTTTTTTTTTCAAAAATTTCTTTATTTATTTTTTTTTTAGATCTATTTTTTATTATTATAATTTTGAATTAATTTAAAAAAAAATAAAAAATAAAAAATAAAAAATGGAAAAATAATAAAAAATAATTTTATACATAAATTTATAAGTAGAAATTAACAATTTTTCTTTCTTTCTTTTTTTTTTTTTTTTATGTAATTCCTTAAATAAAAAAAAATAGAAAAAAAAATTTTTTTTATTCTAGGCAATTTAACAGAAATTGTAAAGATATTTTAAGAGTAAATTCAATTTTTACTTTTTTTTATATTATTATAAATTACTGACTAAAAAGTAAAAATAAATTATAATATATTTATTATTATAATTTGGAGAAATTTTAATTATAAAAAAATTATTTTTTTTTTTAAAATAATTTATGAAGAATATCCTATTTAAATTGATAATTATTTTGAAAGACGATCATTCATCGATCATACAAATAATTACCAGTTCTTAAATTATAAATTATTAAGTTACTATTTAAAAATTATTAAAAATAGCAACTTTTATCAGAGCTCACCTTTCTGATATTTAAGCTTTTATATAACTTAGATATTATGGTGATGGAACAAGACACCTACTTCAAATGATACACTTTGCATTAGGTATCTTGAAAGGTCATGCTAATAGTTGGTGATGATGTTTTCACAATTTGCCCTGAATGAAGAGAGATCTTTCTTATTAGTTTCATATGCGTTTATAAAACGGAGTGATATGATGTAGCAATCATGACTGATTAATTATCATTTTATATATGACCACAAAGAAGAAACAATCCTCATCAATGACTAGTCAATTTTGGAAGCATTTCACCAAGATCATATCAATGACATTCAATGACATTGTGTTGGATTTAATTCACTACATCATGCCCAGTACATCCAAAGTCAATTCCTTGATGGTGATACAGAAAGGCGAAGAAATCGATGACATGACAATGCGTGATTTGCTATATTATGAATTTATCGAATGATATGTGGTACATAAAAGGTATGTATAGTTGATCAATGATTCAGTATATTTGAAGAGGTTGGAGAATCCTGCATCGGTAACAATGATTTAGATAAAATATTTGTTTTATTAACTTAAATCTATATGTCAAATTATTATTAATATTAAATAAAAAACAATAAAAATTTTTTAATTTATTTATAATATTTTATTATTATATAATGGACTTTATTTTACTTATTTATATTTTATTTACTTATTTATATTTTATTTACTTATTTACATTTTATTTACTTATTTATATTTTATTTACTTATTTACATTTTATTTACTTATTTAAAATTTATATAATATATTCATATTACAGATATATATTTTTTTCTTTTTTCATTTTCAAATGTAGAAGTTTTATTCAGCTTTTTATTCAGTTTAAATTCAATTTTTTATTTTGGTTTTGAATTGAACCGAAAAAAAAAAAAAATAATGAAGATTTCATAGATTTTCCTTTTGTTTATAACAAACTTTTTATATGTTAAAGATAAATTAGTTATGATATGATTTTAATGATAACAATATTAAATAATATTTAAATAATTAATAATATTAAAAAAAAAAAAAAAAAAAAAAAAAAAAAAAAAAAAAAAGAGTACTAAATAATTATACAATATTAATTTTACCATATATATAAAAATTTTTTATAAATTTATAATTTTAAAGTTCAACCTTTATTATTATTATTATTATTATTATTATTATTATTATTATTATTATTATTATTATTATTACTATTTTTAAAATTAGAAATAAAAAAAGTTTTTTATTTTAAGAAAAAAAAAAAAATAATCAAATTGGAATTAACCTATATAATAATAACAACCATGAAAATTTTCATTTATTTTCGTATATCTAACTATAAACAAATATATTTATTTATTGAACAAAAAAAAAAAAAAAAAAAAGGTTACTTTTACATAGTCTAAATAATATCTTTTTAAATGAAAAAAAAAAAAAAAAAAAAAAAAAACTAATATATATAATAAATAAATTATTATAAATACTTGATAGTTTTCTTTTATTATATAATTATATATAAATTAGAATAGACTAATTTTTTTAATTAAAAGAGTTAACAGGATAAATCAATTCTCTAATTTTTTTTTTTTTTTCAAAAATTTTTTTTTCGCAAAATATGATTTATCCATATAAAATTCTTTATAAAAAAAAAAAAAAATAAAAGAATAATTATAACATCCGAAAAAAACATATACCTAAGACCACTGTACTAATTTTATTTTATATATGTACTGATAAAATGATTAATCCAATAATTTAAAATTTTTTTTTTTTTTAAAATAACAATATAAATAAATAAATAAATAAATATATATTACTAAAAAATAATGAAAAAAAAAATAAAATTTAATTTTATGATATACTGAATACAATAAAAAATTAATATTATACTATATTATATGATATTAGATTATCGAACTTTACTTTTATACTTTTATGAATAACTAATAAATGGAAAAAAAAATATATATATATATATATATTCTTTTAACTAAGAAGCATTAAGTATGTTTTATTTTATTTTTTTTCTTTATGAAAAATATATATAATATTTGAATTTTATTTTTTTTTTTTTTCCTTTTTCTTTTTTTTTTAAAAGAAGTCTTCTTTCTATGGAAGTGAAGAATTTCATCATTTTTAATTTCATGTAAGGAAAGAAATCTAGTAATGAAACTTATAACTTATTCAAAGTGACAACATCCCAATACAAAAAAAAATTATATGAAGAAAAATAACTTAGAATTTTAAAAATATTTAGAAAAACAATATTTTGAATATCATAAAAAGTATTGTTTTTCTTGTCATTTTAGAATCTCTCCTCAAATAAGGTATATTACATGGTCAATCATTTCACTGAAAAAAAAAAAAAAAAAAAAAAAAAAAAAGGATAATTGTTGAACATAATTTGATTTAACAAAATCTCTGAATTATACGGTTATTTAAATGGAAAAAATCCCCAGGGATAATTGAAATCCATAAAATGATCACGTTAACATTTATTTAATTCTGTAAGGAAGAATTAAAAGACAGATCTATTTTTTTTCTTTCTTTATGAAGATTATCGTAAAGTGTTATGACGCAATAGAATGTGAGCTAAACAATAATATTCAAAAATAAAAAAAAAAAAAAGAGATATTAATTCGTATAGGGAACACTGTGAAACGAAGTTTTTACTCCAACAATATGGAATTAGATACATTTTCGATGAATTTTTGTAGTCATCCCCAAAAATACTAATCTAAAAATTAAAAAATTATATTATTAATCATTACATTGAAGACAGAAGAGATCTGATGAACTATTTAGAAGAAAAAATGATATTAGAAAAATTCAAAGAATTTCTCATCACCCGTCCCACCATAGATATTAATTACAATGGATGATGAATAGTTCTAGTTAAAAGAATTAATATTTTCTCTCTTTGAAGAGTATCCCAATTTTGAATTTAAACAAATAAATGATAACTATTTTGATATTTTATATTATATTCAATTTAGGGGATCAAAATTTAAATATTATGGTATAAAAACCAATGATTGACTATATCCATTACAATTTTGACAGGGATATCAATAACAAAGTGAACATCATTAAAACAAATAATTTGGAAAGATTAAAGGATTTAAAGAATTATCTTAAGGAAAATGGAATGAATAAAGAAAAAGATAAATAAATAAATGACAATTATAATCTAATAATTGACCATCAATTATAAGGATTTATATTTATCTGATGAAACAACCCATTTCATTCAAACCTTCTTTGATACCGACAATCATGATATTCTAGAAATAATTGAATTGAAAAGATATAAATATAAATACATCAATGAATTCAATGGAGCTTCAAGATTTAATATATTGAAATATTGTCATGATGAGCGTCATTAGGTTTCAACCAACATTAAAAAATTATATTATACCAAAACTATACAGAGGAAAGAACTTGTATCATTAATTTTTATATATAACGAGGAAGTAGAAGAATTAGAAGCAAATATGAATAAACACTCCATTAATTTTAATGAATTACATGAACAATATTTCAATTTAATAGACTCTTGTAAGGATTCCAATAATTATATATCCATACGAATGAAGAATTATATCTCTACTCATTACACTAAAAGAACAGTTTGTCCATGTAAACTCTGTGCTTCAAAAACAATGTCTCTAAATAGGAAAATTCTATCATAGAAAATAAGGTAAAAAAAAAAAAAAAAAAAAAAAGTTAAGTGATGAAAATTTCAATCTATTTAATTTTTGTAAAATGGGAAAACACTACAGACTTATCCACCAAGATAAATTATCCTTTTAATGAAATATTATGATTATACCCCTTCCAGTATTATTGAACTGTTAGAAAAACAGAAGTAAGGGGAAAATGTCATAGAAATATTATGAAGTGAAAACCTTGATTTTAGAACCTTAAATGACCAATTCAACATAAAAAAAAAAAATTACACCTATTCACTTTTTGCAAATAAAGCTATTTCATATGAGATGAAAGACTTTATAGTCATTCATATCGATAAAATGAAGAAGGAAACCTTTGATATCATTGAAAATAATAATATGAGTGATTTGGTTCTATTCACTAAAGAAAAGAACATGAAATCCAAAAATGTAAAGTCTATTCATGATATCTACAATAAAAAGATGATTTCTTTTGAAATTAAGTTAGTTCTTTTCTTACATTATGATGATGCTATAGATGCCATAGGAAAGATCATTGAAATAGTTCAGAAAAAATTACAGAGAAAAACTTCAAACTTACTATAACACCAAATAAATATAAAAATAAACTATTTTTCATTGTTTTAAAAGTTTTTTTTTTTTTTTTTTTTTTTTTTCTTGACAGGTTGAATCTAATCAAGCGATCACCAATTTTTTTTTTTTTGATGAAACATAAATACCTCATTTGATTTTTTTTTTTTAATTTATAAAAAAAATGATATGGGAACTTCCTAAATGAATAAGAAGTCACTATTTCAAAGATATTTCAAAATATTTTTTATTTAAGATAATTTTATACCTATTTATTTCATAGTATTTTTTTTTAAGATGATTTTATTCATATAACAGTATCCGGTTATATATTATGCATTTTTATGGTATTGTATAAAATAACTTTAAATGTCTTTTTTTTTTTTTTTTTTTTTTTTAAATATTATTAATATTATAAATATATATTTACAATAATCGAACTTAACTGAATATATTTTCAATTTTATATAATATTACATGAAATAATTTTATTTTATCGAAGTTATTTAATATTTTTTTCATAATATCTTTACAATATATGTTTATTTATATATTAAGTTATATAATATTATAAAATAAATTGATGAAGTTTTTCATTTATACATGAATATAATTTATATAAATATATGAAATGATAGTTATAATACGAATTATAAAAAAAAAAAAAAAAAATAAAAAATAAAAAAATAAAAATAAAACTATAATTATAAAATTTTCAATTAGTATTAATTTTTATTATAATATAAAGAAAAATCTATTAGAGAAATGAAATAATTATTTAGATATATTAGGTTAAAAATAAAAAAATTTTAGTACATCTGTCTTTTTCATATCATAATAAATTTAACTCAAAATCATTTATAAAATAATGATAATATATTTATTTTTACTGAAAATAAATTATAAATAATTTAATAAAAACCGAAAAAAAAAAAATTTTTAATTAAAATTTCATTATTACCAAAAAAAAAAAAAAAATTAAAATTTTAATTTATTAGATAAAATTGTGATAACAATCAATAATGAACAATGAATTTTGAACAATATATAATAAATAATTAAATAATGAACAATGAATGATGAATAATAAATAATTAAATAATGAACAATGAATGATGAATGATGAATGATGAATAATGAATAATTAAATAATGAATAATGAATGATGAATAATGAATAATGAAAGATGAATGATGAAATATGAATAATGAATGATGAATAATGAATAATTATTATATTTATACATATGTATAATAGTTGATAATATAAACTTTTAATAAAAAATTATATATATATGTATTATTTGTTTTATATTTTATTAATATTAATTTTTCATCTCCAAAAAAAAATACAAAATAAAAATGTTATATATCATTTTAATAATTATTATAAAAAAAAAAAAAAAAAAAAAAAAAAAAAAAAAAAAAAACTGTATTTATAATTATTTATTTAAATGTGGAGAACAAACTTTAAAAAGTTTTTATTACCATTTATAGAATACTTATAGAATAGTAATTAATGTAAATATCTTCATACTCTTTTGTTATCATTCGCATGGTATAAATATTTATTATTTATATATAATAGCCATTGTAATATTATACGATAATAAGAATAAATTGGTTAGAAATATGAAAAGATAACAAAATATCATTATTCATTCTTCTATTTCATCTATATCTTAATCTCTTAATATTTTTTACTATTAAATCATTTGCATGAAACAGACACATCTTGTATAAATGTAAAATAATAAAATTGAAATTAAAATAAAAAAAATGAAAAGTTTATAACATATAAACAAAAAACTGTAAGGCATTAATATGATAAAGTTTCATTAAATTTTTTTAATTTTTTTTTTTTTTATTCAAACATCCTTTGATTTTTAAACTTTTTCATGAGTATTTCTATTTTAATTAATAAATTTTAATTTATTATTATTAAAGAAATTTATTTTAATATTATCTATTTATGGAAATATCTTTAATAATTACTATTAATAAATAAATAAAAAAAATAAAATAAAATAAAAATAATTAATTAAATAAATGACAAAAATAATAACTAAATAAATAAAGTAATAATAATAATATATTAATAAATGAATGAATACATAAATAATAAATAATAAATAATAAATAAATATAGATAACCAAGTAAATATAAATTCTTTAATATATAAATGAATGAATACATAAATAATAAATAATAAATAATAAATAAATATAGATAACCAAGTAAATATAAATTCTTTAATATATAAATGAATGAATACATAAATAATAAATAATAAATAATAAATAAATATAGATAACCAAGTAAATATAAATTCTTTAATATATCATTTTTAAGAATTATTTTTACTAATAAAAATAATTAATTATTATTGAATCATTATATAAAATATAATATATGAAATAGAAATTTATTTTAATTAAAAAAAACAAGTAAATAATAAATGAATATATCTATTATAGAGAATTAATTATTTGTCAATTATAATAAAAAAAACATAAACACATATAATGAGTACCCATCTCCCATTATGACCATAACTGTTAAATGTGATAAACTGGCATACTAGTATAGTATCGTCTATTTTTCAATTATATCAAATAATATTTAATAAATTTATTATAAAAAATATGAAGATTTCAATTATACCAGCATTCATAGCAAAATAAAATTTCTTTTAATAATTTTTTATATTCATTTTATCTTTTTATATATATTCAAATTTTGACTAAAGTATATAAAATATAAAGTTATCTATTGTAAAATATACAAATCAATCATTTCGATATATCAATATTAAATTTGAAAATTTTTTAAAATGAAAATTAATCCAAAATTTTTGATAAATTTATTAAAATTCATTCCCTATTAATGCATTAATATATACAAAAATACTATTGTAATATACATAATTATATAATACTCTACATATTACAATTAAAACAAATGCCTTTTAATATATTTTAGAATTTATTTTACTGGTGAAAAAAACATAAAAATAAAGTTTAATAAAATCAATTTAAAAAAAATTAATTAATTTTAATTAAATTTTAATTTATTTAACACAATTATTTATATTAATTGTATATATATAGCAATAGAATTGGCCATATATTTTGTCATGTTTAACTTTAATTAGTAAATTTTAATGATACGGTCACTTTTAATATTTTCCGTTTTTTTTTTTTTAGTTTGGTTTAAAATATATAATAAAAATTAATAATAAATAATAAATAATGAATAATGAATAATGAATAATAAATAATAAATAATAAATAATAAATAATGAATAATAAATAATAAATAATAAATAATAAATAATAAATAATAAATAATAAATAATAAATAATAAATAATAAATAATAAATAATAAATAATAAATAATAAATAATTGAATAATAAATAATAAATAATTGAATAATAAATAATTAAATAATTAAATAATTAAATAATTAAATAATTAAGTAATTAAATAATTAAGTAATTAAATAATTAAATAATTAAATAATAAATAAATAATAAATAATAAATAATTGAATAATCCTATAGAATTTGAACATCATATAATATTAGTTGTAAATATTAATATTCTAATTTATTAAATCATTTAATAATATAAATTTATTTATACTAAATTAAATGAAATTAAATAAATAGTAATAAATATATTATATTAATACTTTTTAATAAAATGAATTCTGTATATATTAATATATTAGTGAATATAGATTGAGATTAGGCTATTTCTTTTTTTTATCAACTCTACAATTAATATATAATAGATAATAAAAATTTTCTAAATATGGAATTAATTACTTTAATAAAAAATTATAAATGACGACTAATAAAATTGATTTGAAAATAATAAAGTAATAAAAATAAATAAAAAAACTAATTAAATAAATATTAAATATTAAATATTAAATATTAAATATTAAATATTAAATATTAAATATTAAATATTAAATATTAAATATTAAATATTAAATATTAAATATTAAATATTAAATATTAAATATTAAATATTAAATATTAAATATTAAATATTAAATATTAAATATTAAATATTAAATATTAAATATTAAAAGTTATTATTATTAAATAAATTATATACCAACAAATAGAGAATGAATCAATAATAAAAGTATAGTTGATATAATAATATAAATAGATCTATGATTAAAACAGATTATCATGTTATAAAACATTTAATTTTAAGAATTTTTATATATTAAAAATGAAATTATAAAAATTAATAATAAAAAAATAATTAATAAATTTTATATTTAATATTTTAATTTGAATAATTAATCATCATAGTTTAATATTATTAATTTTATAAATAATAAATAATAAATAATAAATAATAAATAATAAATAATAAATAATAAATAATAAATAATAAATAATAAATAATAAATAATAAATAATAAATAATAAATAATAAATAATAAATAATAAATAATAAATAATAAATAATAAATAATAAATAATAAATAATAAATAATAAATAATTAAATAACAAATAATAAATAATAAATAATAAATAATAAATAATAAATAATAAATAATAAATAATTAAATAACAAATATAATAAATAATAAGTAATAAATAAATAATAAATAATAAATAATAAATAATAAATAATAAATAGTAGATAATAAATAGTAGATAATAAAATGGGTAATAAAAAATATTAAATAATAAATAGTAGATAATAAATAGTAGATAATAAAATGGGTAATAAAAAATATTATCATTTATTTAATATTTATTACATATATTATATTATTCGATATTTCTTTAATAAACCTTATTCCATAATGAATATTTTAATAAATTTGACATGTACATTTATCACAAATGTATACATTTAAGTTTACTTTGATAAAACAATAATAAAAAAAATTATATATAAATTTTAAGGATAATAATATAAAGAACATAAAATAATATAATTTAAAATAAAATATAAAAATACAAAAAAAAAAAAAAAATAATAATGATAAATAAAATTTGAAAATAAAAAATAAAAATAGAGAAAAGAAGAATAATATATTAATAATTTAACCAATGTTTAAGATTGAAAAATTCACTTCAACGGCCTAAAGTTTTAAAAAAAAAAAAAATAACTATTAAATATTTAAATATTTAAATATTTATATTGGTATCTTAATGTTGTACTTTTTAATTTAAATGTTAAGATAATAAAAGAAAACAACAAAAAATTTATTTATTTCAATATTTATTTGTTAATAGTTGTACAAAACTGATTATAACAAATTTATAATGATTATAAAAATAAATCTTTTTAAAAGCAAAAACAATAACACAATAAAATAATATGACATTATGAGCAATAGATTGGATGATTAAAATAAAAAAAAAAAAAAAGTTTATATAATATAAAATGCTTATATTTTTCGTTGTTCAAAGTAATCATAGCCTATTATAAATATTTCATTGTTTAATTATTTTGAATATTAATAAATTTTAATAATTATTTAATTTTATTATTATTATCATTTTTATCATTATTTATATGACTTAAAAATATAAAAATTAATATTATATATAGATATAAAATATTAAAAAGTATTTGATATTTTATTAATTAAAAACAGTGTTTTATTACATATCATTTTCATTATTATTTTTATAGATATATTTAGTTATTTAATATATATTATATAAATTTTATTAATAATAAATTATATAAGTATATATATATATATAAAAAAAAGATTATAATAATAATTAAATAATAAATATTATTGATTGTTTTAAGAATTATTATTTTTTAATATTCATTAATAAATTATATATAAACTATATTTATATAATTAATTTATTAATTGATTTTTAATTATCAAATAAGAAAATTTTTTTAAATAAAAAAAAAATTTTTTTTTATAATAATATATAAATAGTTTTTGATTTTTTTTTTTTTACTTTTTTTGTGTTTTTAAAAAAATTGTTCTTAAAATAAAATTTGTTATTTGTTTAATTTCTTATATATAAAAAGAAATTAATTTTCCTTTTTTTATTGTTTGAAGTCAAGAATTATTTTTTTTATATATATCAAAGATTAAAAAAAAAAAAAAAAAGGAAAATTAATAAATATAAAATAAAATATACAAAAACAAATATACTAAACGTTTTGTACCATTAATATAATACAGTTTAAATGATATAAATATATCTATCATATAAAAATATATAATTAATAAAACCATAAATATTTATTATTTTTTTTAATAAAAAAATTTTATTATTAATACTCTAAATTAGTTATTGTTTTTTCATGAAATAACAATATATTGAAGAATTTAAAAAAGAAAAAAAAAAAAAAGAGAGAACAATCTTATTTAAATTTTGCTAATTTTTTTTTCTGTTAATAATTAATTTCGCTATAGTAAACATTTCATTTATATTTAATTCAAAGAAATAAAAACATAAAAAAGAGAAAAGAAAAAAAAAGGTAAAAAAAAAAAAAAAAACAATTAAAAACTTAATAAATATAATAATTATTATATTTCTTTGAAAATGAAAAAAAAAAAAAGTATAAGTATATAAATGAATATATATATAAAATTAAAATAGCAATTAAATAATGATAAAATTAAAAAAGAAAGAAATTAATAATCTATTATTAATAATGAATAAGAAAGTAGTAATGTTAAATCTTATATTTATTATATTAGACAATTTTATCTCAATAATATAGAAAAATATTATAAAACAATAATATATTAAATAATTAATCAATACAATTTATATAAGTATATGTAACATAAGAAAAAAGATTAAAAATAGAGTAACTTAGAGTAATTATTTAAAAGTGAAAGTTTTTTTTTTTTTTTATTAAAAAAAAGTTTAACATCGAAGAAAAAGGAAATAATTATATATGTAATGTTCAAAACAAAAAAAAAAAAAAAAAAAGTATTTTTATTTTTTAGAAATATTTGTTTTCAACACATAATTCAAAAAATTTGTATAAATAAATAATATTTTAAAAAAAATAAATATATAATAATTCATAATAATAAACAACATATATTGTTTTTTTTTCAAATACAAAAAAAATATATATATATATCAATATTGATTACCATAGATTTATTATTACTAATACAAAAATTTATAAATATATGACAATTATCATAAACTAATATTTTTAAAAATTCAAAAAACTAATATTTTTAAAAATTCAAAAAATTAATATTTTTAATAAATTTAATTTCTATATTTATATATAAAAAGATATCAATATAAATACATAATATATATAGTTGAAAATGTTGACAGCTGAAGAGCCAAAATTACCAGTAGAAGAAAATAAAACGGCTGAAGTACCAAAAGTTGAAAATGAAAAAAAGGAATCAATTAATATAGAAAAGGTTAAAGAAGAAATAGAAGAAACGAAACACGAAATTGAAAAATTAGATACACGTAAGGATGAAAGTGATAGTAAAGATGAAGAGGAAGATATTGTAATACCTCCACCACCAGAATTTTCAGTACCTTTATTTACTAAATATATACATGGTCGTCAACGTTCTATCTCTGTTTCTTCTGAAATTTCTATTGATAGTTACGTTTACGAAGAAGGAGCCGGTTCACCAAATATTGATTCTTCTGGTGAATCTATTATAAATGTTGAAGTAGATTCTGTCGTTAATACTGATATTAGTGCTGAAGTTCCAATACATCATACTAATGAAATTCCAGAAGCAATGAAGGAAGAAGAAAAAAATGTTAATGATGTCATAAAAGACGTTACAAGAGATGTTCCAGCTACAATTCCAATTATAACAGGTGTTCCTGATGCTACTAAACCTAAAGAACAAAAGAAGAATTCTCCTTTAACTGTTGAAACAGATGAAGCTCACTTAAATGTTAACAGTCACGTTCCTCCACCACGTAGTTCTGCTTCTCTTTCTGCATCAGTCACTCGTCAAGAAGGTGAATCTTTAAATGAAGATACTTGTAAGAAATCCCTTATTTATATATATATTTTTTTTAAAAAAAAAAAATTAAAAAAAAAAAAAGGAAAGAAATAGAGAAAAAAGAAAAAATAATTATTTTTAATAATTTATGGATGGATTTATATAAATTCTTATAAATTAAGTGAAATAGATTATTTTTTCTATATATATTTTTATATGTATATCATTTCTTTATTTTTTTTTTTATAGTTTTTATTTTTTTTTTTTTTTTTTTAAAAAAATTTTTATTTAAATCAGGGATTTTGATAAAAGTTTATAATTTTATTTTATTTTTAATTTTATTATTTATTTTATTAGAATTTTATATTTTTATTTTATTTTATTTTATTTTATTTTTTATTTATTGATAAAAAAAAATTAATAATTATCTAAATAGTAAACAGCATAAAACAAAAGTAATTAGTAATTACAGTAAAAATTATATATCGTCAGCTTTACATTTCAAACATATACAAATCATAATATCAATATCAATATTATAAAATTTAAATAATTAAAAAATACTCAAATGACAATAATTATTGTACACTAGGAAGTACCAAATATTTTTTAATCGACAATTTTAGTAAAAATAAAAAAAAAAAAATACTAAGAAAGTTTTTAAAGTTTTTTAGATTAATTAAATATATAATACAAAGTTTAATACAATATAGGAAAAATATATATTTAAATATAAAAATAATTTATATATATTGTTATAAAAGAAGAAAGGAATTTTTTTTTTTTTCTTCTTCATAAAATTAGAATAAGAAGACAGTCAATTCCAATAATAATTAAAAAAAAAAAAATAATAAAAAAAAAAAGAAAGCAATTTAACCAATAAACCAATAAATTTATTTATTAAAATATTTAAATTGTCATTGATTATTGGAGTAGATTTAATTAAAATTTAAAATTTATATATAATTAATTAAAAAATTAAAAAAATGCAAACATTTTTTAAAGTGTTACAAGAATTAGTTTTCGAATAGAATTATACAATTCAATAATTTTATACAAATTTAAAAAAAAAAAAAAAAAAAAAAAAAAAAAAAAAATGAAATTTATAAATTTTTATGAAAATTAAATTAATGATAAATATTAAAATTCTTATTCACTTTTTTGATTTTATTTTAATACAAATCAATTAATTATCATTAATATGAATATATATTTTTTTTTTTTAAAAAAAAATAGAATGAAATAGAATATTGAAATAATCAAAATAATTATAATAATCATTTAAAAATGATATTAATATATATTATGCCTTAAAAAATATTTTTTAATATTTTTAGAATGAATCAGAGAATTAACATTAACAATAGATTATCATTTTTATTATTATGAATTATAATTAATATAGAATTATTCATAACTTTTTCTTTTAAAAAAAAAAAAAAAAAAAAAAACTTCAAACTTTTATTTATATAAAATTTATATAGAAAATTAATAATTATTTTATTTATTTTTATTATTATAATTAAAAATAATAATAATAATAATAATAGCTGCAGTAAAGAAAATTCAAGAAGAAAAAGCTGAAGCTACACATAAAATGGAACAACAACCAGAAAAACGTAAAAGAGCAAAGAGTTTTAAGGATTATTTCTTTACTAATACTACATCTTCAAATGACTCTACCGTTAGTGCCTCTTCTAGTACAAGTAGTGAAAAACCTTCAAAAAATAAGTCTTCAAGTTCTTTAATGAGTTATGTTGGTTCCTTCTTAAAGAAGAAAAATTCTTATTTCGATACTGATGAAGAATTCTGGGAAGCTTTCCTTAAGGAATATAAAAAGGATTCTCAATTAGATGTTAATTCTTTAAGTACTGACGGTAGTAACAAATTTGGTGATTTATTAGAACGTGTTCAAAGAGGTGTACCAAATGAACATAGAGGTGAAATTTGGTTAAGTATCTCTGATTCATTAGACGCTCATTTAGATGTTCTCTACTGGCAATTATTAAATGAACATTGTCCATATGAAAGAGCTATTAATCAAGATCTTGGTCGTACTTTCCCAGAAATTCCAATGTTTAAAACCGAAGAAGTTCGTAAACAATTATATAATATTATGAAAGCTTACAGTATTTACGATTCAGAAGTCGGTTATTGTCAAGGTTTAAGTTTTATTGCTGGTCTTTTCTTAATGCAAAATGTAAGTAAATTAATACTAATATTATATATTATATATTTTTTATAATTAATTTAAAATAATTAAAAAATTTATATATAAAAAAAAAAAAAAAAGAAAAAAGAAAAAAAAAAATTTAATACCAATATAATTTATATATATAATACCAATATTATTTATATTAAATATATTTTTATAAAATAAAATATTATTATTATTATTATTTATATTAATATTTTTAAATTTTTTTTTTTTTTTTAATGATAGATGAAAGAAGAACTTGCTTTTACAATCTTTGTTAGATTAATGGAATCTTATAATTTAAGAACTCTTTTCACTCCAAAAATGCCTGGTTTAATGTTATTAATCTATCAATTTAATGCTATTTTCCAAACCTATATTCCAGCTTTATATTTCCATTTCTATAGATATAATTTAAGTCCAATGATGTACGCTTCTCAATGGTTCTTAACTCTTTTCAGTTATAGTTGTAAGTAAAAATAATTATTAATAATTTAAAATAATTAATATATATATATATATTTTCTTTTAATTAATTAATTATTTATTTTATATTAATTTTTTTTTATTGTTTTTATTTTTATTTTTATTTTTATTTTTATTTTTATTTTTATTTTTATTTTTATTTTTATTTTTATTTTTATTTTTATTTTTATTTTTATTTTTATTTTATTTTATTTTATTTTATTTTATTTTATTTTATTTCAATTATTTAATTAAAAAAAAAAAAAAATTAAATAGTCAATGTTGATTTAGTATTCCGTATTCTTGATATGATCCTTGTTGAAGGACCAATTTCAGTTTTATTACGTTTTGCATTAGTTATATTAAAGAGACATGAAGATGATTTATTAGGTATTGAAAAGTTTGATTCCTTAATGAATTATTTAAAATCTGAAAGATTTACTCAAGTTAAGGATGTTGAAAAAATGATTAAGGAAGTTATTGATCTTAAGAAGGTTGTCACTGATAATAGATTAGAACAATTAAAACTTGAGCATTTAGAAGAAATTAAGAAGAGAGAACCAGCTCAAAGAGAAATGGAACAACTTCGTGAAACCATGAAGTTATTAAGAAAAGAAAATAAAGAACATATAAATAAGATTGCTGAAGATAAAAAGATTCAACAAGCTCTCACTGATGAAATTGTTTTATTGAAGCAATTAGTTAAGGAATTACAAGAAGATAATGAAGCTGTTAAAATGCAAGTTAAAGATTTAAGAACTATTTTAAGTCAAGAAGAAATGATAAAGGGAGATGATCGTTTATTATCATTACAAGAAGAATTACAATTCTTAAAGGATAAATTACGTGCTACTCAAGTCGAATTATGTCAATCTAGAATGCAATATAATGAATTAGAAACTGCCTACCACTTAGAACAAGAAAGATGGAAGAAATCTAAGCGTCGTTTATCTAGAAAGATTCAATTAAATGAAGATAAATCAAAACGTACCTCTTATATGATAGATCCACAATCTAATCCAGCAACACCAACATCAATGAGACCTATTGAATTACCAAGTATTCATGAATAAAAAAAAAATAATAATAATAATAATAAATTTAAAATTTTCTTTATCTTTATAAAAAAAAAAAATGAAATGATATATATATATATAAAAAAAAAAAAAAAGCGATAACAATTTCTTTTTTTTTTTTTTTTTTTTTTTTTTATTTTCTCTCTTTAAATCTAAAAAATTTTTTATTTATATTCTACTACTTAATTTAATATGTAATATATAAGAAATTAATCAATATACAAATTTTTATAATAATAATAATAATTTTTTTTTTTTTTTATAAACATTAATACAAGAAATATCTATTATCTATTATATATATAAAACTCTTTTTTTTTACTATTTATTTAAATTTTATTAATATTATAAATAAATTATAAAAATTTTTTATTAAAAAAAAAATAAACAAAAAAAAATAATAATAAATTAATAAAAACAAAAAATATAATTTAAAAAAAAAAAAAAAAAAAAAAAAAAAAAAAAAAAAAAAAACTTTTTTATTACTTTTAGATAGAAGTTTTTTTTTTTTTTTTTTTAATTTATGAAGTATTTATTTATTTATTTATTTATTTATTTATTATATTTATTATATTTATTATATTTAGTTATTTATATTATTTTTAATATTAAGTTTATTTCACAATACTCTTTAAAATATTATTATGTTCAAATTGGACAAATAATATTTATTTTTCTATTAATTGTGTGTTTTTTTATAAAAAAAAAAAAAAATATATATATATATATATATATATTCATGTAATTAATAAATGAATAAATAAATAAAAGTTAAACCTCGTAATAATTACAGAATGTAGCTGTAAAAAAAAAAAAAAAAAAAAAAAAAAAAAAAAAAAAAAAAAGTTATTTATATTTATTTATTTTTATTTCGTTATTTATTTATATTTATATTTATATTTAGTTAGTTTACAGGACTGCTGCTTTTTTAAGAATAGTTACAGGTACCTTCAATTATTATATATATATATATATATAATATATAATAATTATTAAATAAGATAGTTGATTTATTATCGATTTATATTTAACACTGGTAATTATATTATATATAAATAATTATTATATATATATATATAAATATATATATTTTTTTATTATCATTTAAAACTATATAGTTTTAAATTGTAATAAAATAAAAAATAAACGATAAACAAAATATATATATATATATATATTTATATAAAAATATTAAATATAAAATTCATATTAATATTATATTTGTTTTTATTAACTATAAAAATATATTGTAATTCTATCACTAAAGATTTAGTAAAATTAATATTAAAAAGCAATTGATAAAAATGGTAATATAATAAGAAATGAATATATTATATATATATATATAAAGAAAAGATGAATCAAGAAATTCAGTAAAAATTTAAATGATTTATTCAACTTATTAAAAAAAAAAAAAAAAAAAAAAATCATATGTAAATGATTATTATGATCTAATTTCAAATTTAAAATTTAAAAAACTGAAGCACCTTAAACTTTTAATAATATTATAATAAAATATGAAAATAATAACAAATTCAGACTTATTTCTATAATGTGATGTTCATTATAATTATAAATAATGTACTACGTCATAAATATTTAATATTTTAAATTGATTTTTTTTTTTTTTTTTTTTTATAAAACTTTATAACAGATAAATTTTTGAATGAAATTAAAAATAATTTAATATTACTAACATACTATAAATTATTTTTAATAAATAGATATAAAATAGAATTTTGAGTAATTTTAAATTGTAGTATTAATATGATTTTTCATTAAATATTTATTATTGTTGATATCAATTATAACCTTAGTATATTCAAGCAATATATTTGATTCCGATGTTTTCGATAAGTTAAAAAAAAAATGAAATGAATAGCTCTGATATCTTTGACCATTTAAAAAAAAAAAAAAAGAAATGAATAATTCCGATGTTTTTGACAATTTAAAAAATGAAATTAAAATCTTTATTACTGGTGCTAAAAATAAATACTAAATTAAATTCAGAAACAATTAAATCTACTTTTTGACAATTTAAAAAATGAAATTAAAATCTTTATTACTGGTGCTAAAAATAAATACTAAATTAAATTCAGAAACAATTAAATCTACTCTAACCAAAATAAAAATTAAAAACCATTTATTAAATCTTTTACAAAAAAAAAAAATAATAATGTTATCAAATCAAAAGCTACTGCAAGTAAAACTAATAAAACTAATTGAAGTACTTAACTTTTAATAATAATAATTTTACTATTCCTGATAGAACTTATATAGTTGGTATTAAAAACTTACGATCCTAAACCTGTTTCAACCTATTAAAGAGCAATGTAGTTCCAACCATATTATTTAATGATAAATGTAGAAGCTTTTCTGATGGTATTTATATTTGAAAAAATAATCAATGTTGTAGCAAATATGAATTCTGTGCTAACAGGCAGTAATTATTATAGTACAGGATGTAAAACAAATTTTGTGGATGTTATTTGTATTTTTTCTATATTAATATTGAATTTTTTTTTTTTTTTTTTTTTTTTTTTGTTAATTATAAATATAAATAAATTCAAATTTATTATCTTTATTATCTTTATATAAATTTTAAATTTTTTTTTTTTTTTTAAAAAAATTTTATAAATTTTAGAAAACTTTGTTAAATGAAAACTATATTATTTATATTAGAATGCAAAAAAAAAAAAAAAAAAAAAAAAAAAAAAAATTTAAATTATTATTTTAAAGTTTTTTATATTTTAATAATAAATTATTGTTTTTATTGCTAAAATATTTTATTGTATTATCAAGGCAAAATTAAAATAAATAAAAAAATGAAATTTTCCATTTTTTGTTTTTTGTGAAACACTGTAATAAAGGAAAGATACAATAAATACCTTATTTAATAAATAAAATTTATATAAATATAAAATCACTTTTATATATATATAATTAAATTAATATATATCATTAAATGTTTATATTTAAATTTTTATTAAATAAGCTTCTTAAACTAAATCCACATTAAACTTAAAATTTTAAAAAATAATATTTTATTTTTAAAAATTTGTTTTATTAATAAAACTTTTTTTTTTTTTTTAAATAAAAAAAAATAAAATAAAAATAAATAAATAAATAAATAAATAAATAAAATCACAGTTTAAAAATAATAATGTAATTAAATTTTAATTATTTTTATGATTTTATTATTTTAGGATAGCAAACTATATGTATATAGTTTTAGTGTTATTATTATTTTCATTAATAGCTTATGTAAATATTATCAAATTAAACATTATAATTCTTTTTAATTTTTTTTTTTCTTTCCTTTAATGAGTTTTCTATAAAGATAGTATTATATATTTTGTTTTATTCATTAAATAAATAATAATAATAATAAAAATAATGAAATTAATAAAATATTGTTAGTATTTTTAATAAAAGCACTACTTGTGTTACTTGGATTAACTTTTATTAATATGGGAATATTTACATTTGTCAGATTCTAATGTGGAAATTATATTTCTAATAACATTTAAATCTTGATAAGAATAACTTCTCATAGAAAATGATAAAATTTTATAAGTAGCATTGTTGATCAATGTTAATTTGTCTTAACATTTCAATTAAAGATTCAGTGCATTTATTAAAGATTTACATGTATCTGGTAATAGCTTCATTTTGTTCGGTTTTTGTAAATTGCGTAAATAGAATATGGACATAAATTGCCTTCTTCATCAAGAAAACATTTAGAATAATAATCCTTGTATTAAATCTTTGAATATAAGTGATTGTAATAATTTTAATTAAATTAAGGATCCTTAACTGCTAATTGGTAAATATTTTGATGGATCATTAAAGAAGTTTTTTTTAAAATTTTTCTTATTTAATATTAGTAAATAATTGTTTATAATTTATGTATAGTAGTTATGACTGGTATACATTCATTACTATAATTCAGAATTTTTTTTTTTTTTTTTTTTTTTTTTTTTTTTTTTTGTTCATTAGCACATTCTTCAGATACAGCTGTATTATCTCTTCTTAAAAGCTTTTGGAAAAATAATAGTATTAGCATAAGTTGAAGCTATAAAAATTAAAAAAAAAAAAAAAAAAAAAAAAAATAATAATAATAATAATAACAATAATAATAATGTTTAAACTCTTCATTTTTAATTATTATTTAATAATGTAAATCCATATAATTTTTATTATTAATAAAATAATAATAATAATATTTAATAAATTATTTTAAAAAATGTTATAAAAAATACATTTATAATATAATAATTTAATATTAATAAATATTAATAATATAGGGATAAATTTATTTTAAACATAATGCAATATATTTTATTTTTATATGTAAAAAATTTTGGTTTTTATAATAGTTAACATTTTAATATAAAAAAATTAATAATTAATAACTGTCAGATAATCATTAAATTTTTGATTTGGAGTATATTTAATGATTCATAATAAAGATTATCTTCATCATAAGAACTAACTTCAGTAATATCAGTAGAGAGGCTAGATCCCTTTATGGTATATTGAAATTTATTATTAACAAGATCAATATTAAATCGGATCTCGGTTTTTTACTTTTTATTAAAAGTACAATAATGAATGATGAAGTATTATTATGACATAAAAATATATATATATATATATATATATAACAAATTTTAATCAAAATATGCATATCATAATTTAATATGTATTTTTTTTTTTTTGCTGCTTTCAAAATGTATTCTAGATTATCTAATATTTTATTTGTTGTACTAATATCATTAAGAAAAATAATTTTTAAATTTATTAATATATCGATAAAGTTCAATTTTTGGTTCAAATGAATAGTACTATTCCTCTTCACTTGGTATTCCATTTGAATCAATATATTTATCTTTACTAACATAATTTGAAATAATTTATCAATACTATAAATATTAAACAAATCTTTATTTTTAAAACTTATTAAATTAATATTAAATGGTCGTTTATCATCATCACATGAATCATTACAATTTTTAATGTCAATCTGGATTTACTTATATCCCCATAAAAAAAATATTCAAAATCAAATAATGAAAATGTATCTAATGATATTATATTATATTTTAATGAATAATATAATAATATATCATAAGAACACTTTTATATAAATTTATTTAAAAATTTAATATTTTTTTTTTTCTTTTACAAGTTGTGAAATTAAAAATTCATTATATAAAATTAATTTAACAATACTATATTCATGTGAAAAAAAAATTTTTTAGTTTTTTATCAATAAAAAATTTTATTCGCTCTTATTGTTCTATATTTAAAAATATAAATAATTGATTAAAATAAAAACTTATATCTATTAAATATTTATAATACTTTAAAATATTGTATTTAAATAAAGGTTCATAAATAAAAATACCCCTCATTGATATATTTTATATATTATTTACATCACATTTTTTGATTCTTAATTCTTCATAAAATAATTTTGTAATATGTTCAAAGTTAAACATTTGATTATTAATTAAAAAAAAAAAAAAACTTTTATTAAATTATAAATGTTTTATCTATAATATAAAAAAAAAACAGTTTTTAAGTTAAATATTAAATATATTATTTAAATATTATATATAATATTTAAAAATTAAATATATAATTAATATTTAATAATTAATATAATTAGATTACATAAATTTATATTATATAATAATTATAAATTATAAATGATTCATATACTTTACTATATATATTAATGGTTTTAATAATAAATATTTTTGCAAATATATAATTATTATTTATTATTAATTTTTATATATAATAAAAGATTTAATTATTAAATTAACAAAATTGAATAAAATTATAATTTGAAATTAAATTATGACATAAAGTTTGATTTTGTTAAAAATTAACTCATTTTATAGCTCATTGTTAAATTATAGAATAAAATTTTATAAAAAAAAAAAAAAAAAATTATATAAATAATATAAAGCATATATATAATTTGGCATTGTCATAATGTTTACGAATTAAAAAATTAAATATTATTTTAATTTTATTATTACTTTATTAAATATTTAATTTTATTTTAGTTCTTTTTTTTTTTTTTTTTTTTTTTTTTTTTTTTTTTTTTTTTTGTTAATATTTTATTTATAATTTAATAACAGTATTTGAATTAGATATATCTTAAATAATTTTTTTTTTTTTTAATTTTTTTCATTTTAATAAAAATTAATCATAGTTACTACAATAGCCAGTTATAATTAAAAATTGGATTAACGTTGACTTAATATATCAATTATTATGAATACATAGATTTAATATTGAGTAGTAAAATATTAAAATAATCTTTCATTTTATTTTTTTTTTTTTTATTATTTTGAATTATTATCTTAAAAAATTTAAATATATTTCATTAAAATATATATTATTAAATGATGATTATAATATTTAATTTTTATTTAAATATATCTAAATAAAAATAATTTTTTTGAATATAAAATAATTTTCTTTATAAAATAGAAATTATTAATTTAATTTAACTATAAATATTAATAATATTTATATCTTAATTTTATTATCTTTAATAATTTCTAAAATAAAATGCTGAACACATAATCATGCTGTTACAGAGTTATCTATGTTAATTCTTGCTGCAGCTGATGAATCAGTTGTAAACTAAAAATATATATAATTAAATAATCATATAAATATATATATATATATATATTACTATACTAATTTTATACAATTTTTTTTTTCTTTTATTTTTTTTCTATTATTTATTATTTATTAATTAATTAATATTTATTTATTTATTAAAAGGAATTAATTATGATAAATCAAAGTTTATTTTGCTTAATTTTTACTATATCTCAATAAAAAAAATTTTTTTTTAAGTCTTCTTATATTTACTTAATGAATTATATAAATAAGTTTTGAAAATAAAAGTAAAGCAATGAAATAATAGTAATATGGTTTCAATAAGTAAAATTATTTTATTTATTTTTATCTTGCTCTTCAATGCACCGGTATTTTAGTTCTTGATTCTTTTCTTTTGATGATTAATCTCAATTCACTTATTATTTTAAATTTTTATATAAAAATCACCATGAAATATCTAATCAATTCATAAATAAATAAATAATAAATAAATAAATAAATAAATAATAACAATTAATAATTAATAATTAATAAATAGATAAATTTAAATGAAATAATAAATAACTAAAAAAAAAAAAAAAATTAGGTAATAAATAATAATTAATAATAATTAATAAATGATAAATGATACTATATGATAAAAGTTTATAAATCATTTATTTATTTTTTTTCTAGCAATTTATTTAAAGTTTTATTATAAATTAATTACATAAAATATATATACATATGTTTTTTTTTTTTTTAAAAAAAAAAAAAACATTCTAAATGCATAATGTATCTCATGCATAAATGTTTCATTTGGTAGAGTATGCAATCCGCAGAAATCTTATTTTTATTATTAAATTAACCTTTTATAATAAAAAAAAAATAATAAAATGCAAAAATATTTGCAATTTAAAACTATTATACTGATTTTATTAATAAATATACAATAAATATTAAATATTAATATTATTATAAGCACACACACAAAAAAAAAAATAAAATAAAATTTTTTTCTATTATTTTGAACTTTTTATTTTTCTTTATTCTTTTTTTTTTTTTTTATTTTTTTTTTTTTATTTTTTTTTTTTTTATTAATTTATTTATATTTTAATTATATATGTCTAGTCTACACTCGATAGAAAATTTAACATTTAAATTTAAGCTTACTTTTCTTTTACTCTGGTTCATTAAATTGTCTGTTTTTTTGTTTTTATTTATATATTTATATATATAATAGAAATTCTAATGATCTTTTTAAACTTGATAAATACAAAAAATAAAAATTTAATACATATTATTCAAAATTTTTAAAATTTAAAGAAAAGAAAAAAAAAAGAAAAAAAAGAAAAAAGACACATAATAATAAAAAAAATATTTCATATTTTTAATTATTTTAATTATTATTATTATTCCTTAGATAAAATAATAAAAAAAATATTATTATTATTATTTAAAATTTATATTATTATTTATATATATATATATTTATATTATTAACTTATAATTATTTTTTTTACTTTTTTTTTTTTTTTTTTTATATATATTATTTATTTTATAAAAATTTTAATTATCATTTATAATTATAATTATTAACATTTAAAGTTTACTCCCCATTTTATATTTTTTATATTTACCTTTTTTTTTATACATTTTTATAAATTTTCTCCAAACTAAAAAAAAAAAAAAAACTTTCCCCGTTAATTTAAAAAGTTTTATTTTTTTTAATATTATTATTATTATTAGTATTAGTATTATTATTATTATATGATAAATTTAAATAAAAAAAAAAAATAAAATATAATAAAATGAATAAATTTAAGATTAATAAATTGTAAAAATTAAAAGAAAAATATATATATTTATTTAAATTGTTAAATTTTATTTAATGACTGCATCTATTTATATAGATATAGATATAAATTTATTTTTTTAAATATTATTAGTAATAATAATAAAAAAAAATTCTTAAATAATATTTATATATATTTAATTATTTTTATATTATTACTATTATTATTATTATTATTATTATTATTATTTTAATATTATTTATGCTTTGTAAGCTATACTATTATATAATAAAAATAATAGTTTATAATAGTAAATTTTAATAATAATAAAGGAAAAAAAAAATTTTATAAAAAAAAAAAAAAAAAAAAAAAAAAAAAAGTGTGTGTGTATGTGTGTGTGTATTCAGTTTATATCAATATGGATATATTGGCAAAATTGAAAATAAAAGCTGTACTATTACTTTGTTTTATGATAGGGGTAATGATTCTCTTTCTGGATGGTGTGAATAAATATACTAGAAATCCAATGATAAATAATCTTGATTATTATAATGATAATAAAAATAATGGAAACTCGACGTTAATCACCGAGAATGAAAATAGCGAAATCTCAATGAAACCAAACGCCACCGAGATATATAATGAATATATGCAACAAAATTACACAAATACTACTAATGATGAATATATGATACAGAATTCAAAAAGAAAAAAAGTTAAAAAAGAGTATAAGCCTGTTCAGATAGGATTAGTTGAAAATTAAGTAGAAAGAAAAAAATATTAAAAATGACAAAAAAATTAAATGTCATATATAGATAAAACTAATAATAATAAATCAAATCTAATAAAAAAAATTAAAATATAATAAAAAAAAAAAATTGCAATGATAAAAATAATATATATATATATATATATATTAATCTTATAGAGGAAAAAAAAATATAACCCAACAACAATATACCTTTAAAATAAAGTAATAAAGATTATTATTGGGTTATTTTCATATAAATATATCAATAAAAAGGCACATGAATGAATGAATGAAATATATATTTAAAAAAAAAAAAAAAAAAAAAAAAAAAAAAAAAAAAAAAGAAAGAAAGAGAGAAAGAGAGAAAAAGGATTAGTTAGCATGGACATGTTATTGAAATATTGAAAAGCAATAAAATATAAAATCCTTTTAGTAAATGTTGATAAACTTTACAGTATTGCATTAGGTTCGTATGATTTTGAATTAGTTTTAATGATTGCTCAGTACTCGCAAAAAGATCCATATGAATATATTTCATTCCTTCAGAAGTTGTAACAATTAGAAAATAATTATCAACATTTTAAAATTAATGATTACTTGTATGAAAAAGCTTGATAAAAATAATAATAATAATAATAATATATATATATAATTAATACATAAAATCAAATTTAAAATAGTCATAATAAAAAAAAAATAAAAAAAAAATAATACTAATAATAATAAATAACAATAAAAATAAAATATTCATATATAATTAATATACTTACAGAAAAAATAATAAGTCAATTATAAAGTTCCCATAAATTTAAATAAGAATAAGAATAAAAAAATAAAGACTAATATTAGATTATTTTCATTTGTATACAAATAAATTGACACATTAATAAATAGATGAATGAAGTACATATTTTATAAAAAAAATTTTTTTAAAAATAAAATAAAAAAAGAGAGAGAAAAGCATCAATCTTTCAATCTATATCAATATGGATATATTGTCACAATTTGAAAATAAAAATCATATTACTACTTTATTTTTTAATGAAGGGTATTGGTACTCTTTCTGGAATGAAAATTAATAAAATATTCTTAAAATTCTGTGAAGATCTTGATTATTATAATGATAATGAAAATAATGGAAATAATGGAAATTCTACTGTGATCGTGATCATCCAGGATAAAGCCAATAGGAATTCAATGAAACCAAATATTACGAAGATATATAATGAATATATGCTATGGAATTTCATTAATTAAAACTCATGAAAATGATTATTTATTAATATAATGGATTATAACTATATTCCAAATCTTTTATAATTAAGAAATCTTTTTAATTAATTAATTAGTTCTAATTTCTGATAATGATAATATTTATAATTTCAATATATATATATATATGTGTATGTATCTATGTGATTTATTTTCCAAAATTTATAATTTTATTCTCAAAGCAAGTAACCAATTAATTATAGTCGTAATGTCATAATAATAATAATGGTTTATTATTTTAAAAATTTTAATACCTCACTTTTAAAAAACTCTAAAATCATTAAATATATAATTAAAAAAAAAATTAAACCCTCAAGATATCATAATACAATTTTGTAATTTTTGTAGTATATTTATATAAAATTTTATATAATTTTTTTTAATTAATGTACAATAATATATATATAAAAAGGATATATACTTATTATCACATTAATATAAAAAAAATACTAAATAATATTATATATACATATATATATTCATATTAACAAAAAAAAATACCATATGATATATATATATTCATATTAAAAAAATACTAAATGATATTTATATATTTATTATACAAAAAAAATACTATATGATATTTATATATAATTATATTAAAAAAAAAAAAAAAAAAAAAAATAAGAAAAAAAAAAAAAAATACTAATTGATAAAAATATTCATGGTTCTTCTCATCAATACTTTTTCTATTATTATAACAATTTAACATATAAAACTTTAAAAAATAAATAGATAGCAGAAAAATAGATAGGTAGATAAAAACTAAATGAAACCAAAAAAAAAAAATTATAAAATAACTTAAATTACTATCATTTCTTTTTTTTCATGTCTTTTTGTTATATTATAAAAAATGTAAAATTTAAAAAAAAAATTATAAAATAACTAAAATTACTATCATTTCTTTTTTTCATGTCTTTTTGTTATATTATATAAAAAATAAATTAAAAAAAAAAAAAAAAAAAATTTTAAAATTACTAAAATTACTATCATTTAAATATTAATTAATAATATAAAATTTACACTATTTGTTATCTTCCTTATTACTAAACTACTTATTTATATCTAATAAAGTTATATAAAGTATTTATAAAATATATAAAATATTTATACTAATTAATTAATAATGCAAAACTAAAATATTGTAAAGATAATTTTATCAGTTTTATGAGAAAATATTTGTGTGATTTAGTAAATATAACTTACTAAATCTTCTTTTAATATGTAAATTGATATTAATATTGAATAATTTAATATAAATTTTAGAGTTAATTCTTAAGAATATAACATAATATATTTATAATATATATTTTAATAATATATATAATAATTCTGAAATTTTACATATTAATTCTAGCTCTATTTTTCTTCGCGTCTAGCAGCCCGATATTTGTTCGCATTATTGATATTTTCACAAGCTTCCATAGTCCATCGATAATGATTTATAAATTTTTCAAAAAGTATTTCATAGGACGATTTATTAATTCCTTTAGTAGGTCTAGCTACAATGCCAAAAGGTTGTTGGTCTTCTTGACCATAAACTAATTCAAAACTTGAATGATTCGTAGTGGAATTCATAACCGTTCTTAGAGCCCAAAGAGCAGAAGGTAATATTTCGTCGTCCCAATCTCTATTTTCAGTTCCTAAAAGTCGCAATAAATTATCCAATTTCTTTGGTCCTATTCTCTGTCAACCCATTACTCTCAGGATGGTAAGTAGAAAACAAATTTGACGTAAACATCATATAAATCTAAGAATACTTTAGTCATGTCGGAGGTAAATTGTACGTTATCGACAGATGTAATCACTTGATGGAATCCATGGTATGCAAAAAGTTTAATAAAGAATTTTACTACATCTTTAGAAATAATACTTTCAGTTGGCTCAATTTCTACACATTTGGTGAAGTAGTTTACTACTACTAAAATATATTGATTGTTGTTACTCATTGGCTTTAAAGGTCCAATAATATCTAAATCAAGATGAGTGAATGGACCTTCCACTTGTATTGAAATGCTTTCCATAGGTTATTATAAATAATAAACAATATTATAAATCAATATTAATTATTAATTAAATACTTTAAAGATTAGGTTATGATATTTTTATAAAGTATAAATACTAAAATTGTTTTCCCATTTTGTTATGTTGATAAAACTATATTTTATTAAATATTTAAAAAAGTTATATTATTATTAATATTCGAAATAATATAATTATGTATTTAAAATTTTAAGAATATTATAAAGAAATTTAAATTTTTAAGTAGAATATATTAGACGAATACTGTATAAGGATGATAAATTGAAATAAGTAAAAATCACAAAGTGTTATAGATTTTATGGATTTAGTGTGGGTACTAATATATATATAGCAAGAACGACAGGAACCAAAAATGATAAAACTACTCAAGATATATTAGATAGGATTGGAAAAAAAAGAAAAAGAAAAAGAAAAAGAAAAAGAAACAAAGGAAAAGAAAGGAAAAGGAAAAGATGAAGAAAAAGAAAAAAATGAAAATGAAGATGAAGAAAAAAAAAAAAGAAAAGAAGAGAAAGACGTTTATCAATGATTTTTCTTTGGAAAAACTATGCGATTTAGGGAAAGGAAAAGAAGTAATTGTTACCTTGGATGCAAATAATAACACTTCTAAATATTTTTACCATTACGTAATGGCGAAAGGAAACAGTATCATAATTTCTAACTTATACTCATATATTTGTCAGAAACAAATGATAAAAAGAAATTATTTACAAAGGAAGTATTCAGAATATAAAAATGTCGCTAGAAATAATATTTATTATTACTATAATATTCTATACAATAGAAAATTGAATGATTTTAACAATATCTTTGTCAGTTATATAAATTTTTGTTGTAGTTCTGAAGAAAATAATGCAGTAAACGAAGTAAGGTTTGAAGAAACTGAAGCTGAAAATATGAATGAAGATTATGATTTTGAAGAAGCTGGAATTGAAGAAGCTAAAGCTGAAAATATGAATGAAGATCATGAATTTGAAGAAGCTGGAATTGAAGAAGCTAAAGCTGAAAATATGAATGAAGATCATGAATTTGAGGAAGCTACTCAATTTGTAGGACATATATATTTTAGATAGAATGAAGGATAATTAATAGTTGGAGGAATATATTTGGAGAATAATATATATTATATTAAAGCTAATAATAATAACGTAATTGGTGAAATAGTGCCTTGTGATAATGGATGTGCAATAACAACAAAAATAGTGACTTTTAATGGCCGTAACAATGTAATACAACATTATATTGTTGGTAGAATTGTGATTTTTGGGGAAAGGGTGTTTCTTTTAGACGTCGAGAATAATATAATTGGTGAATTTTGTTCCTCCAACGGCAATCGTAATCTTTACTTAAGTGATATGAGAAGTTTATTAGCCCAATATTTAATGGAAAATATATATGTACCTGTATCTCTTGAAAACATTAATAATGATAGTATTCTTTATTTAAGAGATATGCACAATTTCATAACACAATATTTAATAGCAAATGTTAATGTACCTTAATCTTTTGATACAAATTAGTAATTATCCACTGTTATAACTATTTATATACCTTAAAATTATATTTAGTATATATAATTGAATGGATTAAAAGTTAAACTGGTAAAAAAAAATTCAAGTATTATATACATTCTGTATTTTAGTTAATTTTAAAATGAATTACAAAAATATTTTTATTTTTTATTTTTTATTTTTTCTATTTTTTTTTTTTTTTTTTTAAATTTTTTATTTTTATTTTTATTTTTTATTTTATTTTTATTTTTTTTTTCATATTATATTTTTTAATTGAATAATAAGTAAAATGTAATAATTATTGATTTAAAGTAATTAATAAAATAAAATGATAATTTATATAAGTTGAATTGTGTATTTAATTATACAAATATAATTATATATATTGTTAAGGAGTCACACAGAATGTGGTTTATATACACACAATATTTATATTATTTATTTATTTATTTATTTATTTATTTATTTATTTATTTATTTATTTATTATTTTATATTTAATGATAAAAGGACTCAATTATTTAATATTATACATTAATTCATTAATAAACTTTATAATATTTTTATGTACATTACTTAACATTCCTCCTACATTAAGTATTATAATTTTTTTTTTTTTTTTTTTTTTTTTTTTTTTTTTTTATTTTGATCTCTAAAAATTAAATTTGTAAAACGATTCATTTTTATGTCTGTAATACTTTTTGTTAGAGGATTAGCTAATTAAATTTTATGTATTAATATAAATAGGTGTGAATTTCGCGATTTTAAAATATTTTCTTTAGTGTTTTTATTAAATAAAATTTTCAATAAATAAATTTTCAATAAATAAATATTTTCAATAATTAAATTTTCAATAAATTTTCAATAAATAAATTTTCAATAAATAAATTTTTAATAAATAAAATTTCAAAAAAATTTATTTATAAAATTAATTATTTTTTTACTTCTTTTAAGTATAAACTTTTTGAGATAATCTTGTTTTGTTTAATATATAATTCAATATAATAAGTAAAATGTTACATAGAATTCTATATCCAAGTTGACTCACTATTATCATTTGGAGTTGTGCAATTATTATTATCATAATTATTAATATAATATCATGTGTCCATGATGATATATTCTACTCAAAAGCAATCTTTCTGACTAATATGCAGTTGCCAAGGGAGCTAGTACATATCTCATTGAATTAGGTTATACTGGCCCCACTTCAAAGGAAATGTGTTGCATTTCGTAATGTTGCATTTCGGAAACGCATTTAAAAAAAAAATAATAATTCGTAATATAGTGCCCCACATTTTTATTTTCATTTTAAATAATTGTAAATAAATATATAAATATATAAATAAATAGTCATAGAAATAAATATAAATGGGTTAATTTTTTTGTTTTTCTTTTTTTTTTTTTTTTTTTTTAAATTTTAAGTATCAAAAAATTTTTCTCATAAGCATTTTTTTTATAATTGTTAATATTATAAAAGAAAAAAAATAATAAAAAAGTGAATTAAATAAATAAACAATAGATAAAATAAAAATAAAAATAAAAAATTAAATAAATAACTAATAAATTATAAAAAAAAAAAATATTTTATTTTTAACAATTAAAATGGAAAAAAAATTCAAAAACTGAAAAAAGTGAAACAAATAAAGTAAAAGAACAAATTATTATAAATAAATATAATTTATATCCTTAAAATTTAATATTATTAAATATTAAATATTTATTTATTTAATATAATTTAAGCCACTTTTTCTTTAACGATTTATTTAACTGTTTATTTATGTACGCCACTTTTTATATATAACAACATTCAAAAAAGCCACGTTCCGAAATGCCACACTCTCCTTCAAAGAGAAAAAGCGTATTAAAATATTCTCAGCAATATTATGAATGCCAGAGCGTCTATGCAAAACACTCAATAAAGCCATCCAGCAAGGACAATATCCGCCTATGCGAAAGAACACAGAAGTGTTGTGATTATTCCAATATTTTCATTCCTTTAGGGGGTAGGCTGAATATATGGAGGATACACACCTGAAGTAAAAATAAAAAAAAACTTTTTATATTTTTATTAATAAATAGAAGCCATATTTTCCTTTTGAAAAATAATAAATATTTATATCCTATCAAAAAAAAAAAAATTAATAATAATAATAATAATAATAATAATAATAATGATAATAATAATATAAATAAATAAATAAATAAATAAATAATACAAGTTCTTCAATCAATAATATAAACAATAACTTAAAAATTAAAAACTAAAAATGTTAAAAAAGAAAGAAAAATAATAAATACATTTTTAAATAATAATAAACAATTAAATAAATTAATAAACTATTTATATATATATATTTATTTTTTATTCAACATCATGTAATCCTTTACTATAATTATTATTATTATTTTTTTTTACTTCTGGTGTGTTCCGCCCTAAAATATATATTCCTAATATTAAAAAATATATATATATATATTTACTTTATTTCAATATTTCAATTTGTTCCTATGATTATAAAGATTAAATATATATATATATATCATAAAAAATATGAAAATATAATAATAATTATAATAATAAATTATTACTATTAATAATATCTTCTTTTTTTTTTTTTATTTTATTTTTATATTTTTATTTTATTTTATTTTTATTTTATTTTATTTTATTTATTTTTTTTTTTTTTTTAATTTATTTTTATAAAAAATGTTTTTTTGTTTTCCTTTTGAAGTTATACTAATTTTTTTTTTTTTTTCACTATAATTATTATTATTTAAAAACTTTTTTTCTATTTATTTTCAATCAACATCATGTAATCCTTTACTATAATTATTATCATTTTGATTATTATCTTCTGAAATTAAAGATTTACTATTTATTTCTTCTCCTGGTTCTGGCATAATATGATAGACAAAAGATTGACGAACCAAATTTTCGTAATATTGTTGTAATTCAGATACATCAGTACAAACTAAATTCCAATCAATTAGAAATAAAAATTCTAATTCCAATAGATTAAGTTCTTTAACATGAATACCACCAACTTATATAAAATAAATAAGATTATTATTATTATTAATTAATTATTATTAATAAATTTCATAATTTTTTTTTTTTAATATATATTAGTAAATGAGAAGTATTTATAAATTTAATTATATAATAATAATAATAATAATAATAATAATAATAATAATAAATTAATAAAATATTAAATTAACATAAAATAAAAAATTATAAAAAATTTAAGATCATACCTTTAGAATAATGTAAATTAGTACATATGGAATCACACATGGCTTTAGATGCACAAGTTAAAGAAGTAATAATAAAACGATGAACAGTTAAGGAACTAATGGTAAATAGACGATGTTTTTTACAAATACGATCAATATAAATTAAAAGACTAAGAAGTGCTACTTTATCTATTGCAGCATATTTCACAATACGTTTTAGATAGTCATAGATTGAGATTTCTGGAGCTTTTCTAGAGTGAAATCGAGTTAAATTTTCTTTAGTAAGAGTTATTTGGTCATTATATTTCGTTAATTTTTCAAGCATTTCAGCGATTAGATAGATAAGATGATTAATATCTACTTCATAAAAGTTTTTTGGTAAATATATACAATTATTGGTATTATTCTTGGCTTTTGGTATGGACAATGTAGGTTTATGAAAATTTGTTAATTTTGAATTATTATTGGATATTACTCTATTTGTGGATGGATTAATTTCACTCTTTTCAACTTCGATTTCCATAGTATTATTATGAGGTATTATATTACTATTATTACTATCATTTTGTTCATTAACATTATTATTATTGTTATTATTATTATTAGTAGTAGTAGTAATATTAGTTACAGTTTTAGTAGTATTAGTTGTATTAACATTAATATTGCTATCACTATGATTATTCAAATTATTAATACTTGAGGTATTGGGCGTAGTTGATTGTGATATATGATTTAAAGAATTATTAGGATTAGGATTGGTAGAATTATTAGAACTCTTATGATTATTCGTATTAGTTGAAATATAGGTATCACTAGAATTCAATTTTTTAGTCTCTTTTTGATAATCTTCCATATTTGTAATATTATCTATACTCATTTTTGATAAAGATTTCTTTTTCATATTATAATGAACGGTATCATTCATAGAAGAATTATCCATTTTTACATCAGATTCATTATTAAGTATTGGAGTTGGAGTCATAGTAGATGAATTATTAAAAAAATAATTACTATAAATAGGTATTTTTTGTTTTAATTGGGGAGTTATTTGAGTTTGTATTTGAGTATTTAATTTTAAACAAGTTTTATTATTATTATTATTATTATTATTATTATTATTATTATTATTATTATTATTATTATTAGAATAATTTATATTATTAATTGAACTATTATTATAATAAATTAAAGATAATTGGGTATTATTGTTATTACTGATTAAATTAGTATTTTTATTATTCCTATTGTTTTCATTACAATTATTGATATTATTATTACTACTATTCTTATTTAAATTATTATTAGTAGTATTATTATTAGATGTAATACTATTAGTAGTAGTAGTAGCAGTTTTAATATTGTTAATATTACTACAATAACTATTTGTTTTATTCTGTATTTTTTCAACAGAATCAAATGAAGTACATCTATTAGATGAATGTAGAATACAAGAATTATCTATTAGGGAATCTTTAGAATTATTACTTTTTATATGATAACTTGATAAATAAACGTAAGAACTTGAAGAATTATTACTATCAATAACAGGTTCTATTTTCAATTTTTTATTTTTACCCGAGAAGGATATAGTTTCTAATGTATTATTATTATTATTATTACTATTAAAATTACTTGTAGAAGTCGTCAAATAATTAATATCTTTATCAACGGAATAGCGTTTACCCCTACTTTTATTATATGTTAGATTATAATAACTATTTGTATAATAATTAATAGATTGATTAGTATCACTATTTACGAAATTAGTATTAGTATTAGTATTTTTTAATTCTAAAATACTACTATTTTTATCTAAAAAATAAAAATTATTTTTATTATTATTTAAATGACTTTTTAATTTTTGATTTTGATTATTATTACTACTTGTGTAATTATTATTATTATTATTATTATTATTATTATTATTATTATTATTATTATTATTATTATTATTATTATTATTATTATTATTGCAATTACTATTATTAATATTAGTATTATTTCTATTATTATTACTATTACTATAATATGTATTTGGATTATTATTAATAGAATTATTTGAATACAAATTATGTGAATTTAGAATTGCTTTATTGTGTTGGTTTTGTAAAAATGAATTATGATAATCTGAATTTTCGTTTTTAATATTCTTTATTTTGGAAATTTTATTAGCACTCATGCTTAGATTTGATTATAAAAAAAAAAATATATATATATATATATATAATTACTTTATTATCTATCCTTTGAACTTTTTATTTTTATTTTATTTTATTTTATTTTTTTTTGGATATAATTATATTATTAATTCAAGTAAATCCTTTTTGTTTTATAAATATTTATATTAAAAACATAATTTTAAATGAATTATATAAGATATTTTTTTTTTGATTTATAAATATTTTATATAGAATATATATATATTATTAAATATTTTATTGTTGATTGCCATTAAACGATATTAATTAATTTATCAAATATTAAGGTATTTTTTATTTTTTTATTAAAAGAATGAAGTATTTTATATTTTTTTATCATATTTGTTTTTTAATTATATTGATTTAAAATAGTTTTAAATTTATTTTTTATTATCTTAATTTTTTTCTAAACATACTTTTCTCTTCATATATGAAAAAGAAAATAATAAAAAAATAATATATATATAAACATAAATATAAAATATAAAATATATATTTATATTAATATTTATATATATTGATTTATTTATATATAAACAAAGAAAAGCATGTCAATAAAATATAAAATTATTTACAAAATATAAAACTTTTAGTATATATTTGAAAATGAAAAATGAAAATAAAAAAAAAACTGTAATAATATTAAAATAAAAATTCACTTTATTTTTAATATATTAATCCACTTTAAATTTTATTTATTATTAAATAATTATTTATAGGTATTTATATAATTATTCTAAATTTATTTATTATTAAATAATTATTTATATATTTATATAATTATTCATTATTTATTTATTTATTTATTTATTTACTTATTTTTATATTATTCATTATTATAATTATAAATAATAAAATATTATTTACATTTTATTTATTATTTGTAATTTTCTATTAATTATTTATTATTTATTATTTATTATTTATTATTTATTATTTATTTATTTATTTATTTATTTATTTATTTATTTATTTATTTATTTATTTATTTATTTTATTATTTATATATATTATTTATTTTATTATTTATATATATTATTTATTTATTTATTATTTATTATTTATTATTTATTAATAAATACTCTTTTTATTATTTATTATTTATTATTTTTTAATTATTATTTATTATTTATTATTTATTATTTATTATTTATTATTTATTATTATTATTTATTATTTATTATTATTTATTATTTATTATTTATTATTTATTATTTATTATTTATTATTTATTATTTATTATTTATTATTTAGAATTTTGAAATTATTATATACTACTTATATCTATATTATATTTATTAATATTTAAATATATAAAATTATTTTTAAATAGAATATTAATAATTCAATTGTTTCATTTTTTTCTTCCAGAAAAAATTTTTATGATATAAAATTTCATTTAATTATTTATTTTATTTATTAAATTTAATATGAATTTATTATTATAATTATTAATAATGAATTATTTAATATATTAAATTTATTTAAATTCTTATTTTTTTCAAATTTCTGTTTAATTATGGGTTAGGTAAATAATATGTATTACAAATATTTTCTAAAAATATTATTTTTTTTTATCATAGCATATTTTGTATATTTATATTTAGATATGGTTATAAAAAATTTATTAAAAATATTTTCCATTGATAATATTTTCAAAAATAAATAAAGTATTTATTTTATTCATATATATATATTTTTTAATAATGTTTAGTGTCTAATTATTTTTATATATGAAAAGAAGAAGATATATTTGAATTTAATTTAATTAAATTGAAATTATTATAGTACATTTCTTTTAATTCTATTTTTAAAATTTTATGAAAAAATTTATATATTCACAAATTTTTATGATTTTTCTTAATTTTTTAATTTCGGTATAAATATTATTATATAAAATTTGTTATTTATAAAATATAATACGATGTTTTAATAATTTATTTATATATAATGAATAAAATATGAAAATAAAAATTTAATTTGAATTTCAAAATTTGAAATTTTTTTTCATTTCTCTAGATTTTTTTTTTTTTTTTTTTTTACTTTGGTTGTTTTTATTTATTAATAATAATAATATTTTGTTTAAAATATACATCTAGGTTTTATATTTTCACCATTTTTCTTTTTAAAATATATTTCATAAATTTATAATTCAAAATTATTATTTTATATTAACATTCTTACCTGTATATTAATTTTCAAAAAATTTGTATTTCGAGTGATATTGTCAAATTATAAAAAAAGTTAAAAAATAAACATTATACAAACTACTTTATATAAATTTGATATTGATCATTTTTTTATAATTAATTTAATTATAATATATTTTAATATATTATATTAATTTTATTATGTAACTATAATATATTATTTTATTAAAGGAATCTATATAAATAAAAAATATTAAATATTAAATAATATTATATAAATAATATATAAATTATAAATATTAAATAATATTACATAAATAATATATAAATATTAAATATTAAATAATATTACATAAATAATATATATAAATAATATATAAATAAATAAATTATAGCCAAAGTTAATAAAATATTAAATTTAATTTTATTAAATATATTGTAAATACAAATTAAATATAATTAATATTTATCTAAAACAAGCTACAATTAAATATAAAAACATGTAATCTTTTCCGTATTTTAAATCTTTATTGATTGTTTATTAATATTCTATAAACAATAAATTTGTATTAATTAATAAACAGTCTCATTTGAAAATTAATGATAGTGCCGAATGTTTTATTGTTTTGTTTACAAGAGTTCCAATTTCAAAATGTGGAAAAAGTTACTAACATTCTGAAAGCTAAACGTCACTTCCAATATTTTTAATAAAGCCGATAAAGATGATGGAAACTTTAGAGAAATTGATAAAAATAATTCAGAAGTCGTGGCCATCATTATCGGTCCATGAATCAATTTATAACGATATCGAAGTTTTGGAATCTGCTTCAGATATGATCAAGAAATTAGAAGAGATAAACCAAGAAACGCATGAACATATCTTTGAAAAATTAATCAAGCAATTGAAAACTATGAAGCCGTTTAACTTTATGGAAGTTTTAAAAGGTTTATCTGATATGTTAAATATTTTTAACAAGCTTAAAAACAACAATTATTATATGTGTGAAAATGACATGGTCCAGTATATATTTAAAGTATTACAATAGGAATTATAAATTGCTTTTCTACACGAACCTGGTAAAATAGTTTAAAATTATTATGATTTTATCAAATCTAAGAATATATTTATCAGATACATGAATGAACAAAGAAAAATAAAGCAATAAAATAATCATAATAATCATAATAGGTATATTGATTCCATGAACTTAGATTTAGTATTTAATAGAAACTACAAAAATAAAAGCCACAGACAAAACAATTTCCAATAAGAAAAACCCCAGAAAATATTATCACATATGTAGATAACAAGGCCACTTAACTAACGTGTGTCATTACAACGGTAGAAGAAATGAAAACATGAATCAATCTAAATTTAATAATAATAATAAAAGCTATGATAATAAATTTAATAATAATAATAATAAAATCAAAAATAATAATGATATTGTAATGTGCTGGTCCATTTATAAAACAATAGGCAACACTGGAAATTAATAATAAGCTAAAACGTTTTTTAAAAATTTTGTTTTATTAATTTATTAAAATAAAATTTATTAAAGTAATTATTTATTAATTAATTAATTAATTTTGTAATATATCAAATTACTTATTATAAATTGATTAATTAATAAATGCACGAATTTTAATAACATTTCTTTTGTGAAAATTTTACTCATATTTATACTTTTTACTGAAAAATAGTTTGTATGATTTTCAAAAATTTTAGAATCATAGAAAAATCGTTTAAAACTGATTTTCTCGGTTAAATTAGAAACTAATGGAAGAAAGGATAAAATAAAATAAACAATTCAATTTGATTATTAAGAATTTCTATGAAATTCTTAAAGAAAATACAGAAAGAATTAGCTAGAATAATGAATATAAAATATTTAAAAAGTAGGCTTAAGTGTGAATCGAACTCGAATAGTTCGATTCTAGGTTATAGCTCTAACAGCTATACCAAGATTTCCTTTTACAAATTTTAGTATTCGTTACGTGGTCCTCCTCAAGGATTCGGATACCAGACGAATCTTAAATTTAAATTTTTTTTTTTTAAAATTATATAAACTAATCTATATTAATAATATATCAAATAAATTTTTTATCAAAGAATTATACATGAGTACATTTTCAAATACATGTTAATAATAAAATACATGAAATATTTAGATTTAAAAATATAGTATATAAAAAAGAACTATCTAAAATACATGTTTTTTTTTTTTTTTTTGTATAAAATAAAAATATTAAACTATAAGTGATAATAATAATACTGATAATAGTAAAAATATTATGTATAATTATTTATTTTCATTGAATTTTTTAATAAATTCTGGACAATTAAGATTGCTTTCGGGTTCCTAGGATTCATACGATTATGGATACCCTTTCCAATTTATAAGATATTGTGTTTTTCCATAATGTTTTCTTACATCAAGAATTTCTTCTATTTCAAATTCTTCTTCTTCATTTATACTTATTGGTGGTGGTGATTCTTGTTTTCTTCCAAAGTTATCTTCATAATAGAATTAAAGTTCAGATACATGAATCACAGAGTGTATTTTTAAGTTGTTTGGTAATTCTAATTGGTACGATACTGGTGAGATTTTCTTGATAATTTTAAAAGGTCCAAGTTTTCTAGTTTTTAATTTTTTATTACCTTTATGTATTACAAATGAGCTGTTCAACCATACTTTATCACCAAGTTTAAAATTTGGTGCTTCAGATCGATGTTTATTTGCAAATTGTTCTTGTTTCTTACTTGCTTCCTTTAAATTTTCTTTTAGTTCTTTGACTAATTATAAAGTTTTGATTTAAAAAATAGATTATAAGTCAAAAATTATAATAACACTAAATAACACAAAAATGTTTTATAAACAAATAAGTTTTATTATATTTAGATTTTAAAATAATCTTTATTAATTATAAGTGTTATTAACAATAAATCGTTAATAACAATTACATCGATTAAAATACATGAAATTTGGTTAACTATTTATATTTTTATCTTATTACATTTAGAATATATAATTCCTATTGAATTATATTATCTAACTATTTATTTAAAAACAATACTAACCTAAACTAATAATAAATAATTAACTATTACTAAATAAAGAGAATTATAATTAATAACTAAAATAAATATAAACAATTTCAATCGAGCTCATTTATTATTTATTTATTATTTAAATATTATTAATAAATTCTTATTATATTTTCTATTTAAAATTAATATAAAAGTTGTCATAATTATTTAATATGATTTTAGCATAAAATGCCGCAAGTTTCAACATGACTAATTGCATAGTTTCATGTTGTTAATTTATCTTGTAAAAAACCTTAACTCTTATTATTTAAATTAAATTACATAAAAAGAAATGATTTTCAATTACTAGTTTCACAA
Organism: Neocallimastix lanati (nom. inval.); assembly: GCA_016946835.1. NCBI lineage: Eukaryota > Fungi > Neocallimastigomycota > Neocallimastigomycetes > Neocallimastigales > Neocallimastigaceae > Neocallimastix > Neocallimastix lanati (nom. inval.). Next base: position 397,981 of record JACVTC010000061.1, read on the forward strand.
GAGAAATTTTTAATTTATTAATATGATTGGGAAGAAGTCGAAGTTTTGTTTAAAATTATTTGCAATAATTTTATACACGTGATTTTTAATAGATTTATTTCAATTTTACTTAAATTTATGATTAAATTTAATTAAAATTTATAAAGATATTAATAATATCTTTACACTAATTATGAAAAATCTTTTATTATTTCATCAGCTCGTTGTACATTTGAACTACTAGGAATTGCAGGTGGATGACTTGGATTATAGCCATAATTTGCAAAAAATAGGGAATGTTTAATTGATTCTTGTACTGCATTATTATAACTAAATTCTGCAAGGAATAAATATTTTGACCAATCAGAGCCACGAAAACTAGCATAGCATCTTAGATATTGTTCGATAACGGAGTTTACCCTCTCCGTTAAACCGTTGGTTTGATGGTGAAAAGGAGAAGCAAGTTTCATGTTTATTCGAAAAGACTTACAAATAGCAGACCAAAATTTAGAGGTAAATTGGGTGCCTCTATCAGAAATAATTTCAGAAGGAAATCCATGAAGGCCAAAAATATTGTTCATAAAAGAGGAAGCAGTATCAATAGCAGAAGGAACTTTTGGGAAAGGAATAAAATGCAAGTAAAACCATTAGATAATGGAAGATCTGTAATAAAGTCCATAGCAAGAGAAGACCAAGGTTTTGAAGGAATTTCGAGAGGTTGGAGAAAACCATAGGGTTTATGTTTAAAATCTTTTGAACGAGAACAAGTATCACAAGAACGAATGTAATTTTTAACATCAGAGTAAAGAAAAGGCCACCAAAAGTCACGATATATTAGAGAAGAAGTCTTTTTAATTCCATAATGACCAGCTGAGGGAGAATCATGGCAAATGTTAAGAACGGTAGAACGACATTTTGGAGGAACATAGATTTTATTTTTATACAAAAAAAAACTGTTACTAATAGAAAAGTTTTTTAATCTGGAATTGTTGGAATCATCTGAACTTGATTCATTATAAATGTCAGAATAAAATTCATCATTTTTTGCATTCATTTAAAATTTGATCATTGAAGGAAGAAACAAAAGAAGTAATAGCACAGAAGTTTTCTGGACGAAGAACAGTAAATGGAACATCACAAGAAGAAGGATTATCGTTTTCTGAGGCATAGTCAGGTCGACGGGAAAGAGCATCAGGTTTACCATTAGCGGAACCAGCACGATATACAATTTTAAAATTGAAATCAGAAAGAAAAAGGGTTAAGCGAACCAAGCGTTGAGTCATTTTCTCTGGTTTCTTATGATATAAAAGATTCCGATGGTCAGAGAAAATTGCGAAAGGAGTAGAGGTACCTTTTAATAAATGTCTCAATTGTTCAAGGGCTTCTACGATAGCTAAAAGTTCTTTATCTTAGATAGGATAATTACGTTCGGCAGAAGTTAGAGATCTAGAAAAGAATGAGACTGGTTGAACTTTATTATCTTTAGAAGAAGTTTGTGAAAGAATAGTTCCTATCGCAAAATTACTGCTATCAGTCTCAACAAGAGAAGGAAGATCACAATTGGGATAAACTAAAACAGGGGCAGAAGAAAACTTTGATTTGATGTTATCAAATGCGGTTTGAATTTCAGTAAACCAATTAAATTTAGAGTTTTTCTTTAATAAACAATGAAGAGAATGAGCAATGGATGTAAAACTAGGAATAAATTGTCGATAATAATTCGCTAGTCCGAGAAATGATTGTAATTCTTTAACATTTTTAGGGATTGGCCATTCTAAAATAGAAGAAACTTTTTTAGGGTCCATGAATATTCCATCTGAAGAAATTCTGTGACCAAGGAAGTCCAAGAATGGTACTCAAAATTCACATTTTTCCAATTTTGCATATAAGCCAGCTTTTCTTAGTCTTTTTAAAATTCAATAAGATATTGGAAGTGAATATCCATGTCGGGAGAAAAAATAATTATATCATCGATATAACAATAAACGAAAGAACCAATAATGTCTTCAAATATATCATTAATGAAATGTTGAAATACCGCGGGTGCATTTTTTAATCCAAAAGGCATGACTAAATACTCATAGTGACCATATTTACAAGTGAATGCTGTTTTATATTCGTCACCTTCTTTGATCCTAATCAAATTATATACTGAACGAAGATCTAATTTAGAGAAGACTTCGCCTTTACTAAGATTTTCTAACATATCATTAATTAATGGAAGAGGATATGAGTCTCGGATGGTGACTTCATTTAAAGGTCGATAATCTACTACAAGCCTAAGATCATTAACGTCTTTCTTAGGAACAAAGAAAACAGAAGCAGCGGCTGGGGATTTAGATTTTCTAATAAATTTTTTATCTTCATTTTCTTTAATATATTTTTTTAAAGCAAGGGATTCTTTTTCAGTTAAGGGATAAATTGGATCATAATGAATTTTTGCATTTTGTTTAAGTTTAATCTCGCAATCATAAGGATGATGAGGTGGTAATTCATTAGCAGATTTTTCGTCAAATACATCTTTGAATGGAAGAACTTTTGCAGGTAATATTTTTTGAATATTATTATTTGTTTCATTATGTTCTTCATTCTTATTTGAGTTATATTCTTAAGTACAAATAGAAGTAGTAAAAGATGATGGAATAACAAAACAGTTAGCAATACAATGATTTGATTTAAAAAAAAGTTTATTTGAAGTAAAGTCTATAGTAGGGTTATGAGTAATTTGATATATTACAAAATTAATTAATTAATTAATAAATAATTACTTTAATAAATTTTATTTTAATAAATTAATAAAACAAAATTTTTTAAAAAACATTTTAGATTATTATTAATTTCCAGTGTTGCCTATTGTTTTATAAGTGGACCAGCACATTACAGATATAAATAATAGTAAAAATTATAAAAATAATAATAAATATTATAATAAAATTTATAAAAATCAGAGTAATTCCAAAATTTTCAAAATAACTTAAAAAATTCTTATAATAATATATTTTTAATTTATGAAAATTTTAATTCAAAAAAAAAAAAAAAAAAAAAAAAAAAAAAAATATCAAAATTTTATTAATAAAAATTTTTTATCAGATGAATATAAAAATAATAGTTTTATTAACACTAATTCAAATAATAATAATCTAAATATTAATAGAAATAATAAAAGAAAATCTAATTTTATCAAAAATATTGGGAACTGTTTATTCCACATATAAAATGGTAAATAATCAATAATCAAGAATAAAATAAATAATAAATAATAAATAATAAATAATTGAATAATTGAATAATTGAATAATAAATAATAAATAATAAATAATAAATAATAAATAATAAATAAAATAATAAATAATAAATAATAAATAATAAATAATAAATAATAAATTATAAATAATAAATAATTGAATAATAAATAATAAATAATAAATAATAAATAATAAATAATAAATAATAAATAGTAAATAATAAATAATAAATAATAAATAATAAATAATAATTAATAAATAAAAAAGACAATTAAAGGAAATAGTTTAATTATAAAAAACTATTACAAATATAAATAATTAAAATAGATAAATAAAGCATAAATAACGAGATAAAAAGAGATATAAAGACAGAGAAATTAATTGCTAGTTTTAGAATTTTAAACTCTTTAATTAATGAAAGAGAATAATAATTATCGATGGAAGTTTAATCTTCTTAAACTATTTAAAGACAAATATTATATATTAATTTATTAATTTAACCAATATATATGACTTTAAAGAGTTTAAGTTTATATATTACGAAAAAGGAATTTTTTTTAAATAATTAATTAATAAGGAATTTTTAAATAATTAATTAGTATTAGATTTATAGTTTTTTTTTTTTTTTTTATTCTTGTACAAATTTTATTAGTATAGTTATAATAATATGTATCAAATAGTTAATTATAATAATATAGTAACAAAAAAAATTTATTTATTTGAAATTTTATAATTAAGATTATTATAATTTTTATTATTATTTTAAGTTTTTTTTTATAAGATTAAAAAGTAAAAAATTTTTTATTTAAAGTTGAAATTACTTTATTCCATTCTATTCCATTTTATTATCTTTTGTTCTTAGATAATAATAAAAACTTTAAAATTTTATAATAAATAATTTATAGTATCTTTTCATTAAGAAATATATATTTTTGTCTTTTTTTTTTTTTTTTTTAAATATTATAATTATTATTATAAATTAATTTTTTTTTTTTTAATTTATAGTTTGTAAATTTTATAATTTTGAAAAAACCACCAAAAAAAAAAAACTATAAATAGCCGTTAAAATTCGTATTTTTTTTTTTTTCATTTTCATTTTTCTCTAAATTTTTTTAAATAAAGGAAAAAAGAAAGTAAAATAAGAAAAAATGTCTGAACCAGCAGAGATTCCAGCAATCGTTAAGAAGTACTTCCCAAATGGTCGTCCAGAATCATTAAAGAAGCTTTTCCCTAATGGCCCACCACCAAAAGAATTCTTTGAAGGTTGGGAACCAGGTAAGATTCCACCAAAGTTCAAGGAAATTTTCAAGGACGGTGTTCCAGATGATCTTAAGGTCTTTAAGGATGGTATTCCAGAAGATTTCCAAAAGTTCTTGGATGAAAGAGCTGCTGAAATCCTTGGTAAGAAGTAAGAATACCATTTGAATAATTTATGAAAGCAAAAAAGAAGTAAATCAAAAATAATAAAAAAAAAAAAAAATTCAAAGTGAAACAAAAGAAAACAAACAAAAAAAAATCATAAGGAATAATAATAATTATTATTTCAAAATCTTTAATTTGATATTTTAATAAAAAAAAATAAGAAAATTGAAAGTAAATATTATAATTATTTAAAAGTTTGTATTTAAATTTAATAGTATTTCCTTTATTATTATTATTTTTTTTAAATATTAATATTAATGATTTAGAATGATAATTTTATGTATTAAAATTTACATTTTAATATAAATTTCAAATAAATAAAAAATAAATATATAATCAAATAGAAAATTTTACTTATTCTCATCATTTGAAGTGTTGATTGAATATTATTAGTGTTATAATAGTGAATTATAAATATATATTTTATGATTTTAAATAAAAGTTTATATAGTTTTATATAATTAAAATTTACTGATTGTATTGTTAATAGGAGTGAAAAATGTTATTAATAAAGTTATCAATCTTTATTAATAATTCGAAAACTTTAATATAATGAATTATTAATATATAATAAAATGCATTATATTTGTTTATTATTAATGATAGTAATGATCTTTTTTTTTTATTATTATTTTGTCATATTTTATTATTTATTTATTACTCATTATTACTGTGGCGTATTATGAATAATGAATGTATTTATTAAAATTTTATGGCAATTTTATTTTTTTTTAATTTGGTTTTAAATCCATAGAATGCCATACAATTTTAAGATATTCTATATATAATCATAAATAAATATATAAATAATTATTATTTCAAAGAAATAATAATATATTCTATTAAAAAAGAATTATAAAAAATTATTTTTATAATTGAATATTAATAAATTATATATAATTATTATTTATTTAATTATTATTTATTTTAATTATTAGAAAACAAGCCACATATAAAATACGCCACATTGGGAAATTCACGATTGAGAAACGCACTAGATTCCCATAGACAGTGAATAACCAGACCTTCATTAATACACATATATGATCAGACAAAAATGAAAATCATTTTAAAGTATAAATTAAAAAAAGTTTAATTAAAAAAAATTGTTTAATTATACTTTATTTGTTAAATTAAATATTAGATTATGTATAAATCTAATTTTGGATTACACGTGATGGTTTTATTGATATATGGGACTTTTAAGTACTATTATTTTTACATAGTACAATTATATTATATTTTCTATCTTAGAAATTAAACAAGTTAACCTCCTTTTAATATTTACGTGAAGGATCGTTATTACTAAGATTATTTTACATATAAAAATTATAGTTTAATAATAAACTAAATATAAAAAAATAATATATAGATAATATAACTAATAATATCAATTATATATATTTACTTTTAATATAATATATTTAATTATTATATTATATTATATTATATTATATAAATTATTTATATATTTTTAATATAAACTTAAGATAAATATGAATATAAATTATATATAATAATATTATTATATAATATATTAAGAAGATATAATTACTTAATATATATTATAATAATAATCATAATATATTAGTGAATATTTAATAATAATAAATTATATGAATTAAAATTGACAGAAAAGAAATAAATTATAATATTTACTTATTATTATTAAATATACTAATCTGTTTCAACATATGCTTTTATAACATTATTTATACAAAAAAAAAAAAGTTGACATTTTTAATAATTCAAATTAAAGATTCAATTAATTGCATTATATAGAACGTGTTAATTATACATGATATTATCGTGGATATTCAAATTTATAAGGTACAATTTAAAGGACATTTACTTATAATAATAGAATGCATTCGTTATATAAAAAATTAATAAAATTAAAAAAAAAAAAATACACAAATAAATTATGTCAAAAAAAAAAAATAAAGAGTACTATATTTTATTAAATTTTAATTTTTCAAAGTTGATTTATTTATTTATTTATTATTCTTTATTTTTTTTTTTTTTTCAGATATAAATTATATGAGCATTTTTTTTTTAATAAAAATTTCCCCCCACTGAGGATAGACCATCTTAATTCTCGTGGAACCGAGGGTGATGAAAAAGAAATCAAACATTGTATAATGAATGTTTTTGTTTTTAATACAATTGCTTATTGCATTTGTTTGTAATTATTATTATTTATTAAAGATAATGATTTTAAAAATTTTTAAGAAATAATATAATTTTTCTTCCATGTATCTTTTTTTTTTTTTTTTTTTTTTTTTTTTTTTTTTTTTTTTTTTTCTCATGTATTTACTATTTCTTCATGTATGAATCATTTATGTATAGTATTATAATGTTATATTTTATTATT
>JACVTC010000061.1:407500-412500 GCA_016946835.1 Neocallimastix lanati (nom. inval.)
CAATATAAGAAGCAATTATCATTAATAGAGTTTCATCAGTAAAGATATTATTTTCTTTAACTCTAACAGTATAATCTTTATTTAAGTGACCCTTAGAGTATTCAGCTATCAAATCCCCTGACATTGTTTTCACTTCACCTTGTCTACAATCAAAATCGAATTTAGCAGTACCAACTTGTGTATCATTTACATATAAATCATATGTATCCCCTATTAATTGATGATTTCCTTCCATATCACATAATATTTCATTTGTTATTTTAGATTGAATAATATGATTGTTTTTGGATAAATATTTATTTTTATCATCAGTATACATTATTTCTTTATGATTCTGTCTCTCGTCATATAATTTCAATGGATTTACAAAAGCTTTTAATGTACCCGCTTCTATTATATAAAGTAATTCCTCTTTTGGAGTTACTGAATATACTTGTACTTTTGAATTTAATGAAAAATTAATGAAATTGCATCTATATTCAGAATTAGCATTAATTTTACTTTCTTTACTAGAAGTCATCAACACATAACATATATATGCTAGTATTATAATTATTAATAGAAAACAATAACATTTACCAAAATCAATTCTTTGATTATTTGACATTTTCTTTGTTTTTTTTTTTTTATTTATATTTTTTTTTTTTTTTTTACTTTTTTTTATTTATATTTTTTTTTTTTTTTATTTATATATTTTTTTTTATTTATATATTTTTATTTATAAAAAATATATATATATATATAATTTAAAAAATTTTTAAAATTTTTGTTAAGAAAATTGTATATATTTAACTTTTCTATATAAAAATATTGAATTCTAAAGATGAAATGACATATTGTACCACGTATGACAAAAATATTAATTTATTGGAGTAAACTTTAATTATTATTCTTCACAATTAGTAATATTTGATAATTTTAGATAAGCCTAACTATTCAGTAAAATCAGTAAAACACGCACAAAAAAAAAAAAAAAGAACATTTAATAAAAAGCTTATTTAATATATAAATTTAAAATTTTTGTAATTTTAAATTTATATTGTTGGAATTAATTTATTAAATTTTTTAAAGTATTATTTATTTATTTATTTATTTATTTATTTATTTATTTATTTATTTATTTATTTATTTATTTATTTATTTTAATTTTATTATTATGATTACATATATTTTATTAAAGTACTTGAATATGCATATAAAACTATCTTACAACTTTCTCACACACTTTCTTTTAATTTAGAGAAATATTTTATTTTTATGTTTTTATGTTTAAATAATATAAATATTAATAATTATTAATTAAGGAAAATTTAATAACTATATAATTATATAGCATTGATTTATAAAATTTATTATTTATTATTATACTATTTTTAAGTATAAAAATCAAGTCATTTATAAAGAACATTATAAAATCATTTGATTTAAATTTGTTTTTATGACATTAATTTTTATTTGAATAATAAATTTTATTTTATATTAATTAAGGTTTGAATATTTGAATGTTTTATCTACTTTTTTTTTTTTTTTTTTTTTTTTTAAATAATTATAAAAAATATTATTTATAATAAAATTTAAAATTTAATTAAAATTTCCCAATTTTTCTGAAAAATTGGAATAAAAAAATTATCAAATATAAAATTACACCAAAAAAATATTAAAACAAAATTCATCATATTTAACTGAATTTTTTTATTTTCTATTTAAAAAAAAGAAATATATATATATATTTCATAAAAATAAGAAATTTAAATATTAAATATATTAATATTAATACATTATATGTTATTATTTTATTTTTATTAATACATTATACGTTATTATCTTATTATTAACTATTATTTTGATAAATCTTTTTTATGAACTTTTTTTTTAATAAATTGTTTAATATTTTAAATAATTAAAGATTAAAATCTATCAATTCATTAAAACATTGAATTAAAGAAAAAAAAAAAAATATATATATATATATATATAATATAAATTAAAATTTAAAAAAAAAAAAAAAAAAAAAAAAAAAAAAAAAAAAGAAAAAAGTTATTTAAAAAATAAAAAATTTTTTTTTCTTAATTGTAATCTTTTTTCTTTCACATATTTTTAATAATATCTTGAATTAATAGGACATTTTTTCTTTAATACATAATAATTACTAAAGAAAATATATCTTTATAATTATTAGAATTTGAAATATTTAATAATAGTATTGTAAAAAAAATTATTTTGATTAATAATTGTTATCAAGATGTAGTATATTTATAATACCAAAAGGTAAAATAAATTAAAAAAAAAAAATTTAAAAAAAACATTAATAAAAATTCAATTAATATATAATATTTTAATTTTATATATTTTAATAAAAATTAATTAACAATTTATCTTTCAAAACAAAAAAAGTTCATAAGTTTAGTAAAAAGGATTAAAGAAACATCGAGTTCCTTAGAATATAAATAACTTTGTTAGAAATTTAATATTTATTCAAAAAAAAAAAAAAAAAAAAAAAAAAATTGGAATATTTTTAAAGCTTGTAAATATTTAAAAATTAAAAAAATATTATATTTTTATTATATTTTATTATATTAATCTTTTTTTTTTTTTTTTTTTTTTTTTTTTTTTTTTTTTTTTTTGATTTTAATATATCTTATATAATTTTATCCTTTACATATTATTCAGAAACTTATAGTTATTTATTATCTTTAAAAGTTCTTAAAGAACTAGAAGAATTTAAAATTTTAACAAGAAAGTAATATTTTTATTAATTATTTTTTTAAAAAAAAATAAGCTTATAGTAATTAAAATATTTTTTAATTAACAATATTATTAAGACTATGAACTTTTGTGTGAATCATTAAATGATTTAACAAAAACTTCAGAGAAACTAAAACTTACGGAAAACAATACTAAAAAAAAGTGAAAAATAGATTAAGCGAAATTAATAGTGTATTTGTTACAAAAGTTTAGAATGAACTTTGTAAAGATGAAAAAATAATGACATTTGTTATAATAATAATAATACTATCATTAAGTATGAAAATGTTTTAAATAAAAGCTCAAAAGGAAAAAATTTATGAAAAAGTTAATTCTACAAATAATAGTAAAAAAGATAGTAATTCAAATGTTAAAACAAAAATAGCAATAAAGGCAAGAAAATAAAAATAAGTAATATAAAAATTATTCCAGAAAACTTTTAACAAAATTAAAATTAATACTGTTATAAATACTAATAAATCTTTAATTACTAATATTTCTCAAAATTTTTTTGTTCAAAAAAACAATAATAATAATTCCATTCAAAATCTGTTTTTACACCTTTAAAAAGTGACATTATAGAAAATTTATTAACTAATAAAAGTCAACAAATAAACATGATTAATAATGAGTTATATCAAATTCCAAATCAACATTTAAGTAAACCTGAATCTAATTACAATTATAATATTTCATTTATACCTTCGCCAACAAAAAAAGAAAATTATTCTAATAATTATAATATAAATAAAACACAAAATACAAATCTCGATTTTGTAGTAAATAATAATAATAATAATAATAATAATAATAATAATAATAATAATAATAATAATAATAATAATAATAATAATAATAATAATAATAATAATAATAATAATAATAATAATAATAATAATAATAATAATAATAATAATAATAATAATAATAATAATAATAATAATAATAATAATAATAATTATAATAAATTTTTTCATCAATAATTCAATGCTGTTATATACTTTTTCTCTTTCATATAAACCTTACAATTATTCTATTCCAATGACATATATTTGACATATATTTCTTCCGAAGTTTTTAGTGAACTCCATAAGAACAATATTTCATAAATTACTTTACCTGTTATTAATTCTTCATCAAATAATATTTATAATTGTATGAATCAATTACAATCAAATAATAATTTTATTTCAAATGAAGATACATTATATAGAACAATCCAATAACTTCTAATAGTAATACTATTTATTATTCTATTAACACCACATATCAGCAATCAACAATATTCTCCTTTATCAACTGATCAACCATTTATATATTAAAAAATTTAAATATTTATTAAATAATAAGTTATTTTATTTAATATAAATCATGTATTTTATACATTTATATAATTATTTCAAAAATTTTAAATCAAAATTATTTAATAAAAAGGTTTTTATTTATTATTTAATTATTTAATAAAGAAAGAATTATAAATATATTAATACTTTTGCTCTTTAGATTTATAAAAACGTTAATATAATTAAAATAATATTAAAACAGAGATTAATAGAAATAAATGAAAATATATCAAAATTGAATATTAATAAATAAAAGAAAAAATATATGATTATTAAAATATATATTTTTTTTAATATATTTATTTACATAATACTTTTTGTTTTTAAATTTTTTTATATTTAATATTTTTTTTTAAAAAAAGAAAACAAAAATAAAAAAAAAATTTTATTACTATATTCATTCTAGTTAAAATGGATAATATATATTATTTAATGTTTTTTTAAAAAAAAAAAATCTCAAAAATAAGACAATATAGTATAAAAATAAATAAATAAATAAATATTTAATTGACCAGGGAGCAAATGTAAATAAGAAGAATGAAATAAAAGGTTACACTCCATTAATGATTGCATGCAGTCAGGAAAGTGAAACGAATTTAAATGAAACTAATTTAACGATTGTAAAATATTTAGTGGAACATGGAGCAGATATTAATATGGTTAATAATAAAACAGAGGATACTTCTTTGATTATTGCATGTAAAGTTGGTAATCAAGCTATAGTCAAATATTTAGTGGAAAAAGGGGCTAAAATTAATTATAAAAATGAAAAAGGATGTGTAACCCCATTAGTTGCTGCATGTCATCATGGAAATGTTACAACTGTAAAATATTTATTTGAACATGGAGCTAAAGTAAATTTGAAAACGGAATATGGAGATACCCCATTACATGTTGCATGCAGAAATGGAA